>JARWLC010000009.1:35052500-35575000 GCA_033318265.1 Phyllotis vaccarum | reverse complement strand
AAGTCTTCCAGCTTTATTGAGATTTATTTGACAAAATACCCATGCACCTAGGGACTATCCTGAGGTGTTTTCATGAAGTATGTAGCAGAAAGTGATTGCTAGATTCAACTATATTAAATGTCCACTTCCTCCTACAGTGACTTGTTTGCTTTGTTTTTTTTTTTTGTTTGTTTGTTTGTTTTTGTTTTTTTGGGTTTTTTGATGGAATTAATTCCTGTGGTTTTCTGTTTTGGTGCATTTCAGGGATATACAGCATTATCATTGTCTTCCATCAATATGGTTTATATTAGGTCCCCAATAATTAAACTCAACAATTCAGATCCTTTAACAATTATTGTTTCTTTACGCTCAGGCTCTAGCAGCTAGTAATTACCATTCAACTCAAATAACTGATAGGTTTAAGAAAAAAAATGTTAAACATCACTTAGCATCAAGGAAATATAAGTCAAAGCATCCTCACATGTATTAAAATGTCATTTAGCAAAATGATTTTTAAAACAGAAGTGCTGGCAAAGATGTGGCGGAAAGGGAACTCTTAGGAGCACACTGTTTGTGAGAATGTAAATGCAAACCACTATTATGGAAATGTGTATGGATATTCCTATGAAAATAAAAATAAAACTACCATATGTTCTAGCAATCTCATTTCTGGTGTATGGCCAAAGGAAATGAAGTCAGTATGCTGTTTTCCATGTGTATTGCAGCATCATTCAAGCACCAAGTCCATCAGCAGATGGAAGGACAAAGAAATCACAGGGTGTATGTAGGGTGTTGTGCATAGTATCTATAATAGAGCATTGTTCAGTTTTAAAAAGAGAGAAATCCCCGTTTGTGGCAGTAGAGTAAACATGGAGGATACGATGCTAAGTGAAATAAGCCAGGTAGAAAGACAAATGCTTCACGATCCCCTTTACATGTGGACTCTAAAACTGGGCACAGACTTTCTGGTGGATATGTTTCTATTTACCTTTGGTTCAGACATGTGAATGACATTAGTAATTTCAAGGTGAATATTTACCTTTGATCAAGTATGAAATGGTATCATAGCATAGTAATTATTTGAATTTGCCATGGACTAACCAAGTGAAGCACTTCCTTGTAGGTCTCTTTTGAATTGCTCATTTAAATATTTTTCTTATATTTAATGATCATAAACCACACACTAGATACACCCCCCTGAATAGCCTTCTTCACAAGTTGGAGAAATGGTAACACCAAAGGTGTTAGCATGGTCACTCACCTTTTTTGGTCACTTCTATATGTACTCACTTTCACACCAAGCTGTCACTACATATTAGCACTGCCTACCCTAGACTGTCACATGTATAGAATAATTCAGCAAAACTCTTGAATCTGACATTTTCAGTATCATGTTTTGAGAGGACTCATGTTGTGCCTTAGTAGTTTATATTGAATCAGCCCTCTATGTAAGAATATGCTGAAATGTTCTATACTTGTACTTTCTGGCATGTAGTTATGTTTTCAATTTTCATTATTATGGGTAAATCTGCCACAGATATCTATCTGCATGTGACTTTATATGGATGTGTAATTTTGTTTTTTATACACTATGTAGCCTGTGCATACTGTTAAGTCTTCAGAGTCTTCAGAGTGGCTATAACATTTTTCGTTCCCACCAGGAAGATTCCCTACATTCCTAACATTTGGATTGACATGGTTTTAGCTTCAAGCATTGAAGTATGTGTCTAGTATCTCTGTGGTTTCTGTTTGAAGTTTTCTCATACAAAAATTTCTTGCTGGTTGATGGTAGCACAGACTTTTAATCTCAGTCCTTGGGAGGCAGAGACAGGAGATATCTGATGTTGAGGCCAGCCTTCTCTACAGAGTGAGTTCCAGGAAAGCCAGGGCTACACAGCAAAACTCTGTAGAGTGTGCCTTTAATCCCAGCATTCAGGAAGCAGAAGCAGTTGGATTTAGGTGAGGTCGCAGCAAACCTGGTCTATAAAATGAGTTCCAGAGCAGCCGGGGATGTTGCAGAGAGAAACCTGGTTCCCCCCAAAAAATTACACAAGAAAAATTTCTTATTTATTTTTATGTGGTATGGGTGTTTTGACTGCATGTATGCCTGTGTACCGTGTGTCCAAAGAAGCCAGAAAGATCCTGAGACTGGAGTTAGATACTTGTAAGCCCTTGAACACAGATCCTCTGCAAGAGTAGCCATTTCTTCAGTGCCATCTGTTGTTGGCAGTTTGCCAAAGCCAACCATTGAGGAACATTGTGTGGTATTTCCTATATTCTGCTATTACTTTTTGTCATTAGAATCTAGGCAAGGATTTGTTCTCTTTAAGACTCAAATTGTACGATGTACACATCCAGATATGCACAACAGACTCTATAGATATAAATCATATTTCTTTCCATCCTGTCACTGTCTTTTAACTATGCTAATTTTGAAGAGCAATGGTATGTTTTTTAAAGTTTCATTTATTAGACTTTTATATTCCCATCCTTTTTGTTTTTGTCTATGAAGGTTTTGCAAATATTAGCATCACAAAAATATTTCCCTGTGTTTCCTTCCAGGGACCTTCTAGTTTTAGCTCTGTCAGTAGCTCTGTGAGTTATTTTTGAGTGGAAAAAGTAGAGAGTTGATACTTGTTTTTATCCATGAATGCCCTCTATTTCCCCCTATCATGTGTTAGAGATGTTTCTTTTCCTCCACTGAGTCATCCTAGTAGCTTTGGCAACAAACGAACAGACCATAGTTGACTATGTATTTCTCGACTCTGTTACATGCATCTATTGCTTACCCTCATTAGTACCGTTAATTTTAACAAGGCAACTTATGTTGGCTAATAGATATGGAAGCAACAATTTGAAACATGTATGGGGATTGACCTGTGATGCTTGCCAGTGGCCTTACATAAAACTTAAATGAGATTTGGCCATCTTTCTCAAGTGTCATATATATGAACATATATATCTTCCTAGGACGTAACTTAATATTAAATGATTATTCATTAAGAAAAAGACAAAAATATGCAATAAAAATGTGTCATAAATTTATTCACAAAACTTAATTCCAAAAATTAATTTTAAATTATTTAATCTTTATTTTCACTAAATTATTGTCTATGATATTATGTGATGTATTCTGGACAGGGAAAGGGGAGAGTATGTCTTGGTTCATAACTCATGCACAGAGACATTCCTCTTTGTCTATGTATGAGCCCCGTCCTGCCTCTTTAGCCATGTATTTTACACACTAGCAGAGAAAAAGAAGCCTGCTAAAGTAGCATCCGATTAAAAGTTTTAGCAGATTTCTGTGAACGAGAGAAAATTATCAACACACAAACATTTGCAAAGCAAAAATATGACGTATTCATTTCCAACTTTGAAGCATCTGTCATAAATATCCACTTTGAGCCTGAAAATGAAAACTATCATTTCTGTTAGTTGCACTTTCCTGCTTATTTCAGAACTTGAGTCCTACAGAGTTGTCTCTCATAAAAATTGGAAAACAGTGAAGAATGTACGCAATTCCATAACACCTCTCCATAAGGAGTGCTGATAATCCCTACGGGGTGTTGAAAACATGGGAGATTCTCTCCAAATGGCAGTAGCAATACGCCATGACGCAGCAGCATAGACATGATGTAAAGAGGTGATTTGCTAATGGGTTAAACTTGGTGACAAACTGTAAATTTCTGTGCAGGGTACGATGAAGCCAAGCATTTATTTGAGAAAAGACCAAGAGGATCCCGAAGAGAATTTTGCACAAGCGAAACTTGATAGAGATCTAGTGTAGTTTGAGTATTATTTTAAAATTCACATTGATTAATAATGGGATGCTTCATTTTGAAAACTTTTTTGTTATCTTTCCAAGTATATACCTGCATCAATGTTCATGTACTATGTGCATGCAGTGCAAAGGCTAGAGGTGGCTCTCGGATCCTCTAAAACTAGAATAACAGATGTAGTTACCGTGCAGATGGGGACTAGGACTTGAACCTGGATCCTCTATAAGAGCACAAAGTGTTCTTAATCACTTAGCCATCTCTCCACCCCAGACACTTCACTTTTAAATCAATTCCCATTTGTATGTCCGCATGCAAGGACTGCACGTATTTCCTATGTATGTAGGAGTAGTAAACAACTTAGTTTTGTAGGCCAGATACACTGCCATTATAAGGCAAAAACAATCAGAGACAAATATGTAAAAGAATAAACATGACTATTCTCCAATAAATATTTATCACACAAGGCTAGATTAGGCTGCTGGCCAAATCTGGCTTATGTTCTATAGTTTGTGTACACTTGTCCTGATGTTTGAGCAATTCTGTGAATTATCTTCATCAAATCATGTATTAATTTTTAAAGTCTGCCCTTCCTCTGGGGGCCAAGTACTCTGAGATCTCTTCAGAAATGACTTTTAAGAAGAATTATGTTTGAAATTCCTTAGTACCCATAGTGCTTATGTATTAAGGGTATTATGAATAAATAATATTCAGCCAGACAAGACAAACATTCATTTCGAGATTCTGACTGACTGTGCAGTGCCCTGGCACATGTCACTTACTGTCATAAGGGCACTGTGGGTGTCCTCCTCACTGCCATTCCTAGAACTGGGGGCTGCAGCTTCAACTCTGGTCAGTCATTACTTTCTGAATGACTCTACTCTGAGGTATACTTCTTGCTTCAGTGTATAGTTTTTGATTGATTGCCTTGCAATAATTGCAGATACATGTCTCAGGCTATTAGAATAGTAATCCCTTTATGAAGAGAAATTAACAAGATTTAAATGCTCAAGTATCCCCAAGACCTAAAAAAAAAAAAAAAAGCCACCAAATCTTCATTTATATTTTCTACTTAAATAATTATGTTGAGTTCTGTTGAAATTGTAATGTGAAATAAAGCTAATCTCTTTCTATATAGGGTGTGTTTTGTCAGAACCTACCATGGGCCTGGCAATTGGCCATGTACTATCAGTCCAACTGTAGAGAGCAAATAAGTCCCCAGTGCTTTGGAATTCATATCCAAATGAAGGAAATGGATACCATACGTGCAAACCAAAACCCAAACAAAACCACATGTTGTAAATGAAATTCAGAAAACAAGCTATGATGTCACTGAACAGAACTGGTAGGGACGGCTGCAGAACACACATGTATGTGCCTGTGACTGTGTGCTGTGCCGGTATGTGTACATGTGGATGTGTGTGAAAGGAAGTTAATAAAGAAAGGCAATCAGGGAAGGCCTCTCTCGGTTGTTAACATTTGCAGAGAGAAGTTATGAGAGAAAAGCCAGGCAAGGAAGTAGGTTTTAAGCAGGGGGATGGTCATACACAAAGCTCCACTCCAGCCTCCCCCATCCCGGTCTGCCGAGGGTAAGAAAGCTATTGGCTTGTTTGAGGAACTGGAGGTGAAGTGAGCGAAGCGCTGTATAGAGGAAGGAAAGAGGGAACCGACACAGAGAGAGGGAGGGGGTGGTCACAGATAACCTCCACGGCCAAAAGTCTGAATTCAGTTTTGAGAAAGGTGGGACAACTGTAAGCATCTAATCTGGATCTGGTCACTAGATTCTGGTTGTAATTTGCAGAGATCATTGTAGTTCCTAGGAGAATCAGTGAGAGTCAAGGTGAATGTGGTCTACCATGTCTGACACAGGGTATCAATGGTTGGGCAACCTGCCTGGCAGTGGACTTCAGAGCATAAGCAAACATGCAAAGGAATGTCTGGGCATATAAATGTGGGCTGTAGAAGTGTTTCATGTGACTTAATGCAGTATCACGAGGCCTCCAACATCAGGTGGGTAGAATGGGCACAGAAGTGAAATCATTTGAGAAAGGAGACACACTCAAATGCACAAGCAGAAAAAAAACAGACCCATAGAAAGTTACTCTCTCCTGTGACTTTGGCAGAGCATCCCACGGAAGAAAAGATGTTAATGCATCTGCTGTGCTGTTGCCTTCTGCCTTTCTTCCTGTGCTCTTCCCATTGACCTTGAATCTCACATGTAAACTATAGTAAGATTGGAACTCCATCTGGAGAGTTTGGGCCAGGAAGAGCATCTTATCTCAGATTAAAAGACTTTTTAAAAGATCATTTTAGTGAAGTAACTGTGACATGAACAACAACAAAAATTTGGGACAACAATCTAGACGAAATAAACAATTGGGAAAACCCCAGACTTTGGGTTTCAGCCAACAGCTGTGCTTGTTAGAACCATGTGACCTAGTTACAACCTCGAGTATCATCTGCTAGATAAGAAGACATTCTGGATAAAATAATTGTTAAGCAAAGGTTAGGATTATTATACATTGTTTTACCTAGAAGGCATATGCAGAGGGAGGTGTACATGTGTATGGTATGTGTTAGCAGCTTAGAAATTCTGTCTTTAATGAGGGGAAGTTAACAGCAGACCTCTCAATGAAGTGACAATAAATATAATAAATATAAACAATAAGACTCTAGGTTATTGCTAGTCATATATGTTTATTAAAGTATATAAATATATAGTCAAAGACTACTCATAAATATTTAATAAAAAGTAAATATACTATATGACTCAGTTCATGGCATTTTCCACTCAAAAGTACTAGGTGATTGTGAAATCTTAAATCAGATAAATCTTGGATTGCTTTATCTGTTTATTTCCAAGTCAGCCATCTTATATATGAAACACATGGCATTCAACAAACCACAATTAAAACCACATTTTCTTCATCAGTCAGCCTTTCCTATGTAAAACACAATATGAAATGGAATTTAATTATCCTAACTATTGGGGCATGAATGAATGATAAGACATACCCAAATAAATTTTTCTACAGAGATTTCTGGGAGAAACTTATGGTAAACAGCAAGTGCTGTTTTAAATTAAATTTACTTAAAAGACACTATCCATTCCTTGCCTTAAAAAAAATAGGTGGTATTGTGATACACTCACAATGTCATTACCTCTAATGTGACCATTTTTTTTTATTAATTCTATAATTGGAACTTCAAAGTTAACTAAAAAGAATCAAGATTTGAAGGCTAAAATTGTATTGTCCTCCACATGGTATTTACAGGATAAACTTCCATGTGTACCTGTTTGAATACTGATTCCATAATGTCTTGAGATGTTCCCCTCCAGTATGCATTTTCTCCCATGTAATGTGGAATTTAAAGCTTTTGGAGTTTGGGGCTGGAAGATGGTTCTAAAAGTGCTCGTTATGCTAGGCTGAGGACTTGAGTTTGGATTCCCCAGAAACCACATACAAAACAAATCACTAGGAAGGTGTGATAGCCCACCTGCAATCCCAGCCCTCAAAAGCCATGTGATTTCACCTAAAAGCTGGGTAGCCACATACCTACAAACTGAACTCAAAAGAAGAGTTAGACACAGCACTGAAGATCATAGGATTGGCCCATCTTCTGTGCATGTAAAGAGCAGACGAGATAGATCATCTAAGCAACATAGCAAGAGCAAACTTTGCAACCCCAAGAAAAAGACCATGATGTTGTTTAGCTTTTGACTACCTCCAGACTTTCTGCTTTGATGAAAAAGATATACTTCTATTTCCCTAAGTGACTGATGTAGATTTTTAAATTTACAATGACAAATAAAATCCTCACAGATACAGAATCAAAGTAACCATATTGTAACAATTAGCCTGTGAACTCCTGAGTGGAAGGGTTGGGTTATTATGAAATATTTGTAGTGGATACAGCAGTAATGATGGCAGGAACAGAAAAGTTATGCCACAAATGTCTGCTTCGGACTCACTACCTGAGGAAGGATGCTGGATGAAATGAATTCACCCCATATCCAGTTCCAGGCTCTTCTCACCTGCCACAGTATCCTACCATGATGGGATATGTATCATTAGTGTACATACACAGGAAGCTACAAGGGACTCTACTGCCAGGCTCAGCTCAAAAGCACACAGAATATTTGTTTTAGGGGAATCTAGCCTGAGTTTAGGAAACTCTGTTCTTGGGTCTAGAATCCAAAACAATTCTTCAGCCATTGCTTATTACTTTCAGAAAGCTAAGAAGCAAATCTCATTGTTGCTGGATATACTGTCAATCACCCATTGTCCAAACTAGGTTTTCAACTCCATATTTGTTAAGGTCTCTTGATTAAACAATTTAAAAATTCTGAGCAGAACTGGATATCACCCTGAGTCCCCTTGTAAGAAAAGGTTCGGAAAAGGCCAGTTCACAGACTAGTGCTGCAAGTCAGCCCGTGTCCAGTGTCCCGCATTGTGCTAGTCAGCTGCAGTGTGGAGGAGCATAGGCACCTAGAGCCAGCCAACTGGGAGATGGAACAAGTGCCCTTCACCAAAGGAGCGGGATGGCAATCAGGATTACAATGTACCATTTGGTTTGGACGAGGTTAGAAAACATGCTTGTGTTTCCCTAGAGCTCTCAGTAATTCCAGGACTGTGGCTGAAATGTCTTTTTATTGAATATAAATAAAATGTGTTTTGAGTTAGCTTGAGAATGAAAACTTGGGAACTTCTTGGGGTATTTTAATAGAAAGGAGAATAATTTCAAAAATGTTGCTAATTACATTTTCTGGTCTGCTACATTATGTATAAAGATGTGATCGAGTTTGAAGATGGCATTTGAAAGTGTAACAATGATTGTGAGACATGTGTGTGTATGTGTGTGAATGTATATATGTGTATGTACGTGTGTGTATATGTATGTGTGCATGTTTATGTGTGTATATATATGCGTGTATGTGTATGTGTGTGTATATGTGTGTGCATGTGTGTTTATGTATGTGTGTATGTTTGTGTGTGCATGTATGTGTGTATATGTGTGTGTATGTGTGTTTGTATGAGTGTGTGGGTTTGTGTGTGTATGCATGTGTGTGTATGTGTGTGTGTATGTCTGTGTGTGTGTGCACACCTGTGTGTGATACCTGGCATTTGCCAGCACTTTATCTTTCATTTAATCTTGATAACAATGCTGCCTGGTGATTTTTACATGCCATAAAACAGGAAGAAACAAGTCCAGAGATGATAAAAACTTCACTGAAAATTCCCCAGACAATAGGAATTTGGGGGTCTATGTAATGAACCTAAGCCCAAGTTTATGCAGGAGGGAAAAAAAAAAACAAAATAATTAAAAAGACAACAATAATAGTAAAAACTTTGGACACTAGAGAAGTTCTCATATTTTGGTAAATCCTTTTTCTTTTTTGCTTTACTTAGAAAATTAGATGTTGCCAAAAAAATAAAAAAATAAAATAAAATAAAAAAATCCCTAGACACAGCACTTGTTCTGCTTTTACATAGAAAATTAGACCTTACCAATATATTTAAACAATTTTCTTGGCTCTATAACTTCCCACTACTAATAGTGACAATTCAATTACAATTAAAAACTGAGAGCCTGGAGATATGACTCATAAGGAAAAATGCTTGCTGTGTAAGAATAAGACCTGTGTTAAGAAGAACTCCAGCATCTACTTTCAAATGTGGGGCTCTTGCCTACAACCCCAGCATTTGGGGTGGGAAGAGAAACAGACAGATCCCAGAGCTTGCTGGCAGGCAGGTCAGTCTATCAGCAACAGAAAATGTTCAGGGCCTTGTCTCAAAAAATAAGGTGGAAAATGGTAAAGATAACCAACATAAAAGGCAGTGAGAAACTATCTTGACTTCTTGTCTTAGGGTTTGTATTGCTGTGAAGAGACACCATGACCACAGCAACTCTTATGAGGAAAACATTTAATCCGGGGAGCTTGCTTGAAGTTTCAGAGGTTCAGTCCATTATCATCATGATGGGGAGCAGGGAGCTGTGCAGGCAGATGTCGTGCTGGGGCTGAGAGTGCCACATCTTGAGACAACTGTCACCCTGAAGGAAGCTTCAGCAAAGAAGACCTCAAAGCCTACTCCCACAGTGACACACTTGCTCCAACAAGGCCACTTTGGGGGGCATTTTCTTTGTAACCACCACACTTCCTAAAAGAAAATATTGTTGAAAATTAATTCTCTCACTACTTAAGCTATGCATAAATAAGCCAAAACAATAGGACTGAATAGTTCAGAGGTCTTTGCCAAGATTTCAGCAGAAGTAGGCATGTCTGCTTTTAGTGACACAGAATGGGATACAAACTGAATGATGTAAACATGTATTAGGCATAGTCTCAGTAATGAGAAGAGCACAGAAGTCTTAGCAGCTGAATGTAAGTTACATTTTTGTAAATTATACCTATTTTTTTTCCTGCCTAAAGTTTACTTTTAGAGGCAACTGTAATACATCTCTTTAAGAAACTGAACATCTACTTTATCTGGCTCATAAAAGTTAGAAGTTGAAGTCCTTCAGATTTCATAATTCATGTACTTTTTCCAATCTTGTGTGATATGTATTATAAGAAAATCAGTGAAATATTTCTATTTCCCACAAGAGGATAAAAAGTCCTGATACCAACTGTAAGAGAGATCATCACTTTTTCCCCAATATATTTTCCTAGTTAGTTAAATCAATTTTTCACCACCTTGCTTATTTCGTCCATAACTCTCACCCCCAGCCTATCCCCTCCCCAACCCCTACATTTCTCTTTTTCTCTCTATTCCACTTATCTCATGCTACCCACTCGAATCCATCTACACACACCCATCTACATACTCACTTACACACATTCATGCATGTAGATATGCGCCTCCACTCTCATCCACGCACATACCTATCAAGCAATTCACACTTCCATACTATCAATACCTCCCTTATTTATACCTACCTACACACATATCCATTCACATAATTACACTGATCTGTGCACATACGCGCTCACTCTCATAATTTCGTGTATGCATTCCCATTGACTATATCCACCCACACACTCACCCACTCACACTGAATCCTATACTCATATTAATCCACTCATGTCCCCATCTTCTTGTGTGCATGCATGCACACTTAAGGTCCACCCTGACAAAACCTCATATATATCATACAGAAGTTTGCCCTTCCCTATAAGACAGGCCTTACAATGCTTTACAAGTATGCATGCATTATGTACTTATATCTTTGCGCACACTGATGCTCCAAAGTTTAAAATTCTTTCCTTCCTCTCTCACTTTCTGACTTCTGTGCATCACTTTACTGCTCTTTGTCACAAGAATGAGCCATAATACCAAACTCAAGGCATCCAAAATTGCAAATCAACAGTGAAGCAAAGTATAAAATATAAATAAAATCCTCTATTATGCAACAATTACAATCATCAGATTATTGAGATACACAGCATGAAATTCAGGAAATTATGCAAAATGCAAGTCTATATACTGTCTAAGTTCATGTATGTAATATTTTGAAATGATAAAATTTTAGGAATAAAAGATAGATTACTGGGAACAAGTGATTACTAGGAATAAGGAATGGAGATTTGAGAGAAATAATGGAAAGAATGTAGGTAAGGTTAAAAATTGCAATTTAGGGGATCTTTATTAGAGCCATTTGGTATCTTGTTTGTGGTAATGGTGGATACTTACATGTGCAATAAAATTATATAAATTTTTTCTCATACACACAAACAAATTAAATGGGTATTTTGTATTTTATTCATCTTTTTCCTAGGTAAGACATTATACTGTAGTTTTGCATATTAGAAGAAAGTGAACAAATGCACAGGAATCTTCATATTATTTCTTTCAACTATATTGCTTCTATAATTACCTCAATAAAATTACAACTAATATATAATTATAATATTATCATCACACCTAAAATTTAACATAATTTTTAATATCCTGGCAGCAAGATACATTTAAAGGACTATGGTATGAAAAAAGGAGAACATGAACTCTGGCCAGTGGAAATTCCCTGAGTACATGAAAACAGTCAACTCTGTCCCACACAGAAGGGAAACTTGGCACACAGAAAACCATATGGCCAAAATTGGGATCTGTAGGCATGATGAAAACCAGAGACCAACCATTCACTTAAACTTTAGGCACCAAACTCTGAGACTGAGTAGTTGTTTATATCCTTCTACATGAGGTGTCATGCAGCAGGAAAACAGGACACTTCCACCTTTGAGATGCCTACCAGGTTGACTCAATCATTTTCCTTTGTGTAATCCTTATCTACCTTTGGAGAATCTTCGAATATGATACACTTAATAATCTCTCATGTATTAAAATGAAAAACATTTTTTGAGTACCACAGGCAACACTTTCCAGCGTTCTTATTGTATGGCATACTGCAGTTTTTGTCTGTGGTTTGCTCGTGTTTATGTAATTCAGTTGTTGAGTATGAGCTGGGTGACAATGATGCCCATGAACACCTGATACCAGGCTTACACAGGAAGGCTGCACAGGGGGGCAAGTTGTAGCCTTGGAGGATCCACATCATGCCAGAACTCCATATAAAGAATGAATGGTTCTACAAACCAGAAATGCACTTTCAGGTCCAAATCAAACCAGAAAGTGACTCTTCCTACTCCACAAGCTCCAAGAACCTACTTACAGTGGCTAAAAAGGCTGCTTGGAGTGTCAATAACATGACTGCAAGAACACAAGAGACTCTGCTATGCATGGATACCCTAGGTAATAAGAAGTGCCAGGAACTGGCCAAAAGCAGTGTGCATTTAAGTCAAGTTTCTGAAGAGTATATATTACAGGAATCTTGTTTATACCATGGCCCATTGTCCAATGGGGGGTTGTATGGCCCTTTCTGGAGCCCGAAGAAGAAGGGTAGTGGGTGTGTTGAAGCTATGGTGACTGTCTCAGGTTCTTATCTTACATTTGTCCCCAAGTTTTATACAGTAATAAACTGTAAAAGAAATCCCTTCAAGTATATGTAATGATGGTTCTCTCTGATGTACATAAGCCATGCAAAACAAGTGATGTAGTTAAAGAAGAGAGAGGATAATGGTGTGAACCAGGAAACACATACTGATCACACTTGGGATAAAACAGAAGCAGAAGTTGTCAGGCACCTTGGTTTAGAAGCCTCACCATCCTAGAGAGTGACACTAAGACTCACTGAACAATGTTGTGTATTTGCTCATCTCTTATTATGGAGTGAATTTTATTATAGCTCATTGCAGACAACCAGCTGGATGGAATGTTGTACCAAGGCCCAGCCTGTGTGGTGGAGTTCCCCACTAAGTTTGTTACCTGTAGAAATGAGCTTGCATACCGCGTCATGATTTCAAATTCTAGGGTAAAGAGTGGACAAGGCTAGTGGCATGAACTTTTTTGCAGAAGGCTTCTGCATTCACAAAACTGATTGCAGTTTTTTTGAGATGGTTTTATTTCTTATTATGTGTTGCAAGTTACCATAAAATCAATGGCTTAAAAAAGTACACATTTATTATGTGACAGTTTTATGCCAGAGGTCCAGCCAGGGGTCTCACTGGGCACAAGCTGAAATGTTAGAAGATTACATGGTTTTTCAACCTTAGAAAGAATCTGTTTCCTACTCACCCCAGATTCCAGAGGCTACCCACATGCCTTGGCTTGTTCACTTCTTTCTCTGCCTTTAAAGTCAGCAAAAGTTTGTTGAGCTCTTTCCATGTTTCAAATTTCTTCTCTCTGTAGCTTGGGGATAGGCAAGGCTCTTCATGTTTGTGACTAGAAAAAGCCTGTCACTCATAACACACAATTAGCTTTCATATATACATATATATGGCATTTATATATAGCCTAATACACGAATAGCTTTCTATATGCTATAGCTATAATTAAATTAACATTTAAGTTATAGATTTCTACCTGGAAGCTTGTTAACGTTGCTTTTATCATTCTAGTCAAATTATGACAGCTATAGTGTCAACGATTGGATGCCTCTTTATTTTCTAATTCTGCTCTCATTGCATCAGATTGTCCTAGATTTAAAGGCAGACAGGGCTAAGAATGATATAGGATGACACAGAACATGAAATATAGAAAACAAGCCAGTCGAAAACACAAACAAAATAAAGCAAACGCCTCAGCCTTTGCCATCTTCTGTGTATCTGAAAACATACACATAGATCTTCCTTCTCTACTACACAGGAACAGAGAAGGACAGCAGATACTCTGACATCCACAGTGTTTTATAGTATCTTGACAATGAATAGCAGGAAGTTTTCAGTACACTGTAAACCACAAGAAATCTAAGCCATAAGCTATGGGGTTTTTTAAATAAAGAGCTGTCACCACATTGCATGCTTTTCCTGGGCTCAAGAGACACAAAGAGGAAGCAAGTTCCTCACAGACAGCGGAAGATGAATTCTGGTGGTTTTCACCAGCAAAAGACATCTTGTGTAAGTTTTCCCAAGAAGGGAAAAGATATGGTGCAGAAGATTGAGTCATCAAGCATTTTAACCATAAAGCCTGAGGAAGAGTGTCTTCACAATATTCAGTGACATCAAACAGAACAATAAGAGCTTTTAGGTGACATATCTTCATAGGAAGATTCTAGGTCAGCAGTAATAAAAGCCTATGGTAGGCAGCCGAGGCAGCCATGTTTAGCTTGTAAGCATAAGTAAACTACCAAGTCCTTGGACTCACTGCCTGCAAATCAGAAAATAAAGCCTCATTCATTGATTGACACAATAAAAATACAGCCTTCCCAAAAGCCCTGGTCTGATTTTTACTTCCTGCCCCAAGACTCTCCTCAGATACAGCTCTGGGTAAAGAGAGCATTATTAACAGTGTTGAGGTCTATAATGAATGTTCATAATGATCGGCTTAGGAGTTAGCCAGGCTCTGGGAGACTCTGACCTCCTGGAGGTAGATAGAGCTAAGGCACAATGTTGGGTTTGTTATGAGGCCAGCAGGGGATATGGCCAGGAAGATTTCTCTGAGACACAGTGACAGCCACCTGTCTTTTGCCAATCTATCCTAGCCAAAAGCAGCCATATACATTGTGGTTGTTTCCATCTGGACACACTGGTGCAATGATTATCCTTCAAATACTGTTACCCTTGGCTTGGCAGCCTATGACAAAAGTATTACACTAAGTGATAATGAGTCTAGAGAGTCACAAGAGTGGACCTCTACCAGGCATCTCATGTGCTGAGACTAGGGAAACAGGAATTGTTTAAAATTCTTTTTAAAAAATGAACACTAAAACCCAAGTATTTCTTTCCTAAATTTTTATGGTAATCTATTTTAGATCTCATTCTAAATTGAGAAGGAGTTATAGTTCCGTTCTTTCACATTTTTAGTTTAATCTAATTTATACTCACTTCTTGACAAATAACTTGGCAGGGGAAAATGTATACCAAATTCTTCAGCCCTCTCTAATGAAAGATTTTCAGCTCAAGTCCTGAAAATCCTACAATTGCGTTTATTGCTGGTAGATTATTTGATCCTTTCATTGACTAGTTCCTTAGAAAGAAGACATCTAACATCCTACATCAGGAAAAACATTGAGTGGTAAAGCAAGATCCGCTGGCTTAAACAGAACAACAACTAATTGCACGGATTGATAATTAAATGTGAAAATGACTTCGATGATCCCATAAAACATTTTGCCCTGCTCTTGGCCCCTCCTAGTGTCCTCCTTCTGGTTTTCTAAATACAGGGTCCTTTTACTTTTCTTTTTGGAATTATGTGTCGTCATTTCCAACCCTTGAATAACTTATGAACGTTCCTCCCCATGTCATTGATTCCTTTCTTCTTGGACCTTCTCCTCATCCCTTAATCCATGCCTTCATCTTCAGCCCACTTTCATTGGCACGAGTCCCTCGTTAATTTTTACCAATAAGTATGCTGTAACTTTAGTAGTTGTATCTTTCAGAAAAGATAAGATATCATCAACTGGATCCTCAGTTTCTGAAGGGTTGGGATTTTCAAATCCTTGAAGTGGTTTTCAAGTATCCAGTTCAGAAGAAGACTGTGGGAAAGGGTCAGTTTCAAGTGAGGTTCACAAGCAATCTTACAGACTCAAATAGCCCTAGGGTGAAGTCTAAACTATAAATTACTGAAGTGAATTGGCTGAGAAACTTTCAAAGTGTCCAGTTGGCCATTTGACCTATGCTTTTCTTGTGCTTTGGCTTGATGTTGGTTGTGTGGTAGGAACGCAGGCTCTTCATGTCCTTCAACTACATCAAGTAAAAGCAAATAACCATTCATGTGACATCTCTAAATTTAAATGTGCTGGCAATAAATTCATTTTTAACACTTTTAAACTACACTTTTAATACTTTTAACTACAAAGAAGGCATATATGTGGGTCACGTTTGGCCTCTGAGTCAATAGTAGGAATTGAATTATCTGAAATGAGAAAACATAATATGTGAATGCACTGGTTAGTTTGTGGTTGTCATGATTCTGTTTCACACAAGCTACAGTTATCTGGAAAAAGGAAGCATCAATTTAGAAAATGCCTGTGGAACATTTTCTTGATTGATAATTGACATGGAAGGGCCCAGCTCCCTGTGAGAGATGCCAAACTGGGGCACATGGTCCTGGGTTGTATCAGAAAACAAGCTGAGGAAGTGATGGGGAGGAAGCCCAAAGCAGCATTTCTCTAGAGGATCTGTTTAAGTTCCTGCATTCAGGTTCCTGTTTCCAGATCCTTGCCTTGAGTTTCTGCCCTTACATCTCTCGATGGTGGAAGATAGTAACCTGTAAGCCAAGTCAACTCTTTCCAAGCTCACTTGGTTAGAGTTTTATCACAGCAATAGAAAGTAAACTGGGATAGTAACATTCCTTTGACAATGCCTTCATTATTAGCCTAAATCTTCCTACTCCACTCTCTTCTTCTCTTTCATGTCTCTTTTCTCATCCTTTGGATTTTTATACATCACAGGCCTCTAGTGTGATTATATTACTGGTTTCCATCGTCATTTCTCTACTACTCCACGTATCCATATGACAGTTACATGGCCTGTACCTGCGTAAAATTTGACTTTGTACCCTGTGATTTGGATACTCAATATAGAGTGAAAAGTACAGGTTGGATCTAATACTAGCTTCCATGGGGTGATATTATGAGCCTCAACAACATAAAATGTCTGTGCAGAAGGCTCTACTTAGAGGCATAAAATGCTCATTTCTCTCCTTTCCCTGGAGCATTTCTAATACCACAGACACACCTGGCAGTTAGAGTAAATGAAAGTAAAAGAACTTTTGGGATAAATGTCTTTATTATGAAGAAAAACAAAGGAGAGAATTCTTTTAATTAACCATTCAAACCCAAATTAGAAGTGCCCATATTGCCTCAAACCCACACTCTGAGTACATGGCTCTCTTTAAAGCATTCCTACATTTAGCTCTGAAATATCATTCTTTCAAGCAGTGCGGGCTGGGGGAGAGAGCTTCAGAAAGCACAATAAAGAAGGAAGTTGGGCAGATCAACACTAAGTCAAAATTGGGCTCAATAAAAATCATTCTCCCGGTTCTTTAAGAAACTCATGAGAAAAGTGAACTTTTGTTTCCTTAAAAAAGAATGTCACTACATTTTTTTCTAAAAATGTCTCTAGGAAATGAAGTTGTATAAATAACTTTATAACCATTGGTTTGATATTTATAGTTTTGAGTATTTCACATCTAAGTTTTAGGGAAAAATATTTTAATAAGTCCGCTTTGTTCTGAACACGTACTCCTTGGATTAGCTAATTTAAAAAGAGTTTTGAATTTGAAAGAGCATAGTTAGAATTTATTTTAAGTAGTACTTTTTATTATTTGAAAATTTTATACATGTAGACCAGTATCTTGATAATACCTACCTGGAACCTACCTCTGCAATTCCCCATGGACTCTCAAACATTACTGCTTCATATCCTCCTCTTCCTCACTATCATCATCACCATAATTATTATTTCAACCCTCTGAGTCCAGTTAACACTGGCCATGTGCATAAGGATGTGAGGTCATCCATCAGGAGCATGGGCAACCTACCAGGAGTCACACTTCTAAAGAGAAATGACTTCTCCCTCCCTCAACTGCCAATAACTTCATGGGTCTGGTAGGCCCTCAGTAGGTTTCCCCTCCTCTCTGTTAGAATTTTCACCTGCCTTGATCTTGTACAGGTAACCACAGCTGCTGTTGAGTTGCATGTGCCACAACCGTGACATGTCCAGAAGACAGCATTTCACAGCATTCCTCCCCAATCTCTACATCTTACCTTCCTGCTTTCCCTCCCACAGTGTTCTGTGAGCCTTAAAGGGGAAGAAGGCAGGTTGACATTTTGTACTATAGCAAAGGCAATTGTTAGATTACTAAAATATTCCAATTACTATTAGGTTTTCATGAGTAAGTGACCTCTAAAATATACAAATAGACATTTATCTCATGTCAATAACTTCTAAGACAAGTACCCTAGAGATTATGTAGTAGGTTTTACACTCAACAGAGATTCAAGTTCATTCAGGCTCTGCCCAGTCATGGTAAGTGTTACATGGATATAAACTGTTCCCAGATGTCTGCTAGGGTCCCAGACATTATATGTATGATCTAAACATAAATGCCTATAATCCTAGCACTTGGCAGTTGGAAGCAAGAGATCAGGAGTTTATACCGACCGAGTCTACAATAAATGCTAAGAGCCTGTCTCAAAAGAAAAAAGAAATCTTTCTCAATTCTCATCAGTATATCCACTAATTTCAGAATCAGTCATAGATATTTAGCTGAAAAACATGTCCAGCTAAAAATTAGGGCTCCATTAGCCGGGGAGTTGGGCAGCATGGCTTTTGGTAAGTAACAAATTACCTTTGCCAGACTCCAGGGGGTGGGGTATTAGCTCATTTGCCACAAGCCTTGGTGTAAGTGAGGATACTTGCTCCTTTTGAAAAGCATGATTTTACAGGTAAGAAAGTGCAGACGGTATATTAGGAGGCTCTCACACAAGAAGCTAGAGAGGAAAAAGAGAAAAGAAAGACACAAAAGTCAAACCATATTTGCCTTGGAATTGTGGCCATAAGGGCGAGCTTCAACTTGAGGAATTTGAGTTCTAAACATACAGAAAGAGTTGTCTCATGTGTTAATTATATTAAAAAAAAAAAAAAAAAAAACTAGTTTTTAAAAGACTTGATCACACATTTGCTTTCATTCAATGTTTTTTTGTTTTGTTTTGTTTCTTTTAAAGAAACATTGTTTAAAAGCAAAATGGGCTCAGGGTTCCCATAATAATTGCATTCAAATTTGGGCTCATTTCTCCCTTCTCATGATCCCCCAAGAGACTGCAAAAGGACATAGTCTTAATAAAATGTGAGCCTGTCAAGGTGTCACATAAATATAGCTAAAATGCCTAATTCAAGCATGCCTCCACAGACGCTTGGGGCAAAAGCTGGCTGGCTTTACAAAGGACTTCTCTTTATGTCTTAGTAACATTGTTTTATGATATGTCTGAGTGACAGGACAGTTTCCTTATGTGAATTCAAAATACGAGCTGAGTGCTTTTGCTTTTATAACTAACTTATGAGGTAAAACAACCAACCCTCCTTGCCCTGGCACTCTGCCTTCACAGTCAGTGGCAGAGGCATTATACCCTGCTCCTCAGCTCCCTCAGAGTTCGCTCACTTCTGGGTCCTTCATCTTTTTTACTTTCATACCTTCACTTGTGGGGAGGAATGTTTGTAGGGAAGAAACAAAGCTGAAGATTAAGAAGGGAATCTTAGGCCCCTTCCTTCCTTCCACTTGCTGCTGAGACTGAGTTCACATTCCTCTCACATTCTAGGGCTGTAGAGACGGAGGAGAAGCAGCTTCTGGCCGAACGCTATTGGCCTCACTGAGGAATCTTCACGATCACCCTGTGTCTATTGTTAAGAGAAACTAAAAAGGTCATTTCTCACACACCTTTACCTCACACCCAGTCCCTGCCCGGTTATGTGGACATGTCTGAAGAGGTTGGTAGATTGAGAGATAGAATATGTTGCACCACACGAGAAGAAACTTCTAGCAAACCATATTCAGTGCAAAATAAAATGACCCCTTCTCATAAGAAACAATCTTGTTTGGGGGAGCTCTTGTCTCCTTATTCTGGGTTTTTGTTTTTTGCTTTTCCATCTGCATGCCCTCCCTCTCTCTGTGCCTCTCCAAAAAGGGAACATATAGGCTGGAGAGAGCTTAGTTGCCTGCCCAGGAGGCATGTGAATAGTGCATTAAAACAGAGATGGAAACTAAAGGGAAGAAGCTGCGTGGAATTTGGGCTGAATGGAGAGTGGAAATAGCTGCACACTGGAGCCAGCAAGAACTGGAACTGAACCCCAGCTCCGTCATTTAGAAACTGTCTTGGGCAACTTACTCATCTTCTCTGAGTTGAAGTTTGTTTATAAAACTGAATAATAATATCTGCCTCATCATTGTATCAGAATTATTATTAATTATGTCCATGCAAAGTAGTGTAGTGTTTGTCCCACAGTTGACATTCACTAAATCTTGGTCTCTTACCTCATGAGAAGAGGGATAGAGGAGTTTTTGGAGTAGGTCACAGGGCGTTCTCAGTATTCTGCTGAGAATTGACTCTGTGTGCATGTGTGCACGTGTGTGTGCACGTGTGTGTGTACATGTGTGTGCACATGTATGGAGGGAGGGAATGGGCTGGAGATGGAGATAAATGGAGAAGAAGTTTAAGAGAAGGGAACCTATTTTACTGAATTGAGTTTTCTAACATATTTCACTGTCTCTGACTTTTCCTGGTGTCAGGAAAAATGGACAATGAGGTCAGAGTAGTTCGTAGCTCTGAGTATTTTACCCACTTGTTGATGGAAAGTAAAAATCTCTTCACCGTACTCCCACTGTCTCCATGATACCCCTGTCCCCTAGCCCACCGTCCCCATGCTTCCCCTGTCCTCATGCCCACTGTCCCCATGCCCACTGTCCCTATGCTTCCCCTGTACTCTAGCCCACTGTCCCCATGCTTCCCCTGTCCCTATGCTACCCCTGTACTCTAGCCCACTGTCCCCATGCTTCACCTGTCCCCATGCCCACTGTCCCTATGCTTCCCCTGTACTCTAGCCCACTGTCCCCATGCTTCACCTGTCCCCATGCCCACTGTCCCTATGCTTCCCCTGTTCTCTAGCCCACTGTCCCCATGCTACCCCTGTCTCCATGTTCTCCCTGTCCCCAAGCTCACCATCTCCATACTCACCCTGTTCCCTAGCCCACTATCTTTTCTAATGTTACTGAGCAAGTGTCTGTTTTTCTGAGTTTCATTTTCTGTGCTCTCCACTGTGTTTGGGGCCAACACATTCTTTTTTTGCCACGTGTTAGCATCACTGTCTCAGGAGCTGTCAGAATGAAGAATAGTTTTCTTCTCTGTGCCAGACCTGAGTTGATCCTCTAAACTATAAAGATTCAGGCTTTTCTTGGCACCCAAATACAGGAACCTGGCTCAGATCTCCCCGTTCTTTTTGTACATCATAACCTTTCTAACTGGAATTCTCATATTGCAAGTCTAAGGTCATACATGGTCTGACAATGCTGAGTCCCAGATCAGGTGCCTCCCTGGAAGCTAACTGGATGCTATCAGACTTCAACCTGACTCAGTGGCCCAGGAAATGAGGCCCTGAGATTTCTGAAAACAACCTTCCTTAGACTTAGGTCATTAACCCACAGTAAAAAATTTACTCATAATTTCCCCCAAGATTAAAAACTCTATGCTTCTGTCCATAATGAGATCTCATTACTATTTCAGTTTTTCCTTCTAGTTTCTTTGAGACAATCAGAGACCATGTTTTTCCTTCCTTCTTTAAAAAAAAAAAAACTGGTTGGTAAACACACATATATAAAACAAAATAAATATGATTTTATTATATTAAAGAAGCACCTAAGCATCTAGCAATGCTTGAACACCTTGGTTCCGAGGAAGATACACAGCTATCAAATTCAGCTACTTCAGATCTGTGAATATTCAAGAAGCCTGGAAGACTGCAGATCTCAGAGCATAATGTCATCTCCAATCCTTGACACATTTCAACAAAATTTGTTTCACATGCTAAATAGTTTTTAAAAAAAAAAACAAACAAACAAATGTGTTCTTTCTTTTTAAAGAATAGTCTGTCACCTCAACTATTTGACACATCCCAACAAAATTTGTTTCACTTTTAAGTAGTGTTTATTTTTTTTTAAAAAAAAAAAAAGTTTTGTTTTTAAGAAACATTCTGAGAAGCCTGCCATTTTCACAGTATTCAAGGGGTCCGGGGTATTGAAGGGTTAATACTCTGAAGGAGGAGTTGGTGGGATCAGGAAGGTTTCCTGCAGGGTCTGCTGATTTAATTTCTGACGTTTTCAGTTTTCTCTTATGTGGATATGTCACCTTGGACTCAGACTCTTGACATGTGTCGTCCATGTCTATGGGAGGTCGTTTGCAGCCTTCTTTAGGCATATTTTTGATCAGTACCCTGTAGCTTGTAAATGAGTTATTCATATTTAATGTTTCTTGAATATTTCTAATGTACTGGTTACTAAGCTAGTCAGAGTCTACATGGCCAATTAAAACATCCTGCCTTTTATCGGTTTATGATCTAAAGTGTGTATATGTGTGTGTGCGCGCTCTGGAAAAGGAAACAGGAAGAGAGAGAGAGAGAGAGAGAGAGAGAGAGAGAGAGAGAGAGAGAGAGAGAGAGAGAGAGAGAGAGAGAGAGAGAGAGAGAGAGAGAGGAGAGACTGTGTAGTAACTTCTTGATTTATTGCCCCCCCCCCCCCCCCAGATCTTGGAGACATCTGAAGTTTGATGGGGACTTTCCAATATTCCAGACTGCTGTCTTACGATGAAGCTCTGAGTCACTGACCCGAGTGCTGGCAACAATGTGGAAGCCCAAGACAGCCAGCATCATGCACCATCAGTGTAAGCAGCAGCCCAGAGCTAGCGTGGCCTGAACCTCCAGCAAGTGCTAGAGAAAAAGCATCCTGTGTTCATGGAACAAAGAAAGGAAAGTATTCTCAGCCAATCACAACGAATTTTCCAGGGCTCCAAGGAGCCCACCTTCCTTATCCATCAGGCTGACCTACCTAGTGACGCCCACTCAACCCTTCTGCCGGAAACACAGAGTGGTAATCTCACTGAAAACATAAAGACCAACACTCAGAGAAGGAGACCCGGGACAGTAATACTATCAAAACGCTCAAGTAGAGTTATGTCAGAAAGCCAGCCTAGCCCTCCTGTGATACCATCCCGCAGGCCTGCGTTCCGGATATGCTACATCTGTGGCCGAGAATTTGGGTCCCAGTCACTTGCTATTCATGAGCCCCAGTGCTTGGAGAAGTGGCGCATTGAGAACAGCAAACTGCCCAAGCACTTGAGGAGGCCAGAACCCTCCAAACCACAGCCCTTTGGGGGCAGTGGCTCCTACAGCCTTCAGGCAGCCAATGTGGAGGCATTTCAGAGTGCACAGGCTCAGCTGCTCCCCTGTGACTACTGTGGCCGCACATTCTTGCCAGATCGTCTCCTGGTTCACCAGAGAAGCTGTAAACCAAAGGGTGAGAATCCCAGAACACTAGACACGAATGGTCCTGATGTTCCTAGTGATCTGAAGAAAGCTGCTAGCAGCATCCCAGCCCGACCAAGGACTCTCATCTGTTATATTTGTGGTAGAGAATTTGGCACAATGTCCCTTCCTATCCATGAGCCCAAATGCTTGGAAAAGTGGAAAATTGAGAATGACCGGCTTCCTAGAGAGCTCCGTCAACCACTACCCCAAAAGCCCCAACCCCTCCCAACTGGACAGCCTAGCCAAGAAGGGGGGAGTCAAGCTGCGCTTGTGCCATGCCCGAATTGTGGCCGGACTTTTGCTCCTGACCGCCTACCTGTCCACCAAAGAAGTTGTAAAACTCAACTCAGTGGGCTAAAAATTCCAAATTCGAGCTTAGAAAGGAAAGGTGGCCCAAATGTACCTACTAGTTCCAAGCAACAAAGGAACGTCACAGCACCCAAAGAGGACAAGGTAACTGGCATCTTATAAGATGACGTAGGTGGACTGGGAATGTATTGCATCTTCAAAGGGATGAGGGAATTGTTCCCAGAGCCAGCTACCTAAGCACCAAGGATGGTTTCTTTCAAAGCCTTACTTGTGTCTCAAGGCAATCTGTCCAAGTGGATCTCCTTTTGGACTCTATGGGCTGTGTCTCTTTTGGCAAAGCACACCTAAGAACAACATACTTGTCTAGTTGGTTCATAATCCTCTCCAGTCCTACAGCCTAAAAGAGATGGACATTTTTTTTTCCTTTGATCCCTCATCCCAATTATCCCTGGGAGAGACTGTTACTTAACATGAGTCATTAATGCTGTGTCTACATTACAGAGATGTAATTCCCTTTCCAACAGCCAATGTTTACTGCTGGTTTATTTTAGCCATCTACCTTAGGAATTCAGCTTTGGCAATGCTGAGTTATGCTGAGTTTATCTTTACTAAAATAGAATCTGTGTCAAAAAACCCCAAATGACTTTAGCAATAATTAAACACTGGGGCACTTGCTAAGTCTATGTGCTCTGCAGATGCAGTATGAATTTGTTTAAGACATACATGATTATAAGTGGAGGAGGGACTAACTCCAGCACGGGTTCTGAAACAACTGGGCATGCATACGTGATTTTGGGAAGTGGTCAGTCCTATGTTGCTCTGTTCCATGGGTGTACTATTCAAAGGGTAGGGTCTACCAACTTCAGTCATTCTAAACAAACATGAACTCAGGTGTCATCAGCCTATAAGGTGAAAGTTACTGACATTTCATTTGGGGTCTCATCATTAGCAGGACTGAGTGGGGATGCTTATGAAGGTGGTAATTGAATGATAGAACGGTACTTGCTCTTTGTCCTACCGTTAAATCAGGACACTGGCCTGTCACGTCTAACATATCAAACTGTAAGAAATAGGAGATGGTCTTTTCTCATGGCTATTGGGATTCCAAGAATGTTCTACCCCCCTAATCACAGCCTCCTGACAGCAGCCTTCAGCTAGATAATGTTTGAAAATTGAGTAGTTTAGGGAAACCAATGCTATTAAACTGGAGTGATAAGGGCACATTTTTCATAGCGCTCTACTTTCTCTCTAGCCTTTATTTTTGTTTTTAAGTACTTTGAGGACTGTCTAGTCTTGTTCCTAATTCCTATGACTAACAATCACAGACTTACTGGTTTTGAAGAATCCATGACAATGATCCTTAAGCAGAGAGAGACGTCAGACTAACATGCTGGAAGGTTTTCCCAGTGAATATTGAAGAGAAAAAAAGTCAAAACAGCTAGATTCTTTCTGATTAAAACCCAAATGCTAAGTGTGGCATGGGCCCCAAGCTGGTCTCATAAACCCGATCTGTTTTTCCCATCTTCTGCCTATTGCTTTTCTTCCAATATGTGTGGGGTCTGGAGAGTGAAAAAAAAATTGTCTCGGAGCCACCAATCAGCTGCTCTCCCAGCATACCAACTTAGAGCTTATTTCTTGCTTGCATGCATTTACTCTGAACATTCTCATTACAAATCTGAAGCTAGGGAGGAGCGTAGTCAGGATTCTGTGCGTATTGTTGTAACACATACTTTTTGCTCCAAGACTGGAGTCAATAGGCTGAGCACAGCATGTTCTCCCAGTCACAGCTGCTAAAAGAGACGGACTGGGCCCACGGTGTCACAAAAAGACACCTTCCTCACCGACCCGGTTCTCTGGAGGAGAAGATGTCAACAGAAGTCAGTGGTGTCTTCTCCATGGTGCCTGCATGTATGTGAGAATCCAGGGAAGCCCCTGGAGGATTGATGTCGTCAGTGTGCACCCAAACCCTCAAAGGTCTTGCCTTGCCATGTGTCAGTTTAAAAAGTGACACCCATCATTATTAGCTGTGTGTGTTGCCATATCCGGAAACCATATAGGCCTCAGTGAAGACACTGAATGGTCATCTAACCAGGGGTTCATCTTCAGATTTAAATTAATTTTGAGTTAATTGAAATGAAGCACATTTTAGACTTCACTTAAACGTTTGATCTTTTGTAATTTAGGGGTGTTATCTGTATCCTCAGACATTGTTTTCCAGAAGCATTCAGAAGAAAGCCATTCCTACCTAGTATGCCTTGTTTCCATGATCCCATCTGTTGAGATTTTAACTTCTTTACACCTTTTACAACTTTATGAAATGAATCATTTGGTTTTTTGTTTTTTTGTTTTTTTTTTTTTTTGAGCACTGATCTATGCATTATTAGAACTGGAGTTGTATTTGCCTGTGACCACACTGACTTGTGATTGACTTAAGTGCATGTGCCTTGCTTTTGACAACTTGGACGCCTGCTTTCTCCCTTTCTCTTGTCAATTGGAGCAGTTTTATTTTGGGATTCTTGATCTGATTTTGGCTGAGCATCAGCCATCCATCTTGCCTGATATTCTCAAGGGGCTCAACCTGAATTCCAGAGAGGAAAAATAAGTTCACAATAACAGTCACAGTATTGGGAACACAGTTTGCTCCAAGTGGGTGACAGTGCCTTTGCTGAACAAGTACAGTGTTGCTCAGAACATTCCTCCACTGTAGACTGGTTCTGCCTTCCCTTAGGATTAAGCTGCTCTTGTGTGCCTTTAATCAAAGAAAACAAAAATAAATGCCAGCAAGAAATCTAGCATCTCCTGGGAGATCTAAGTGGGCATCTTGCTTTATCCTTATATGAACTCAAATTCCCATGCTACTTATGATCTGAAATACGGAGCCAAATCTATATTCTTTGTGATCTCACAGAAAAGTTATGAAGTGCTTTAAGGAGAATAAATCTCTAGTGTGGAATGATGTAAAGTTTGATTGTCCTAGGGCCATTGTCTGGCTCTCTGTGGTCATGACCAGCATTGTGGCATTTCCATCCTCTGAAAAAGAAGAAGTTTGAATGAGCTACAATTAATTTGAGTGTGTTATTAACTTCATATGAAGTTTTGATGCACAGGGTGGAAAATACAGATTACTGTTTTGATTTTTAATATTGTGTTTGCTTAATCAAATATTCCAATACTCATTCTGTCAGTGATTTTCTATGATACTTGCTGAAGAATATGACAGAGGCCATTGTTATTCCGTATTTTCAAATAGAAGGAATAAATGTTAACATTTTTTCTCTTTTAGAAGGCTGATTGTTATAGTCTTTAGTTTCAGACCTCTTTCAGTTACTTGGAGCATGTCAATAGTTAAATACATCAAATACAGTCTTTGTTCAATGACCTTCACTGGGCAAGGTTAAGGGATTATTGTCTTGTAGGCGGAGTTTACCCACAAGAACACCAATACTAGAAAAATATTTATTAGAATATAATCCAGAATTCACGGTACAGGTAACCAAGCACAGTAGGGACCGAAGTCTGCAGACGGACGGACGAAGGGGTCCTTCCTCCAGCAGCCAGGAACCAGGAAGAGAGCCCCCCAGCGTCCCAGCAGCCCCTTATCAAAGGGGTCGGCCACACCCCTTCCAGGAGCCCGGGACCCTGGATAAGCTTCTTTGGACCTTATCAGCTGACACCTGAATCCCACAACATCTCCCCCCTTTTTCTAACTAAGAAGGTTCTAAACTAAGACTATGTACAGTAGGAATCATTATGAGGTAGTATCTAGGAGAGGTTAAAGTACAATTGCTAATCAAAGCCTAACTTATATAAGGTATATCTAATAGTTTTAGAATATTGGTAGATAGTAGGGTGTATAGATTATTTTAAAGGGTTAATCTGGGAAAGTGAGAATCTAACACCTGAGTGTTCTTATCTAAGGGATACTAGGGTGGAAACCTTAAACATCTATTCTTCAACCTCTTCAAGACCTGAGAAGGAAGGTAAATTTGTCTGAAAGACAGAAGTACATGGAAGCAGCTACTTCCAAAATTTGGGAGAGGACAGCAACACAGCTACCTGGACAATCACCTCTGGATTTGTGCACCGTTAGAGCATCTATCGGATTGGCTATAGGCCTATGGCATCTGACAGATCTTTTTACAAGCAGAACAGTTTTGAAGGGACTGTCTTATCCTGTCTAGGCAGGTTTCGTCAGTCTCCATCTCAATTTGTTCATCCAGCTTGATATCATGTGTGTACTGTCAGCAATCAAGGTAAGGACAGTTCCTTACTCAACCGGCCATTTTTTGCCAAAAGGACCAACTCCAATGGAGTATCCTTGATGCTCAACACCATCTCGTGAAGGGAGCAGTGACACCAGGAGTCGTCGTGTCTCTCGTGGCCAAATTTTAAATGTTAAATGCCATATTCTCTGGGTCTATGAAACGGTTGAAGATTCTTGTCCATCTATGATATTCTAACCTGTATCTGAAATGACTGGGATATGATACCTTAAATAGTGTTGACGGCAGATCTTATCGTCTTAAGGAATAAACCCTGTACTAAAAATTAGAATACTTATATAAGGGATGTACAATCTCTGAACAATGACTCTTAGTAGAACTATCGAGCATTAGCCAGGGGTATCTTACCAGGTAAAGTGTCCACAGCATTTTATACATGTAAATACATATATATCATCTAAACAGAGGTATATAAAACATCTTGTGCATATATCATAACTAGTGCAATCATACATTATATCTAGTATAGTCAAATGAAGGTAGTAATTGCATAGTATACATGACAATGATGTGCAAATATTTTAAACAGAGGTAGAAGCATACATAAAATATAGCAATTTCAAATTCAGCTTTACATAATAGTTACAGATTCAGATTTATATCGAAGTACAAGTTGCTTTGGTTACATAAAACAATCTCAGATTAAACTTTGTACCAATGTACAAATTATCACAATTAAACATATGAAATGATTTTGCATTAGTATCAATATACAGATATCTATGACAGTGCAAATTGTCTTTAGCTTAGCCCATACATTTAGTTAAAATGAAGTATAGGTAGGTAGAACAGTCTATCTTTATCTATCCTATCTATTCCCCCTCTCTTCTAAAAAAAAGATCTCTGATGCTATATTATAGCTTTGTCTTTTACCCAGTTTTACCCACAACCTTTGGATCATAAAACTTATTGGGAAAGGGGGCGTAGTCGTTTATAAGGTTGCTTCCTGCTGACTTAAGGGCGATGGCATCTCTTTGGGGTCCTGTAAAAGCTAAAACAATGGTTAGTTCCTAATGGACTGACCATATACATCTATAACCAATTTTAGGATAGTGGTTAACTCCATCTGGAAACTTAATTAGCAGTGTGATCTGAAGGATAATCATAAGGAGCTATCTTGCAGCTGTTTTTGAATAATCTATTTCTTGAAAGCAATTATTGATTGGTGCGCACCAGGTTCCTGATTTTTCTATTTTTGTCTCTGCTGTCTGTCTATCTGTCTCTTATTCTCTCTCTCTCATATTCTTTCTTCTATTTTTGTTTTTGTAGCAGGAGTTGTTCCGGTGGAGGCCCCATCTCGGTTTCAGATTCTTTGTAGATAGCTGATAGGAGGAAATGTTATTTACAGTGGAAAACTGAAGCATTGTCGATATTCAAGAGATATTTATATCTTTCATGACTTTAGGAGACTGGAAGCAGATAGAATGAGATGTTTGAGAGGTACAGAAACAGGGAGGAACAAGGTTAAAGATGAAGTCACAGTAATATTGGTCCCTAAATATTATGCCTTCTGTCTCACACCAGGTGGCTTTTATGATGTGAGACAGAATTTTTCATATTTCTTTACCAATATGCTTGGGTTTAGATAGGGAGAAAGCCACAAGTTCCCAATCCAAATCCAGCCTTATTAATAGTCAAATCAGGACCAAATTTTTTTTTTTTTTTTTTTTTTTTTTTTTTTTTTTTTTTTTTTTTTTTTTTTTTTTGAGATGTAGATGTAAGATGTAAAGCAGTAAAAATTGAGAAATTACCCAGTAGTGCACATGTGTATCAGTTGGTCTCGTAGTCCGTCTTGTACAGTCTTTAATCATCAGTCTGTCTTCTATTGCAGGTGAGTAATTATTCAATGTTTAGACAATGCCGTAAAAATAGTTGTATCCATTTTCCTGTAAAGACAAAACTGAGAGACCCTGCCCCAGGTTTGTTAAGTGTGTTTTCCTTACCACACATCCGTTTGTCATGTCAGGGATGAGCAGTCACTTTTCTTGTTCAGGAAGAGACTCCTTTTCGAAGCGGGCTTTTATTAGTTTTGTTGGTACCCATATCTTTTCTGTCCCTGTTGAAACAAGAGCAAAACCCCTACCCCACCGAAGCGCATACCCTGGCTTCCATTTGGAAGTCAACACATCTTTGAAGTAAATGGGTTGATTTAACTCAGAAGATTTTTCTACTACCCAATGTCTCTCAGCAGCTGACGTTCCCTTTTCATCAGCATTAAGAAAATTTAAAGTCAATAAGGCACTATGCAACCTCTCTCTGGGCTTTTTCATTTCTTTCTTTTGTTTATAGAGCATCTCTTTTAATGTGCGGTGAGATCTCTCCACGACTGCCTGTCCTGTAGGATTGTGTGGTATCCCTGTAATATGCTTTATATCATAGTATGCAAAAATTATCTTCATTTTTCGGGAGACATAAGCTGGAGCATTGTCAGTCTTAATCTGAGTGGGAATTCCCAATACGGCCATGGCTTCCAAAAGGTGAGTAAGTACAGCATCAGCATTTTCTGAACTCAGGGCAGTCGCCCATTGCATTCCAGAATAGGTGTCAATAGTATGATGTACATATTTCATCTTTCCGAATTCTGGAAAGTGAAACACATCCATTTGCCATATCTCATTTCCGTGTGTACCCTTAGGATTAGTTCCTGCAGGTAAAGATGGTTGGTTATAGAAAGAGCAAGTGTCACATTTTTTTAGTATTTCCTTTGCTTCAATCCAAGTGATGGGAAAACTCTTCTTCAGCCCTTTGCTGTTAACATGATGCTTTTCATGAAATTCTGTGGCCTTTAGCACGCTTCCTATTAGCAACCGATCTATTTCCTCATTACCCTGCGCTAGAGGGCCTGGGAGGCCCGTGTGTGCCCTGATATGTGTTATGTACATAGGATGTATCCTACCTCTGATGATATCTTGTAGTTGTATGAATAGTAAGGTCAAGTCCGTATCATCAGGAATGAAGTCAGCAGTTTCAATATGTGAAACAACTCTTTCTGCATATTGAGAGTCAGTAATTAAGTTAAGAGGCTCTGTGAAATCCAACAACACCATAATGATCGCGTATAGTTCTGACTTTTGAACAGAGTTATAAGGGCTCTGAGCCACTTTAGTTAGGTTTTCAGACTTGTAGCCAGCCTTCCCTAAATTGTTTGCATCTGTATAAAATATAGGGGCTCCAGAAATTGGTTCATCTTGTACTACACGAGGAAAGATCCAATTAGTTTCCTTTATAAATTGAATTCTCTTGTTTTGGGGATATTTATTATTAATTTCTCCTAAAAAGTCACTGCAAGCCTTTTGCCAAGGTTCACTGTCTGCCCATAATCGTTCAATTTCTTCATTAGTCAGAGGCACAACAATTTCTGCAGGGTCCTTTCCAGTCAATTGGCGGAGTCTCAATTTACCTTTAAAAATCAGATCAGCAATTTTTTCGATATATGTCTTCATCTTTTTGCTTGGCCTATGTGGCAGAAATATCCATTCTAATATGATGCTTTCTCTTTGCATTAAGATTCCTGTTGGAGATTGTCTTGAGGGTAAAATAACAAGTATGCATTCCAAGTCTGGATCCACACGATCCACATGTGTTTCCTGAAGTTTTCTTTCTACCAACTCTAATTCTTTCTCAGCTTCATCAGATAGTTTTCTTGGACTATTTAAACCCTTGTCACCTTCTAAAGTCTTGAATAAATTAACTAGTTCATAGTTTTTTATACCAATCATGGGCCGTATATGAGCAATATCTCCTAGTAGCTTTTGAAAATCGTTAAGAGTCTTCAATTTATCTCTATTTAATTTTACCTTTTGTGGTCTAATTTTTTGTAAACCTATCTTATATCCTAAATAATTGATAGAATCTCCCCTCTGTACTTTTTCTGGAGCAATTTGCAGTCCCCAATTAGGCAATACTTTCTGTAGTTCTTCAAACAATGTTTTTAATGTCTGTGGGTTTGGGTCTGCCAACAAAATATCGTCCATATAATGGTAAATGATAGATTGTGGGAAGCGCTTGCGTAGTATTTCTAGTGGTTGTTGTACAAAATATTGGCATAAAGTGGGACTATTTAACATTCCTTGGGGCAGGACTCTCCATTGGTACCTCTTAGCTGGCCCTGAATTATTAAGAGTAGGCACTGTAAAAGCAAATTTCTCTTTGTCCTGTTCCTGTAAAGGTATGGTAAAAAAGCAATCTTTCAAGTCAATAACTGTAATAGGCCATCCTTTAGGTAGTAGAGAAGGCAGGGGAATACCAGATTGTAAGGAGCCCATAGGTTGAATCACCTTATTAATTGCTCTTAAATCTGTCACCATCCTCCATTTTCCAGATTTCTTCTTGACAACAAAAACAGGAGAATTCCAGGGACTGGTTGATTCTTCAATATGCTGAGCCTGTAACTGCTCCTGTACCAACTGTTCTAACGCCTGAAGTTTTTCCTTTGTCAAAGGCCATTGTTGAACCCAAATAGGCTTTTCCGTTAACCATTTCAAAGGCAGTGCTGTGAGTGTCTTATTAAGAGGGCGATTCTTTTGTACAACTTGAATGGCTGGTGAATTTTTGTCATTTTTGGAAACATAGTTGATCCTTTGGCTGACATCATAACCAGGAGGGATTTTAATCTGGGTATTCCATTGCATTAGGAGGTCGCGACCCCACAGATTCACTGCTATATCAGCCATATATGGCTTTAACCGTCCTTTTTGACCTTCTGGTCCTATGCATTCAAGCCACCTCACACTCTGTTTCACCTGAGATATTGTTCCAATACCCAGAAATTGGATATCTACTGTCTGTAAAGGCCATCTCGGATGCCAGGACCGTGGGGTTATGATCGAAACATCAGCCCCCGTGTCGACTAAACCCTGGATATAAATATTGTCTATCAGTACACCCAATTTTGGTCTTTGTTCATTTATCGAAGTCTGCCAAAATATCCGTTTCGTAATTTTCTTTGGAGTTTTTGAATCTTCTTTTGAATTTATGTTATCATCTGATATCGTATGTTTTTCAAGATCAGGTATTGGGTGTTCTATTCGTCTTGAGGATGCTGGTCTTCTACTACGACCGGATATGATCTCACCATCCTCGAATTTGGAGTCTGATTTTGGGGGGCTTCCCGGGGGAAGCCCCGAAAGGCGTTTCCCGATGGCAGAGGGTTGCCTTCTTTATCTCTGGTAGATCTACATTCATTGGTCCAATGTCGTCCCTTGCCACATCTTCTGCATAATCCAGAAGGCAATGGCCTTCTGTTCGAATTAAACCTAGATCGGGCCTCGTTTCCAAGAGTACTTTGTGTACAGTTTCGTCTTACATGGCCTTGTCTACCACAGTTGAAACAAGTGATTCCTTGGTTCCTCTTCCTTACCTTATCAATGGTTTGGTCTACCCAATTGTCTTCATTACTATGGAGAGGTTCAGCATTGATTGTATATTGAATCCATTCTTCTAGAGGTGCGGCTCTGATTTTTAAAGGCAGAAGCATTCTTCTACATTCTGGATTAGCATGATCAAAGGCCAGAGAAAGTATTATTTGCTTTCTAGCTTCTGGATCTGATATTGCTCTATTAACAGCCGTGGTAAGCCTTTGTAGAAAGTCAGTATAAGGCTCTTTTAAACCTTGTTTGACCTTAGCATAATGCTCAACTTTTTGACCTGAGTCTAAAATCTTTTCCCATGCATTAAGTGCGGCCGTACGGCATAGCAATAAGGTATGTTCGTCATAAGTAGTCTGAGTCTTCACGTCAGCAAACATTCCTTCACCAAGGATTTGGTCCTGAGAAGCAAAGAAACCCCTAATTCTTCCTTGGTGTTCTAAGGTCCTGGCTTCTTCTCTAAACCAGCTTCTCCACTGCAAATTTTGACTCTGGTCCAAGACAGCAGCCGTTAGCTGCATCCAATCGAGGGGGAGGATTCGGTTTTTTGCAGACCATGAATTCAGGAGCTGCTTTACATAAGTAGAGTGAATACCATACATGGATATTGCCTCTTTAAAATCTTTGATGTCTTTCATATGTAGTGGCTCATAACTATACTCTACATATTCTGAGGAACCCCCTGGTGCCATCTTGGTCTGAATAGTAGCTGGGAATAATAGTGGTGGTGAAGGAGGTATCCCCGTGATGTTTACAACTTTATGTAAAGTATTTCCAGTACCATAACACCCCATTGGGGGTTGACCTGAACTGTTCTGAGCATCAGATGTATCATTGCCCTTTTGTAGTGTTGCAATATGGTCCCCACATTGTTCCATTTTAGATATAATGGGTTCCCATGTTTGGATTTTGGACACTACGGATTCCCATTCTTGGAATTTGGACAGTGCAGGTACAAATTCTTGTATTTCGGATACCATCTGTCTCAAAGTTTGACTTTCTTGATGAAGTGATCCTTGTAAAGACTTCACCGAGTTAGCAATTTTGAGATCTACATCATTAGCATAATTAATGATTTTCTCGTCCACTTTGTTAATGTGGTCAACAAGTTTCTTGTTCTCATCAGTTACGTAGAGTTTATATTGTTCTAGGTCTAAAGACCTCGCCGAGTTAGCAATTTTCAGATCTACATCATTAACATAATTAATGAATTTTTCATCCAGTTTATTAATGTGGTCAATAAGTTTCTTGTTTTCATCAGTTACGTAGAGTTTATATTGTTCTAGTACAGTGTTATCATTATGTGAAAGCTTGTTGTAACCAGTTTGTAGCATATCCATCGTTTTAGACATAGCAGAGTCTAATTCACATATCCTGGACAACAGCTGCTGATTGAAGGTCTGCATCTGCTTAACGTCATCTGACAGTGTAGCGTTTGATGATTCTATAATACCAAGTTTGGATGGCAATTGAAAGTTCAGATTCGTGACCTCAGTCATCACCCTTCTATTGTGGAACACAACATACAGAAACAGACCAAGAAATAGTAAAACTGGGGTACTGAACACCTCAAGATACTCATTTAAAAACTTGTCAACCATCGTGGAAAAATATATACCAAATTCCTCAAAAGAATAGTTGTCAGCCATTACCTCAATCCAGGTGCAATGACGCTGTGTGGTCAGAAGGTGTCACAATAACGTTTAGTGCCCTGTTGTATGGCCGCTGTAGAGACACCCAGCACGCTATTCACAGATCCTAGGTGTTAAAAGGGTCTCAGCAGACAAAATAAAATCTTTGGAAAAAACAAATTCTCACAAGTCAAGACAGGATGTTAATTACAAGATAGAATGGTTTTAGTTATCTTTGTTCACCTACAGGAGTAATTCACAATTGTCCCAGGTTACAGGGTTTAGGGGCGGAGCTGCTGCTTGAATCTGCAGTTTTTGGGTCAAACTCAGCCAGCCAGGTTGGGGGAAGGGCGCTCCTGCAGCCGCAGTTCAAACTCAATTAAAATGAACTGAGCAGCGGTACAGCTAGGGGGGGTGTGCAGCAGGCAGACAGCCCGGGTCTCAGCCGTTTAGTAGGCAGAGAGCCACAGCCGCGCGCTGGGGGAGGGGCGTGCGCAGCAGGCAGACAGCCCGGGTCTCAGCCGTTTAGCTAGGAAGAGAGCCACAGCCGCGCGCTGGGGGAGGGGCGTGCGCAGAGCCGCAGCCGCGCGACTGGTCGAGGGGCGGGGCTACAGACCGCGCGCGGTAGCTGCAACCGGCCCGGGTCTCAGCTAGCCGCGGGTCGTGTGCTGGGTGGGGGGGGTCTACCGACCGCAGGTGGCAGCGGGGCCGAGGCCGTGAGGCTGGCTAAGAGGCCTGGAGCCCCCGCTGGCGCCGGCTGAAACAGACCGGGAGCCTCGGAAACTGATGGCGTAAGCCGTTTGGAGGTCACCGCTCAAAACCAAATCTGCACGGGGCTGGATAAGCCCCGCCCACACTCAAAACTTGACCTGAGTGTGAATTAAACCCGTCCCGTGGGCCCGCCCGTGGGTCCGGGACACGTTGGGCGCCAGATGTAGGCGGAGTTTACCCACAAGAACACCAATACTAGAAAAATATTTATTAGAATATAATCCAGAACTCACGGTACAGGTAACCAAGCACAGTAGGGACCGAAGTCTGCAGACGGACGGACGAAGGGGTCCTTCCTCCAGCAGCCAGGAACCAGGAAGAGAGCCCCCCAGCGTCCCAGCAGCCCCTTATCAAAGGGGTCGGCCACACCCCTTCCAGGAGCCCGGGACCCTGGATAAGCTTCTTTGGACCTTATCAGCTGACACCTGAATCCCACATTGTCTTAGGATTTTGGTAGTAACACATGAAATGCTCCTAAACTCCTGCCTTATGTTGCAAAGCAAACATTATTTTTATTAAGGGTTACTATCTTCTCTGTCTCTCTGAATGTGGCTCTGAGTACTTTTGGCATCTGCAGGATTCAGATTGCAAGTGAAAGTTCCTCAGACATGTCACTAGCATCTGGTGCTGCCATCTGCTGTTTACTTTTAATGTCTTCTACACTATCAGATATGTGGCTGCCTTTCTCCTTTAAAAAAAAAAAAAAAGGATTTATTTTTATTCTCTTAATTATGTGTTTGTGTCTATGTGTACAACTATGCACCCAAGTGAAGGTGCCCCAGGAAACCAGTGTTCAACCCTCCCTGCAGCTGAAGATACAGGTGGTTATAAGCTATCTCCTGTGGGTACAGCCCTCTGTGAGCACTGCAAGTGCTATTAACTGCTGAATCATTTCACCACCCACTGCCCTTCTATTTTTTATGAGGGAGAGCACTTTACTTTCATGCATGTACATGCATACCTGGTTCCCTCAGAGGTCAAAAGAGAGAATCAGATCCCTAGGAACTGAAGTTACAGATGACTATGAGCCGTCACTCAGATGCTGGGAATTGAATTAAACCTAAGTTTCCTGGATGAATGATGACCTTAACCACTGAGCCATCTCTCCAGATCCACCAGCCCTCTTTTTTTAACTACCAAAATTTTGAGAAGGTTCCATTATAATACAACCACAAAGTCCAATTATTTGGTACTACGTTAATACTAGATCTGCAGTTAAACATATTGATTTCTAGAGAAGTATCCCATTCCTTGAAAGCAAAATATCTGATTGGACTGTCACAACAAGAAAGGTAGAGAAGATATTGCCCCATCTTTATATTTGTTAGCTGACATCTGTTAAATAAAATGAATATGGGAGTTTAGGGGCAGGAATAAAAAATATAAACTATTTTGATTCAATATTCTTATGTATTCATCCATGCTACTATGACAGTTGCCTGAGACAGAGCAATTTGTGAAGAATATTTGATTCTCACATTCTGCAGAGAAGACAGGTCCAAAATCGAGGTACCAGCAGCCCCATTATCTAGTAGGGATGTTCTCTGGAATGAGCAATGCTCATCTTCACAACAGAAAACACTGGAAAGACGAGGAAGAATTCACTTCAAATTGAACTCTTTTATAAAGGTGTTAATCTTATTCACAAAGGTGGAGTCCTTCATGGCTCAACCACTTTCCACAGACTGAACCTCAATATGTGTTCCATTGTTACAGTTCAGCCTGACTTTTATAAGAGACACATCACTCAAACTGTTGTTTTTTGTTTGGTTGTTCATGATCAGCACTTTGTATGTACAATCTGCTTTAAATATTCCCTGATTTTCTGGTGAAAAGTTTGAGGCTAAGCCATTGCCCATAATTAGGCAGAATGTTCAAAAGTGAGTACTAAAGTCAGTCCTAAATCTAAATGGCCACATCTTTTAATGCCTTTGTGAAAGAGCATGGGAGTGATGTAAGCAAGGGTCAGGAGGCATGGTGGCAGAGCACTGTGGTTTCCATTACAAGTATGGAAAGGAGGGAACATGGTTACCCTGCAAAGCCTGGGCATTAGGTAAGACAAAGGAGAAGGAAGTCTGCTGCCATAGCAGTATTCACCATTAGGCATTGGCCTAAATACAAAATACATACTCATTTAAAAAAAACAAAAACAAAACTATAGACCCAGCTCTTGGTCCTAGGATGAAATGATAGGAAAAATTAAAATATAATCATTAGTATCAAATTTTGATAGCATAGTGTGTTGTGGTAGGAGGCAGCATTTAGGACCTTGGCTAGAGAAAATCTCAAAAGAGTTACTGGAGCTGATATCTGCACTAAGGGAGTAGGTGTGGAATGAAGGCATGGCTGTAAAGGAGATTTCACTCTCACCTAACAGTGGAACTTTAGAGCCTGCAAGTGGCTGGCATCTGATGGGAGATGATGAAGCACTCGAAGAAGCTGTAGAGATGGTATCAGTGCAGTGTGACGCCTCAAGCTGCCCTCTACAGAGCAGGACAAATTGTTAAGCTATATCTGGAATCCAGTGACTGGTTGCAGAGATGAAGTAAGATGGGCAGATCCTGGTGAGAGTTGACATGTCAAAGCATGAAGAAGGAGGCCACAGAGAAGTCTCAGATCCTTGGTGAGAGCACCAGCTTTAGCTACGCCATCTTCTAGGAAGGAAAGGATGATTACAGGAAGTTTTATTCCAGAAATGCCAAATCCAAATGCTACTGAGATATTTAAGTAGCTTGAGCTGAGCTATGTGAAAATGGAGGACAGGGCTGTGATGTCCATTTGTTGGCTACTAGCAAATACAGAAATCTGAGTGAGTATAGGATTCAAAAAACTGCCTGAGGCCCTGGAGATGGCTCAGCAGGATAGAGCGTTTGTTGATTTTCATGAATGGAACAGTTCAGTTTGTAAGGTCCACATGGCAGCTCACAACCATCCATAGCTCCAGTTCCTCTGGGCCTCTGGAAGTACCAAGTATACACAGACATATATGTAGGCGAAACATTCATACACGTAAAATAAAGATAGATATATTTAAAAAGAAAAAAAGAAAAACAGTCTGAAGCTGAATGAAAAAAAAACAAACATCCAAAGACATGCCCAACCAGAAATGCCTGCAGAGTGTGCTTGCTACTCTGGAAGGTCGTATCTGAGAAACTGTCAACAAAGTAGGGACAACAGAAGACATGAAGAGAGAGGAAGTAGAATTAGGACAGAAAAATAATTGTTAATTTGTCCATATAAATTTAGCTCTGAGCATTGGAAAGGACATATCACCTTGGTTGGCGTTTTAAAGTGCAAGTACATTTTTGAGAAATTTAGGTCTCTGGCCTAAGAAAAAACTGAATAGGTTAAAAGTAGGGGGTTTCTTTAAACAACAGAAGCTTTGAAACTAAATTTGAATGATTCAAATAATAATTCAGTGAAAAGAAGGAGCGAACCAAGATAATCAGAGAAGATGAAGATGCTGTAGAGAATACAGGCATCAGGGCCTAGGGTTCATCAGTATGTAGAAAGAGGACTTTCTGAGAGCGGCACTTCCTTATTCCAGGATGATGTTAGAGGCAGAAAAAACCAAGGTCATCCACTGTCAGTGGGAAGGTTGAGGGGCTGTAATTTGCTTATATGTTTTCTCAATTATATGTCAGGCCATCTTAGCATGCTTCTCAGCCAATAAGAAAGAGAAGAAAGACTAACTTCGAGAGCCTTCTTAGTGCTTGATCTATTTTTGCCTTCTGTTAAAGCGAGTTCCCTGAAGTCAAGACCAAGGCTGATAGAACTGCTCACCTCTATCATCCCTAAATCCAAGAACAACATTGGACTTTTTGGAAATGGCATATAATATATTAGGTGGGCTATGGTTATTTCAATTGGTGGCCATAGCTAGCCTGATCAGCAGTAGTGATGTCATGAAAGCCAGCCTTACCTCATAAAGTGCCCTTTGATGATGCTGACAGCTGGACTCCTTAATGACCAACTTCACATGACATTCAATCATCTTTCCTTGGGGCCAACCATGCCCGAATATCAGGGCAGCATCTTAGGATCCCGTGGTTCTCAGATGTACAAAGAGCAACAATAAGGTAACCGTAACGGCCCAAGTGACCCTGTGAATGGATATGGAGTGTGTGAAATCACTGGGTACTGGGAAGAACTATACACTCTTAACATCAAACTTACTATATAAGCTTCTTATATAAAATTTAAAGGATAACACCTATCTATACAAATGGTAGTAATGTATAACTTAAAAAACAAGAAGTCTGCCTCAGATTGTACCAGAAGTTAGTAAGACTCTGCTAGAAATTGATACCCCTTCCAAGATTTTACACCAGGGCACCTGTATTTTGCTTCCTGCCTTTTTAAAAGAGTGGTGCTAATCATTGCTACTTCTGTGAGAGGACAGGATCGCATGTTCACAAGTCAAATGTTAATTAGTTGTAAAAATCAACAGAACTATATCTTGGCTATATTTGTCTGTTTGAGGCTGTTGAGGTGGCTCAGTGGGTAAAGACACTTGCTGTCAAGCCTGACAACTGGAGTTATATCTCTGAGAAGCAATTGGTAAAAAGAGAATCAACTCCTGCAAGTTGAATTCTGGCCTCCATATGCATAAATATATCTGATTAAAAAAAAACAAATAAAACCCAGTAAATAAATATGAAAATGTTAGTCAATCTCATGTCTTTACAGACTTGGTTCTTCCTCATTTCCCCACTTCCTTACTTCTGGCCTCAAATGCATACATCTATATTTACAAGTAATATATACTAATGGCTATGATTTGGAACATGATTCCTGTAAATCCAAATTCCGGCATCATTTCTAAAGTCTTTAAAACCACATCAAATACAGTTAAACATATCTTGGCCCGACCCCTTCATGGTCAGGAATGTCGCAGATCCTGCCTTATGATTGGCTGGAGAACATAAAGAGAAATTTATGAGTCTTCTTCGTCTCTTGGGTGCTATTTATGTTGCATAGCACTTCTCTTTACTTCCTGTATCTTTTTACAGCCTTTACTAGTATGTTGTCTTATATGACCTACAAGTTGGCAAGGGCCTAATACAGGAATTTAATAATTTCAAATATTTGTGTACAGTAACCTCCCTCCAATGCCATGATCCCATCTTTAAAGTCTTCGAGGAACATACACATCCCAGACTAACTTCAGTCAGGGAATGCAAAAGCATAAATACCTTGCCCCCTACTTCAAAATTGAGGAAAATATGGGCACTAAGCAAAACAAGAACAAGTTACTCCATGACGAGAAAAATTTTAAAGCAGCTTACCTCTTAAAATTAGAATTATGTCTGGCCTATCTGACATGATAGCCTTTTAAACATGGAAATACACTTCTGAGCACAATCATGAGCTGGGTATGTTTGTAAAAAATCTATAGCAAATTTGTCGTGGTAAACAGCTTCTTACCCTCCATTCAGGTGGGATCATCTGTACTTTTCTTTGCTCCCACAGTGGTCTCTGGATCAGTTGATTGCCAGTCTTGCCCGTGGGTTCCTGTTAGTGCTTCTATCTTGCTTGATTTTTCACTCTGTGACTAGAAAGCCAATTGACTGTGAGAGTATGACCTGTTGTCCAACTGATGAGCTCAGAAACCAAACACCAGGCCATCCTCTACCAATTTTATTCTGAGACTCATTTTTTGGCAAGGATTTGTTGAGAAAAATTAACATCCTCTAAGGTATCAATGGCAGGGGCAGGGTTTTTTTGAATGTCAAGTAAAAAAATAATAATAATAAAATGGAAAATGTTTAACCAAGAAACTATTCCTTGGCTAGGGAGAAGGTTCAGAATGCACAGTGCTTGCCTTGCAAGCATGAGGACCTAACCTAATTCGATATCCAAAACCCATCATTAAGGTGAAAAGCCCTATGTGGTGATGTAGGTGTACAATCCAGGGGGAGAAACTTCCTGCACTGCAATCGGGAAATGAAGAAAACATCTTAAGGGTGAAACCTCAGCCTCAGAGAAGTCTGAATTTTGTAAAGAAGCAAATTGATTTAAAAAAAGAAAGAAAGAAAAGAAAAAAGACTAAGAGCAAGGGCAATCTCTGCTCCTCCCAAAGCAACTGCTTAAGAAAGTGTTTCCCTTTTGCTCATACACTGAGGCTGATGACATATCTATGCCCCAAGAGAAGCTGACTACATCGTGAGCTGGTATAAGAGCTTGACTGGGTTGTAGACATGGTGAGATTTCAAGGTTAAAAACAGGAGCAGAAATGGAGGCTTTTATGGTTTCTCTCAAAGCCAGTGGCAGACTTAGTGGCAGGGCATGGCAGTCTATTAATTAGGGGTGATGGAATCAGGCTTGAACTAGGATCCCAGGTGCACAACCAAGGAGTGATTTTCAAGTTTGTTATTGCATTTGCTCCTTAATGTAGCAGTTCCTTGTGCCCAAGGATAGCTTCAAACCCTCCATTAAATACTGCTGTAATTGAGATCATTTCATGTTATATATTCGTAGTAGGCAACCCAATAATTAGGGCTGGAGCTGTACTGATTTATGGATATTGAGATATGTATTGGAGGGAAGCTTGATGCTAAGTCCACTTAGTAAAATAATAGTGGGTTCACCCTTAGGACGTTTAACCTCTCTCTCATTGCCACGGATATTGGCCCAGAATTACACCACCAGGCACAAGTTTCCTTCTGTGGAGCAGGCATTAAATTCAATAAGAAAGTATTTGGTCACCCCATAACATTCACACCATTGTTGCACCCATAGATAATTGTAAAGGGCCTATTGCTGCTTATGTTTAGTTCTTTCCAAAAAAAAATTCACCACCAGAGATTTAGTCTTATGAATTAGTGGCTTTTAGGACATTCTAGGTAAAAAGCAGATTCCCTTGACAACTAACAAAGCTTTCTTAGCCACGGACATGTTAAAGTGATAGCTCCTATCTTAGAACTTAAACATAAGGCACATTACTGTTACAAGAGAGATTAATAAATGGGAAAACAGACTGATTATTGTCAACTTCACATACTCCCAGGGTTACAAAAATTTAACATTCTAGAAAATTGTTTTGTTTTTGGCCTGGAAACCAGTTCCCAGAATAATCAATTGGTCCAAGCACATATCTATCAATAGGCAGAGAAGTCAAGAAAATACTGCCTCTACTCAGCTTCTCTTAGCTTGCCTTCCTCTATTTCTTGAATAGTTTCAGCTGTGACTAAGTAGGCACAGGCAAATGGAGGTCCACCAGCCTGATATTTGCTGATGGAGCTTAAGAACATTGTCCAAGAAAAGTGACTTAAGTATGGTTATTCCCACTGTTAAGGACCAGTTCTTGGCTCTGTTCCCTGTACAGGGCCTGGCACACAGCAACAGCAGCTTCCAGAGCAAGAGTATTTACACTGCTGTTGAGTCACTGAGCGATGCCCAACCTCTCTGCCTTATATGTCCTTCAGTAAGATCTCATTTGAATCAGTCACAGCTGTGCCTCCAGCAGATGCTTCTGCTTTGTTTCTGCTCAAAATACATTGGCACCATCAATATTTAGAATACCATTGTCTTACTGGCTCTTGTGAAATTGAGAAATAGTTGATTAAACCCAGATAGTCATAAACTAGGTTGGCCTGTTACAAGCTATGCTCCATCTGAGAGACAAAATACACAAAGATATAGGGGGACAGCTTTCACCCCAGTTTTGAAACAGGGTAGGGATTGTCATGTCTGTCTCTTACATGGTCATCACCGTTTTGAATTTAAATGTTTAGGCTTATATCATTACAGTTCAACAATTACAACCATATGATTGGCTAATATCTGAAAGTAGGTATGTCTTTTGCTGGTTTGCTAAGAGTTGTAGTGTAAGCCAATGTCTACTTCCCTTTAAGGATGCTTTTTCATTTCTAGGTCACTTGGGTGGTTCTCTTTGACTTTTAAGTTAATGAATGGCTTGAAGTGAACACATAGAATAGGGCTATTTTGAGATAGGATGTTAAGATGTAATCCCTAGTCAGGGAGGGCACCTGAACACAGTACATACTCACAACTCACAAACACAGACACACACACAGAGACACACACATACACGTGCACGCGCGCACAAAGAAAACTCACACTTACGAACTAATAAAAAATTTAAAGCTTCATTTGAGCCACGTGCTCATAAGTAACCGTTAGTACTGCCCACCGTCCTTTCACACTGTAAAAGTTCACTTGGTGTCACTGTGGGGCTGATGTTAAGAATTTAACAGGTGGAACGATCGTGTTCTTTACTAAAACTACTACTACTGACTTGCATTTTGATTTTCCAGCTCTTCTTTGATTGGGATTCATATAATGCTGCTTTTATTTATTCTTTCGGAACAATGTCTTCATCTTGCAGATGCTCTTGTCTGCTGAGCAACACATTTCACCATGATTTCCTTTGCATTGAACCATGCTGAGGCCATGCAGAGATGCTAAAAGCACTATCTCCAGGGTCTCCGAAATGACCATTTCCCTTCCATCAATGAGTCTCTTAAGCTTCTCCACTGGGCTAGTGTTTTTGTCTTCTTGCTCCTTATTTTTGCCCTCATATCTTCATGGCGCTCTCAAAACTATTACTTTTCATTGTAAAAATTAACAAACGGGTGGTAAGGTCTGCTTAGAGTGTACCTACACTGATTGAGAGGTTTCTAAATGTTCACTTGAGTTCTGCATTAACCAGATTTGGCTTCACCCATCAAAGGCCAGGTGCTCTCGACTGGGGGGGGGGGGGAATCATGAACAAAAAGATGCTGCATGGAAAATATTAGAATTCCACCAGTGACCAGTAAAGTGATTGAAAACATATGAAAAGTTAGTGGGTTCAAGTTAAAAACTCACATAAAGGCTTTCCCTAAAGCATCTTTGTGTATATTCAGCTTTAATTGCCTGTATTTCACCTGAAAGGACCAGAGCAGAACTACACTGGACCAACAGGCACACCTACACAGCAAATATTTCTTATTCTCATAAAGTGTTTCACACCTGAATAGTTCTCATGTAGAAGTGAAGATTTGATTTTTAAAAGGCAGTTCTACAAAAACTATCTGAAATGTTGTCAGGAACACTAGATCAAATCCATTATTCTCTGCAGAGTTTAGACTTGTGAGGTTTTGCCTCCCTTTGATTTCACAGAGATCTGGTTGGCCCTGGCAAGCTCCACATGGACGGGGCTTGCAGCCCTCTGACCTCTAGAGAGGGATGACCTCACACTGCTCCTGTCTGGTTCTGTTACGCCATGTCATCCAATACTATCTGCCATACTGCTGGGGGCACTCTCCTGGCCCTCTCAGGGTGGAGTCGTCTCTTCCTGGGCATGCCCACCCCCAAAGTCATTGCTGCCTACAAAAACTGAAGAAAGGAATCCATTAAAAATCCTTGCTAATGAGGGTAATGGTGTTGACCTCAAGCCACAGATTGCTCAGTGAAATTTTGGACTAACAATAGTGAAGTTAATAAAAAAAAAAAAAATACATCAAGTCAACTTATCACAGTTCAGACCCACTCGGGAGCATTTTCTCCACAGCCACAGCTGGGTTTCCTACACCTTCCTATAGTATGGCTTAGCAGGAAGATTCACAAACCTAAGACTATGGAGAATGTTTCAGGTCAACTAAAGTTCAGCCTCTAATACCCCTCCAAAGAGGGGGAGTGCTTAAAAACGTAATGTATAACAATGTCCCTATTATGGTGGTAATCTTTTCTCACATCCTTTGCAGTTGTTCGCAGAGTGTCTTCTGGTCTCTGGGTCAGCCTGTTTGCTCACAATAAGCTTTGTGAGAATTTAATGTGAATCTCTTCATTTAGGAAGCCTTTGTTTTGCTTGGTTAAATGCTAGATTTGGCTTGTAATCCAGGTTCCATATAGAGTCTTAATAAATGCTTTCTTCTCAAACTAAAATGAGCAACTTCTTATTTTCAACTAAAAAAACCTGTATTTAATTAACTTTCCAAGTGAATAAATATAGAAAGAAAGCATAGGGAACTTGGAGGTGTCTTGAAAAGTGTGGCTTACGCTTTATGCTTTCTCGTATGTCTTAAATTCTCTGCCTCCCAAGTCAATCTTTATGGGCTATATGATTCTGCGTGGCATGAAAACATAACAGACAAGCACCTGGTTTTTTGATGAACACAGGTATCATTGGTATCATTTAGTACTCAATTAAAACATTGTACCTCAAATAAAATCCACATTTCAGGAAGGCATACTAATTTCAGTTTTCAATGGCCTCTTAATTTGCTGTTCAATCTCCTAGGACCTATTTTATTCTGGCGGTCAGAAATCATAATGGTGTCTTTTTAAAATTCATTTTAAATTATGATCTTGTTTTGACTTTTCTCTAGTTCAGGATACTGATCAATAGCTGTGATAAAAGGCTGGCTGATTCTAAAATGCCATTTTCTTATTTTATTTCTGTCTTCATGCCTCCCAGGCATACTGGAGAACATATGAGACAAAGGCCTCGAATGTTGCTGGACCCTCTTCCAACTCTATTTAATTAGGTCTTTTTTTTTTTTTTTTTTTTTTTTTTTTTTTTTACTTAGTTGATATCGTTCCTAATAGAATCAGCATTACATTCTCACAGAACCCAGTTCTATCATTTAAATACTTGATTTCCCAGAATCTGAATGTCTTCATCCCCTGAAGATCTTAGGAGATCTTACCTAGAAGGCGAAGTCCATCTCTGTGAGTTCTAGCAACCCTGATGTTCCTACAACCACCTTTATGTAACTTCATCTATTTCTTCTTTTTCCTCCAAGCTCCACATCTTCAGCCCATGCTTGACCCTATTTCTCTGCCTGTGGAGGACACCATTCTATAATCTTATCATACAAACAAGCCTTTCTTGACTCTGCTCTCACTTCCTTTCTTTTTGAAAGCACCCCCTTCTCCTAGCTCTACTTTTGAATACCTGACAGCTGAGGTTAATGTGGTTAGCTGGCATAGGAATCACAACGTTTAATCTTTTATTACCCTTCCTGCTCCATCGGGGCTGAACACTCACCAATCCCTGACACATGACCGAGATGTGAACGTGACATCTTTTGCTCACCTCCCAGTTCTTTTCGTAACATTCTACAGTGATGACTCCATCTTGCTGGAAACCAGGAAAGCGTATTTCCAAATTCTGGATGGATCTTTTCTGTGTCTCATTTTCTAAACTGAAAATGTGAACTTTTCTCTATATTTTTAACCTGTACTTTCATATTTTTAATATTCTTATTATGGACATTTTTACTTGTATTTTTTCCTCTGTACTCTCTCTAATCCCTTTATCTGGAATTTTCCTATTTAAAAATCCTTTTCTCCATGAATAGTTTGAAAAATTAACGCTGAACTGCAGGCCTGCATTTCCTGTTTGGGTTGGGTTTAACTGAGGTTAAAGTCTGTGAATGTCAATCTTCTGTCCAGAACACAATCAGTGTTTTTCTCTTTTACCAGTTTGCTTTTTCTCATTTCTCTTTCCCTGTCCCTGACTGTCATCTTGCAGAATAAAATATTGCCATTTCTTGGCCCATTGGTCCTGCATCTGCAGAACAGCCACTCATTGGGTCTCATAGTCATACTGGTCCGGTAGCCACAAACCACCAGGCTAATATCCTTGATGCACAATTAGGGCTTAGTCCCCGCTGAATGACCCCAATTACAGTAAAATCCAGATCTCAGCATGCACTCCTGGCTTTCCATGGCTCTGTGGGATTTTACTTATTTGGCTCAAGGATCCTACACTAAACATAAGACCTATCGGCTTTCTTTCTCTTATTACACAATATTAATATTACACAATATTTTTCTCAGTTCTTTCACTTGAAACCTATTTGAATGTTTGTGCTCATAAAATGTGTTTCTCATAATAAAAACACAAAGTTATATATTGTCTTTTTAATCTACTCTGGAAAATGTTCTCTTTTACTTTTATTGCTTTTAATTTTTATTCTTCTGGCTTTTGAGACAGAGTCTAATTTTTTATCCCAGGCTGGACTAGAACTCATTATGTTGCTTGAACTAGTTTCAAACTCATGGCTATCTTCCAACTTCAGCCTTATAGTTACTAAAATTGGGTAAGAGCCACCATGTCCAGCAACATGTCTTTTAGTTGTGTTATTTAGTCTGTTTATATTTATTGCAATTGTTGATCTCACAGGCTTATTGAGGTATACTCCAAGGCACAGCTGGGTAGATGGTAGTAAGAGTACTGCCCACGGCAAATTATCAGCATATTTGATATTATTTCTACCTGTTTAATGCTATTAATCACCATGTTTTGGTGTATTGGTGTTTTTGCTTCTTTTTATTACCCTTCCTTCTTTGGGGATCTGTTATTTTATCATATTTGGGGTTTGGTTGGCCATTTACCTACTGATTTTAGTTTTTCCCATTGTATACCTATGCACTAATGGCTACTAAATACATTAAAATAAACACTTTTGACTCATAATATATTCAAATTAATAATTATCTCATTTAGATTTTTTTCTCCACTGTATGTTCTTGATGACCATAACTTGTTTTGTACACATATACTATAAACTCTGTCTTGGATATGTTTTCCTCAAGTAGCCCATTATCTAAGAGATTTAATATTCTGTATGGCAAAGCTATGAATATTCCAAAGCTTAATTTATTGACTGACCTATTTGTGTTTTACAGCATCTGCCATTGTTTCTGATGAAACTAAACTATTTGCTGTTACTTCCTTTGTAATTTAGAACTTCTCTTAGAATATTTGGATCAACAAGTCTATCAGTAAGGAATTCTTTATCTGCTCCTTTGGTCAAAGATACCTTTATTTCGCCTTAAGTTTTGAAGACTATTCTTTACTGGACTGAAATTCTGAATTGACACACTATCTTTTAGTAGGATAATTTGTTTTGTTTTCTCATATCATTAGAAAAAAGTCAGGTCACTATTTTGTGGCCCCTGTTTTTTTCTTTTTTCTTTTTTCTTTTTTCTGCAGAGAATCTATGAAAGGAGATAAACAGAAAAGAAGGAAGCCTATATAGTATGCAATAGAACAATTTTACTATGGACTTATGGAAAACTGTATGAAAGTAGCCTTAGTGAAGCATTTATCCAGTAACTCTTATCTGTATTAGCTACTTTTTTTAATTATTGGGATCAAATGCCTGCCAACAAGAAATTGAATAGAAGGCTTGATTTTTGGCCAAGATAGGCAGGTACATTTTATTTACCACAGCAAAAACAGGGAATGTTTTCAACCACACACTCAGGGGTATGTCTCCTAGGCGCTTCCAAATCTAGTGAATTTGATGAAAATCTACCATCACACTGCCCTTTGCCATCCTGATATTGAACACATCACTTTCAAGCTGAACCATTCCAACCCTGGCCTCAAAGGTTCCTACTTTTTCTATAATGAAGAGTCCATAGAGTCACAGCACTCTCAACACTGTTCAAAAGTCAAGTTCAAAGTTCATCAGAGACTTAATAATCTCTCACCTGTCAGTCCTTATAAAATAAAAAAGCCACAAACTTCTGATACACAACAACAGAATATGCATTCCCATTCCAAAAGGAAGAAACTGGGATAGCAAGGGAACACTGGGCCAAAGAAACAATAAACCAAGCATGGCGAACACCAATGCTGCAGCTCTGTCCTATCATCTAGAGATCTACTTATTTACTATCTTTTATTTATTTATTTATTTATGTGTGTGTATGTGTATGTGTGTATGTGGTATGTGTGTGTGTAAGTGTGTGTGTGTGTGTGTGTGTGTGTGTGGGTGTGTGTGTGTGTGTGTGTGTGTGTGTGTGTGTGTATACCACAATGTGCAAATGAGGATTAGAGGACAACTTGCAGGAGTTGATCTCTCCTTTAAATATGTGGGTTCCAGAGATCTAACTCGGGTCCATCAGGCTGGAAAACCCTTGTATTCATCGAGTCTTCTCATCTCCCACTCAGAGGCCACTAATGAAGTCATACGAGATATCAGATACAACCCACATTTAGTGTCTCTCACCGCTTCTGTGGAAACTCCCTCTCAGGTGATTCTAATTTCAGTCAGGTTGACAATCAGATCACAGTGAAGAGGCTGAGTATGTATCTACCAATTTGATCAGTGGACTTGCCTATCATTTGATCTCACTCCAGACCCAGAAACAGAGGTGAAAGAACTTTCGGTAGAAAGACTCTGATGTGAGAGAACATGAACAGGCCTGAGTCACTGGCACTTTCATTTTTCAATTATGTTGACACGTTATATCTTGATGTTACTGAAAAGAATACTAGCCTTACTTCGTGTTGCATTTCCCAAGCATTGTAGCTCAGATGTAAGGGTTATAAAATCAATTTTATGAACAGTAAAAATACACTTGGAGAAAATGCAATATGATGAATTCTGGTTGACCTTTCTATTATTCCCTTCCAAGTCTATCCATTCATGCAACAATACAGAGGGATCTCTTTATTGCTAAAGAAGTCAAATTCACCAGACCGATTGTAATTTTATTTTTTAAATTTGTGTGTGTGTGTGTGTGTGTGTGTGTGTGTGCGCGCGCCTGCAGATACCTGTGGAATCCTGAGGTGTTGGATCCTCTGGAGTTATAGACAGTTGTGACTTGATGGAAACTGAATATTGAGGTTCCAGTCCTCTGCAAGAGCAACAAGTACTATTAACCACTAAGTCATCTCTGCAGCCCCAATAACTGGAATTAAAAATATTAATTTTCAAATAAAATTTCCACACCTATTTTTTAACCTAATGAGTTCTATGTTATTTTTCAGCCAACAATGATAAGGCGCCCACCAACAGTTGTTTGTTACATCTGTGGCCGTGAATATGGGACCAAATCAATTAGCATCCATGAGCCACAATGTCTGAAAAAATGGCATAATGAAAACAATTTGTTGCCTAAGGAACTAAGGAGACCAGAACCAAAAAAACCAGAAGTTAGAGTCATTAATGGTAAGTTTCTTTTAAAAAAGATCAGAAAATGGTCTATGTTTTTCTTGCTACTTCTATCATCTGAAACCAGCAACACTTACCATCCTAAACAAAGTCAAGTTGGATTTTTAAAAGACATTCTGGAATCTCTTTACAGTGCTATCTTCAGATTATGAAACGTGATAGTATGTCCTGACAACACCTTGTGAGAGAGACTCCTGGGAATTTACCATATTCTCCTAAAGTTATTTTTATATATTATCACATAATATTTTTTTAAAACATGAAGCTTAGAGATATTTCAGAATAGTCACGGCCTTGTTTGTACTTACAAATGTGATTTTTCTCATGAAGCAGGAGCACCACACCCAAATGCTCACAGGGTCACAAGTTACAGAATTAAAAAACTGTTTCCTGTGAGAATAAGCATGGAAGGTGCCCTTATCCAGATACTGTTGTCATTAAGAAATTTTGCCCTCAATATTTGTGTTTCCCAATAAATATAAACAGAGTCAGGAATTTAGACATCTGGATAGAATATCCAGATTCTTTTTTCAATCAGTAATTTATAAAGCATTATGCAAACCAAGTTAAAGTGGAGCTGTACTGTGTCACGTGGAAGTCTCAGAGTGCTGGGTTTCCAGAGTATGAACAAAGCTGAGAGAATAATATACATGTAATATATTATAAATTATGTATTATTATTTTATGTTTAATAATATATTATATAATATTCGTATATAAAATATAGTATGCACTATATACAATAAGTATAATTATTATGTTTAATTATTTGTATATTTGATATATAATATATTTTATTTTTTATATTTTATGTATTTTAGTATATAAATGTATTTTATATATTATTTAATGTGCCATGTATTGTTTGTTATATATTTATGTTACATATGATATTTTACGTTGCATATGTAAATACATTTACATAATTGCCATGCAAGCTCAGTCTCAATTATCATATTCCTATCATTAATATTTTTCTCATTCCTTAAAGGTTATTTTTTATTTCAAGTGAAGTATCTTTCAATGTATTTCCCCTGTGTAACTATCCCTATTACAAGGCTGTCTAGCATTGGCTAGTTCATGGCATGTCTCAAGGTGTGATCCGGGAACAGTATGACAACCCATAGAGTGAAATGTAGATTGTTATAAGTTCTAGATGCTTTTGAAACCCAGCTATTCACAGCGCTGGGTAAGAAGACACTTTGTATAGAGCTTGAAAAAAAAAAATCAATTTGAGTATCTTGGGGCTGGAAAAACAGCTCCAAGGTGAAGAGCACTGCCTGCTCTCCCAGGGGACCTTAGTTCTGTTCCCAGAATCTACACGGCAGCTCACAACCATCCGTTAACTTCAGTTCTCTGAGTTTCAACACCTTCTTCTGACGACCTGAGTCACCAAGAACATGTGAAATCGAGTGAACATAACCTAGTGTTTAATGAGGTAACATACACTGGCCAATGACAAACACGTACATTTTGAGTGCCTGGTAACATTTGATGGGCCTATTTTGGGAGATTCTAAGACATAGTCAATTTAATGTACTAAAGTCATTCTATTTAAATCAAGCTTATTAAAGTTAAGCCCACATTGTTTCTCTAAAATAAAGCCATATGCTTTTGCTCTCCCTTCCCCTGCCAAAAAAAGATTACGCATTTCTCAGCTCTCCTTTCTGTTTTCTTAAGGACACTTCTTCCCCTCAACTTGTTTGCATTCTTCCCTTTAATTAGTTAAAGAACATCTGAGTTTACGACCACAAAGAGACGATATTGGTAAGGGTATAATCCATCTTAAATTCACTTTCAGTTGTCAATTTAGGTGTCTGAAAACATTCCAGGGAGAATTGCATAAGATGAAATACAAACATGCATTCTTTTCCCGTCGTAAGCTTATATTTAGAATCAACAGAAAGAAAGCCAAGCGTCATATTTGCAAGATAACAGTGGGTAAGCAAAGATGTTAATAATTAGTGAAGAATGCATATCATAACAAGAAAATATGTCTTTCCATTTTTAATATCCAAAGCATAAAAAATTTCCAGCTCATAGCTAACTCCATTCAACCTTTGCAAGAACGCTCAACATTATTTATTAATTTCTGCCAAAGTCACATGATTTGCTTGAAAACGCCAGTCCAGAGGTATTTCCTGAGACTATTTGCTATAAACACTAGAACATGGCTCCCTGGGATGCAAACTAACCCATTTTACCTTTCCACTTTCCTTTTTAAAATTTATTTTCCTCCTTCCTTTTTTGCAGCCAAGGGGTTCTATGATCTTGAGGCCTTAAATGAAGCTGCTTGGACGAGTGCCCAGAGCCAATTGGTTCCCTGCAACGTCTGTGGGCGCACCTTCCTGCCAGACAGACTGATTGTTCACCAGCGATCTTGTAAACCTAAAGCCGCCAAGTAAAGCCCTTTCCCCAGCACAGTGTTACAAGAGTGAATGCCTTCAAAGGGGAGGGAGATTTAGTGGGGGAGGCAGAGAGGTAGGTGGGCAGAGGACACCCTGAGAACTGGAGCTGAGTGCTGGCCCAGCCCTGGAGGCCAGCTCTGTGCAGGGGCGGCCAGGTTCATTCCTGCTCTTAGGGGATCTTGTCACACTTTTGTCAGGCAGAATTACTAGCAGGTGGCTTTTCATCAGAGCTGGGAGTTTTGTCTAAAGGACATTACTCAGGCGATTGTTGCCAGTTTTCTCCCATTCTAGTTTCCTCAACATGGTTTGTACCTCAGAGTGAGGCCTGTGTCCAGCAAACAGAGGCTTACAAAGGCAAATTGAGGCAACTCTAGGTTGTAGGCAGAATGGATTTCCTTCCTATACCTTTGCTTTCTGACCCGTGGATACTTTTACACTGAGTTACTGACTGCGAAGTTCCTTTTTCCTGTATAATCATTTGACAGAACACATAAACTTAAAATGGCTGAAACAGAAAAAGAACCATATTTAACTTTTACTGTTTCTAATAGCAAGAAATGTTTCTGAGGTACCGCCTAGCCAAGAGCTCCAGCCTTATGTCAGGAGACCTCTGCGACACAATTGATCAAAATAAATAGGCAAATGGATGGAGCTAGAAAAAAAAAATCCTGAGTAAGGTAACCCAGACCAAGAGACAAACAGGTCATATACTCACTCATAAGTGGATATAGTCATAAAGAAAAAGAGAACCAGGTTACAATCCACAACTCCAGAGAAGCTAGGTAACAATGAAGACCCTAAGAAAGACATCCATGTTTCCCCCTGGGAATGGGAACTAGATAAAATCTCCTGAGTAAATCGAGAATTGGGGCTGGGGGAGTGGAGAGTAAAGAGCATGAGGGAACAGAATGGTAGAGTTGGGAGAGGGGCAGAGGAGGAGTGCAAGGAATCATAACAGAGAGCCATCTGGAGGTTAAGGAGAAACCTGGTGCTAGAGAAATTCCCAGGAATCCACAAGGATGATCTCAGATAATAGATCCAAGCAATAGTTGAGAGGCTGCTTGAACTTGTTTTTCCCATCCTAATTGTCATCACAGAACCTTCATCAAGTAACGGATGGAAACAGATGCAGAGATCCACAACTAAGCACTGGGCTGGGCTCCTGGAGTCCAGTGGAAGAGAGAGGGAAGGAATTACATGAGCTAGAGAGTCAAGATCATGATGGGGAAACCCATAGAGACACTTGACCACATCTAGTGAGTGGAAGCTCACTGGCTCTGGGTTGACAGCTGGGGAGCCTACATAGGACCAAACGACCCTCTGAATGTGGGTGATAGTTGTGTGTCTTGGGCAGTGGGACCAGAATTTATCCTTAGTGCATGAACTGACTTTTTGGAGCCCATTTCCTATGGAGGGATACCTTGCCCAGCCTTTATACAGGGGGAGGAGGGGCTTAGTCCTGCTTCAACTTGATATCCCAGACTTTGTTGACTTCCCATGAGAGGCCTTACCCTCTCTGAGCTGATAAAGTGTGAAAGAGAGGGAGTGGGGGGAAAGGGAAGGAGGGGGAACCATGGCTGGTATGTAAAATGAAAAAATAAAAAAGCTTTAAATAAAAAAGATTTTTTTAAAAAAATGGGTGGTGGCTAGCTAACTAGCTCCTTCCTCCTGGAGAGGTCTATCAAGGGTTCATTATACCCTCTTTGGGGTTTATAGGTTCTTCATTGTTGATTATAAAAGTCTGCCAGGCCTCCCCACCCAGAATGCACCATGAGTGGGTTATGAAAGAACTTTGTATTTTAGAGTCTTTGAATGTGTCTTAATCCAAGCAGGGCTCTCCCCCAAGGAGGCCTGGGGCCAGAGAGGTGCTCTGCCCAGGAAATTTTGCTCTCCCAGGCAGTGTGGCTTTGCCTAGACTCCCAGCATTCTATTTGGGATCTTTATTCGTGATTGGGCTCAATTTCATGACCACGAAGATCCACCTGCTTCCTGAAATCCTTGCCTTCATGAGCTTACAAAGTACAGCCAGTTTTAAATCATAGGGAAATCCATTCAACCTAATATTTTGGTCCCTCATCTACTTATTATCTAGGGTTGGGTTAGGGTAATTATGCTAATCATTCTATTTTCTTTTTCTGTCTGCCAAACGAAGGCAAGAGATGAACTTTTTTAAAGCCCAGAGATCTCCGAAACAAGAATCATCTGAAAGAGTTGGCATTTAGTGACTCATAGTTAGTGGCTCCTTTATTTCAGCTTGTTAACATAAATGGCTAGCTGTAGCATGGAAAGAAATTCCTGAACACAGTCAAATAACAGGAGCTGTATTGTCATTTCTATGAATTAAACCTGTGTGTCTCTTTGAAAACAAGGGCTCATCTAGGCATTATCATATCCCAGGAGAACTCTGAACAGACTTGAGAATCCATCAAGGAACTTACTGTGGGGATTCCACATATGGTTTCAACTCAGCTGGTCTTCAAATGTTCTATGGAATTAAACATGGAAAAAGCTCAGTGGTAATGACATCACCCTCAAGTTCTGGTCCATTATAAAGGCAAGTTATCAAATCTCACCATGAGTAGGAATGAGCTCACCAGCTCTTTGCCAGCTACCCCTTCGCCCCAGTAAGATCACATCTGTTGAGGATCTATGAAGTTCTCAAAAGAAAATTGCTTCTTTAACAAAGGTTGGCACCTTCACGACTCATGAGTGTGAATCTTATTATAATTTCCATAGCGATCCAATATGTGCTGAAAAAGAAACATTAGATTAAGGAACTTAGAACTCTCCATCAACCCAGGTAGTTATTGGTGTGAGATATAATGCCACTAAAAGCACCAACAATAATGCAATGCCTTCTTCACTCTGTCATCTAGTGCTGTATAAACTTCATTTGAATAATTATCTGTGACATTGTGGGGAGGCTTGTAGGTTTTCTTGATGATCCTTTACATATTGCATTTACATAAAAAGTTGCAAGGTCTGTCATACCAAAAGACAAATGACAAGTGTGTTGTGGTAAAAAGCATTGCTACTATGTATAACCACTTAACCCTTTATACCCATTATGGGGACTCTGCAGGCAGCTACATCGTGCTATTTTTGTAACAAGTATTTCCAGATGTTTCAAGGTGACTCCCTGCTGTTATGCTTTGGTTTGAGGAACAGGGGTCTCAGCTCCTTTGTACGAAAAAGAAAAAAAAAAAAAAGAAGCTGCCCTCCGTAGTTGGAGCTAAAAATAATAGATATTAGAATCCAGTGTCTTCTGCTTCCTGGAAGCAGGCCTTGGACTTTCTGTTCTTGCCTGTTCTATTATTTATTTTTTACTTGTCTTTAAGACCAGTTAGCATTGCTTGAATCTCATGTGCAGAGGCAGGAAGCTTAGCCCTTTCCTTCCCGTACCCGAAGAGGCCTGTGCCCTGGTCTGGCAGAGGTCTATCTTCCCTTATCACTTGCCTTCATACAGATTTGCTATCTGGCCCATACAAATAGTTGGCCCAGCCTTCTCTCTGCAACAAGAGATTAAAAAAAAAAAGGTTTTCCTTGCACTTGGGAGAAATATCCCAAATGAAAAGCAGTTGGGCTTCCAGCAGAAGGCCAAATTGGCAGGAATATAGGAAAAACTCTGATGCAGTATTGCAGTATGGTACACTTTTGTTCTTTTTAAAATATCATGTTAGAAAACTATTCAAATAGATATCCTCAAAGACAAAGTAGAATGAATCTCTTGATCTCCAAGTCCAGGTAGACTTGGTTCTGCCATCCCACTGACACTGCATTTGAACGGTTTAAATTTCAGTGCTAATCATCCAGGGCAAAAGGGAAGATGAAGGGGTCAGGGAGAGGTGCTGTGACCCACAAGTCCACCATGTCTCTCTGGAAATGCTTTTCCCTCCCGATTATAAAAACACGAGGTTAAGTTAAAATGGGGATAAGCTTGACTTCAGGGTGAAGGACTCCGTGGGGGTCTCGGTCTCCTTGGAGTAGTCCCAAGTCTCCGGTGCTGGCTACAGCCACCATCTTGAATCTCCCAGTTTTGAACTCTTGATTCTCAGTCCCGGGATGATACTCTTTGGGAAGCATTTGGAGGTGGAGAAAGCATGTCACAAGGGATGTGAGAATAAAACCCTCCATGGTTCCAATTTGCTTTTTTTCCTGCTTCTTGCTTGTATTTGAAAATGTGAACGCTCAGCTTCCGGCTCCTTCTACCATGCCTCTGGAATTGTGACCCCAAATAAACTCATTCTTGAGATGCTCAGGTCATGATGTTTTATCACAGCAACAGAAAGGTAAATATAACAGCTGTGCGGTATAAGGCAGAATCCCACATTGATCAGAGAGGTACAGCTCTCAAATACACAGGAAAATGGATCCTCCACTACTTGCTTCACTAAGAGACAACTAAACAACACTCCCTGAGCTAGGTATCCCAAGAAATGCTGAGTGGATGAACCATCAAAGCAATTTGAAGTATAGGGAAGGAATGGACAAGGGCCTCTGATTTGGTGATTGATAAATTAGCAAGTAGCAAATTTACCTTCAGCACTTTAAAGCTTCTGCCCTCTGTGACCTTCATAATTCTTATCAGTGTCTCTACTTCAATCATGTACCTCACAACTGCCCACACTCTGCTTTTGTTGGAAGAAAATGTAAGTACTCCATGCTCCAGATATTCCACTGTATGAATTAATTCCATGTAGCTGTGAACTAAATAACAGAACAACATAAGAAGGAGGATTTGTTCGAGCTTACAATTTCAGGGGCATTAGACCCTCAAGGCAAGGAAGGCACAGTTGACAGAGTTTTTATCACCACACCTAGGAGTCGGAGGAGATGGCAAGAAGTGTCTGGGAATAAGAACTCACCCCTAACGATCTGCTTCCCCCACCTTGACTCACATTTCAATGTCCTCACATTTTCAAACTTCCCAAAATAGCCCAACTAGCTGGGACCTATGCTTTAACAAGAGAGGCTGTAGGGCCCAATTTACATTCAAGTTATAATATCCCTCCCCTGGCTCCCAAAAGGTTTTCATGATCTCCTCTCCTAATGAACACAGTTTTAATGATTTCTGTGTTGTTCACAAGCTCAGATTCAAAGTCACTTCTGAGTCTCAAGGCAAACTATTACCTGTAAGCTCCTATAAAAATCTAAAAAAGATTACCCATGACACAGAGAAAATGTTTCCACTTCAAATGGGAGAGATGAGGGTAAGGAGAGATGGGACCAAAGCCAGACTGAAACCCAGCAAGGCAACCATCAAATCCTATAGTTCTATGTGACATGAAGGCCGTGTAGTATCAGGATTTGACCTTGAAAGAGCTGGTATAACCTTGTCTCCAGTGGACTTTACGTTTTGAGCACATAGTCTCTCTTTGAAGCTGGTCCCACTCAGAACCTGTGGCAATGGATGACCCACATTACTGACATCTCCAATAGGCTGGGATCTCCACTACAACTTAGATTTCAACCTCACAGCTTCATACATTGTCTTCTCAAGGGCTACCTACAGGAAAACTAATCCTAGGATAGTGCTGAGATTCTCAGGCCTTCTTTTGAAATATATGAAACATCCACGACCCTCTAACTCCTGCATCCTGCACATGAAAAATCAAAATCAGGATGACACAGTCTACTGTCAGCTTGTGCATTACTTTTCACACACACACACACACACACACACACACACACACACACACACACACACACACACACACACCCCTGCCGAGTTCTGGTTGCTGAAGCTTCTGTGTAAATAGGACACATGACAGCTTTTCTCAGAGAAATACTTTTCAAATTAGTTTGTACTTTTATTCTACAGCCTGTAATGAGTGTTTTCTATTGTTCCAATGCAAAGTGCCTACCTTTAAAAATGACCTCCCTTACCCACCCCCTTGCATGTATGTGATGATACATTGTTTGTAATCTAAGAAATAAAGATTGCCTAAAGATCAGAGGACAGAGCCAGCCACCGACACAGAGTTAGCCGCAGAGGTCAGGCAGTGGTGGCACACATCTTTAATCCTAGCATTCTGAAGATCAAGACCACCCTAGACTACAGGAGATTAATACTGTCTGGAGGGAAAAGAAAGCCAGGCAATGTGACACACACCGTTAATCCCAGCACTAAGAAGGTAGAGACAGTAAGTGATATGGCTGGGCAGAGAAAGGAATATAAGGCAGGAGGAGACAGGAGTTAGGCTCTGCACTTTGCCTTCCCTTTGACTGAGGACTTTGAGGCATTCGATCTGAGACCAGATCTCCCCCTTTCAGCCTGAGGATTCACTATTGTTGAGAAGTATCTCTAGTTAATTGTTCCTCTGCTTCTCTGATCTTTAAGCATTTGCCTCAATATTTAGCTCCCGGTTTTTAATAAGAACAATTAGAATTCATGCAGCACGTGTGTGTGTGTGTGTGTGTGTGTGTGTGTGTGTGTGTGTGTGTGTGTGTGTGAGAGAGAGAGAGAGAGAGAGAGAGAGAGAGAGAGAGAGAGAGAGAGAGAGAGAGAGTTGTATAGCAATTTCCTCCTAGATTAAGTTCTTCCATCTTGGAGGGAAGCTCCTTAAGATATAGAATGTTTACAGGGAGGTAAAGCACAGGATATCCTAAGGAGAGGTCAAACATTCCATCACTTAGGGAAATCTGTTAAGCTTAGGAAGCAAACAACTCAATTGACCAAATTTAGACACCATACACATACACAGAGGAGAGACAGAGAGAGAGAGAAAGAGAGAGAGAGAGAGAGAGAGAGAGAGAGAGAAAGAGAGAGAGAGAGAGAGAGAGAGAGAGAGACTACCCTATATAAGTTATAGGTGAGAGACAGATCAGATAAGCTGCATGGAAGATGCTAAGAAAAACTGAGATACGTAGGAAGGCCACTCTCCAGGCTGTTGATCTGCCTGCATACCACACACATGCTCTCAGTTTCCAGCTCTCATCAATGCTAGGGTGGGATTTCGGTGATGTAGCTATCTTTGGGACATTTCTGCTTCTGGCAGTAACCCACCCATCTCTCTGTAATCTACCCAATAAAGCTCAGTAGTTCACCAAGCTGGACTTCAGTGATATCTATACTTCTTTTTGTCATTAGTTTTCTATCTGGGGTGAATAGATGTTTGTTCATGTCACTGCAGGAATAAAGTCACACATAACCATGACATCGTACATCTGTGGAGATCATAACACTGTTTGCTTCCTCCTTCAGCATATGGAGTACAGAACCTATATTATCAGGCTTGGTGACACATGTCTTTTAACAGTTCAGCCATCTTCCTGGAGCATTCCTTTTAATGGTGTTTATCTCCTTAATAGTGACACCCAATCCTACAATTTTAGACACATTTTTTTCCTGGCCACACTTCATATTATTTAAATGTTTTGATCCCCCAATTCTATTTGCTTCCAATTCTCAGTATAAACGAAGTTAAAAGCATCCAGCAATAACCATCCCACAGCAAATGCCCAGCTGCCTTGGAATGTCTTCTACCCAGTTAGCCCTTTACTTCCAAATTTGGATTCATTCAAGGAGGAAGAGGAAAAATAAGTTGTATTAGCTACTATCAGAGGACAGTGCCGTCTCTTCTAACCTTTTTTTTAGTGGGGGGGGGGGCTGGAATATCAGAGAAAGGGAACAGACTACAGTCAATTCCCACCCAGCCAACTTCTCAGGCCTAACAGGGTAAGTGCTATCTTCAAGAGTCCTCAACCTGGCTGGCCTCTCCTATAGAATGCCTGAGTCTCTGCCCCCTTCTACTTAAATAACTTATCCATTCAGCTGGTTTACATCCAGGTTCAACACTGGATCATATAATTCTAGAGTTAGGATTAAAGATATGAGTTACTACTGTTTGGTTATTAGGCTTTGAACTCACAGAAATACAGAAAGATCTCTCTCCTGAGTGATGGGATTAAAAGCATGGGTCCCACTCTCTGACCATCACTCATTGCTTGACTGTGTGATTCTGTTCTCTGATATTCCAGGCTGATTTTATTAAGTATAAAATACATTACTACAAATATGTCACCTGTGATAAAATACCCCGATTGAAAGAACTTAAGAGAGGAAGGGCTTATTTTGTCCCATGGTTTGAGGGGACAGTCCATCAGAGCGAGTTTGAATGAGCTTGAGGTAGCTGGTAACATTGCACCCACAGTTAGGAAGAAGACAACACTGCAGTCAGCTAGCTTTTCACTCCTTCTGCAGTCCAGAAGCTAAGTCTAGGGTATGGTGCTGATCATTTTTATAATTTGTCTTTTCACCTAAATTAGCCTGTGTTGATTAGTTCATGCCAACTCAGCACAAACTAGAGTCATATAGCAAGAACAAAACTCAACCGAGGACCTTTCTCCATCATACTAACCTGTGAGGTATTTTCTTGATTAGCTGTTGATATGGGAGGACTAGGACCACTGTGGGGGTGCTGTCCCTGGGAGGTAGTCCTGAATTATATAATACAAACCAAACTGGGCAAGCCAGGTAGAGCAACCCAGTAAACAGCTTGCTGCCTTTGTTCCTGCTTGAGTTCCTGTGTTGGTTTCTTCCATTAATGGACTGTGATTGAGATGTGTGAGCCAAATACATCCTTTCCTATCCAAGTTATTTTTTGTCATGGTGTTTGTCAAAACAACAGAGAACTAAATGAATACCTCACCCAATAAAGAGAATCCCTTATCGGTATGGCCAGAGGCATGACTCCTTATTACCAACCATCATATATATTATAAGAGCAGTCATTTCTCCACATTCCTAACATTAGTCTGATCTCTGGGGTCCTGTCAGGATTGCCCATTATGCTGTGAACTCTCTATCTTGATTGTTCAAATGCTTCCAAATTCTATCTAAACTGAGTTCCAAAGGTTTCTTGGAGCCGTATTATCAGAAAGCTGCAGCAATAACTCGACATCTCTGACACCAGTGTTTCCTATGTCACTTTTCTCATCGCCATGACAATCATCACCAAGACAACAAAGAAGGAAAGATATATTTGGGTTCACAGTCTCAGGGATTTCAGCCCATTATAAAGGAGGAAACATGATGGCACAGAGTAGTCTACATCACTACAACACGGCATCCAGAAATCAGAGAAAATGGGGGGAAAAAAGCATCTGTGATCAAGTGTCCCCAAGGACTTACCTTTAGTAACATGCTTTCTCTAGCCAGTTATAACCCCCAAATTTCTAAAAATTTTTCAAAATAATGCCACCAGCTGGAGCCCTAAGCATTAACACAGGAGCCTGGGGCTGGTGGACATTTCATATTAAAGACATAAAATCATCTTTTATCATTAAATACTCACACTTTGCTACTTGTTTCTCAACTTTCAAGGTGCTTGTGTTGCTGTTGTCTTGGGTTTTTTAAGACAGTTTCTTTATGTTCTCTGGATAACAGTCTTGACCATTCTAGAATTTGCTCTATAGACCTGGCTAGCCTCAGACTCACAGTGATCTGCCTGCCTCTGCCTCCCAAGTGCTGGGATTAAGGGCACATGCCACAACCACCTGATTTTTAAAGTTTTAGATTTGAAGAAAATTCAAGAAACTTGTTTCTATCAAACAGTCCCCAGAGAACCAGCTGAGTCAATTATTTCATCAGTATGATGGAATTACTTTAAAAGAACATGCATGGTAACATTAGGTGTAGGGGTGGGCATCATGGTACGCCCTTGCAGTTCTAGCTAGCATTCAGGAGGCAGAAGACAGAATCATTGCTAATTCAAGCCCAGCCTGGACAGCATAGTGAGTTCCTACCTTGTCTCAAAAGACAAATGAAGAAGATTAGAGAGGAGTGTGAGGAAAGAAAGAAAGAAAAGGTTAGACCTTTATCTAAAGTAATTAAGTCCATGCCCCAGAATTTTAGACAAATATTGATATGGATGTAAAGAAAGCGTGACACTAGTGTTCTCCTTAACCATTAGTGCCCATTTCCCCAACTCGTGCGCCTCTGCTTACCCCAGGGTAAAGGCATGTCTGACTGTTAGGATGTCCATTTACAGCTTGGATTGAAGTAAGGTATTTGGTATAACAAACAGACCCAAAGCAGAATAATTGCTTAAAATAAGACCTAAGCTTATTTCTTTTTTTAAACAGAGCATTGAGCACAAAAGCAATTTACTGAGGTGTATCTCTTTCATGGGATCAGAGGCCCCACGTTGATGAATATCTGCTGTTTTCTGCATTCACCATCTAGATCTCAGAAGTTACCCCGGGGTAGGGGCCTCCTCTCTCATTCTTCCCAAAGGAGAAAAGAGTAAATAGTTTCAATCCAGGTCTTAAAGAATGTTAACGTTCCCTCATATTTACTCCCAAAAGAAAAAAAAAATCAAATTTCAGTCATACGACTGTATCTAAGAGCAAGGGGGCTGGGAATCATGTTCTGATTGAGACAGCAGGGAGACAGGATAAGCACAGATCTGCCGTGTATTTGCATGCAAATAAACACTTTCAAAAGAAGCAAGGAAGATAGAATATTGTTCTTCATATAGAGGCAGAAAACTGGTAAAGAAGGATGAAAATTATAAAGCTTTAAGGTTGCTACCATTTTCACCCGTTGGGATCCTAAGATCAGTCAGGCTTCAGGGGAAAGAAACTTTTATTACTTGCTTAAAGAAGTTTTACATAGGTATTTTGATATGTAAAATTGGTTCTGAGTTTAGTCTCATTGGGCAAATACTCGAGGCCATTTTGAAAAACCACAGATGTAGAGCTCTAATTCTGAGCAATTATTATGAAACAAATGGATTTCCCATCCTCTGACCAGCATGTGACAAGACATAAATTGGAATTTTTTACTCCACACTAAGTCTAACTAAGTCTACAGGACCTATCATTGTATGAGAAGAGAGTGAGGCCATAGGAGATTGTCAGTCAGACACTGAGGGTAGGGTGGGGGAGAGACAGACGCCTTTCATTGCAATAAGGCAAGAGCACAAGCCAATTGCCGAGTTTCCAGGGTTGCTTTCCTGCATTCTCTTCTGAATTTCATATATTTTTCTTCAATTCCACAGTAATGTTTTACTTCTTCTGACTTGTTATGAGCTAGCCTGGGGTATTGAAGGTAAGCCTTGGTGGGGGACTTACTGTACAATTTGTGACATCTTGGTAGTTGGAGAACAAGAAGCAGATATCCTCTCCTAGAGAGAAGACCAGGTCAAAACAAGGACAACGAGGCCAGGAAAGCAGTAGGCATTTCATAAAATATGAAATAGCAATAGTGGAGCATCAGATGAGAGGCAATGGCTGAGGCAGGTAAATACTTTGTGCCAATCTTCCCATTCACCATAGACGACTTGGGATTCTTGATCTCAACAAAGGGATTCAGATCTTAAATTTTGCCCTCCCTAGCAAAAATTTGAGTGGGGGTAAGAAAAATGGTTCTTTGGATAAGGCACTTGCTGCACAGGTGTGAGAATCATAGTCAAGAAACCCAGAGCCTCTATAAAAGCCAGGCACCTTCAGAGCTATAGGTCATCCTTGGCTTCTGACTACTAGGATACCTTCCCCTTCAGCGCTATAACACAATAGGCCCTGAAGGTGATATCTGCTTTGGGTTCCTGACCCGTCAAGATGTCTATAGCTCTGGAAATTCAGAAAACATAGACACGTGGCTAAATATGCTCAAATAAAATATCAGCAATAACACAAGGCTGAGTGTGGGTGTTTCAAAACATGCTACATGGGTTCTAATCCCTGTAGTTTGTACTGATGGAAAGAACAAAGTCATGAGGGCATCTCACAGGACATCTGAAGCTGGAATTTGCCCTTCAGGCTTAAAAGTAGACTTCAGGACAGCTCTAGGGGAAACCCACAGGAACCTGGGCTTCTCCAAGGGTTACGGGCTTGGCTGTGTTTTGTTTTCACTTTAATTGCTATGGTTTTGTTTAGTCTATTGGTTGTTTTCATAGAACTTCTTGATAATTTGACAGTTTAGGACATGGCTGTGCTTTCTATAACATGGCTCAGTTAGGGGGTGCCTCCAGATCATCTCCAAGTTGCATTTACTCCTTGGCTCAAGGAAGTTTAGTGAGTTAACCCTAGTGTGCAGGACCAGCAGGTAGCTTGAGGGAACTACAGTGGGAAGCTCTCTAGAATCTTTTCATTCAGAGACTGGGACCACCAATGTTCTAGACTGTCTGGTCAGCTTAAAACAAGTTATCAGAGCTAGTGCTGTAGTTAATGTTTTAAGGCTGAACTATCTCTCATACGCTCATGTTGGTGCCTTTGGTCTCCACTGCTTTGGTGGTTTGGGAAACCTCGGAGACTATAGCCTAGGTACCTGAGTGAGTTTCTGGAGTCAGGCCCTCAAGGTTGTGACAGATGCTTCAAAGGTTGTTCTAACTTCTCCATCATCACAGACTGAGCTACCTCAGCCACCATGCCTTCCTTGCAGTTCCCTGAAACAGTGAGCCCAAAAAAAAAAAAAAAGTTCTTCCTCTTTTTAATGGTTTCTGTCACGGAAGCAAGAAAAGTAAGTTATTTGTTCTGGTTCAAGTTACTGTGCCTTCAAATCATTTTTCATTTGCTCTTGTTTCACTCCTTTATACCTCCTAGGACTGTAGGAGCACTTACATACAAAAGGAGATAAAGAAAAGCCAACCCTTCTTTAGCTAAGAGGAAAGGAAATCCATATATAAGGGGATAGCAGAAAGAGATCTGGGACATCTACTAATGGTCATGCTAAGAATGGCAGACATCTGTGAGACCAACAGAAGACAGTAAATTGCAACAGCTTTGGCCAAGAATGAATGGTAGTCCAAAACGTGTGTACAGAAAAAAGGGGCAGAGGCAACGGGATACCAGTTGTAGCTTTATGTCTCCCACGGACCCAGCTTTCTGTAGGTACGAGTTGGACAAATTGTATGGCTTGTCAATTTCTTTCCTGGAGAGTATTTGACAAGATGTAGAAAAAGTGTAGGGTAACGAATGAAAAGGCCCACAAGGATGTGTCTGCCTTTCTGGTTTTATTTCTGTCTTTCCTAATTTCCAGTGCTCACACAGATTTCCTAACAAGGCCTCTAGCACTTTCTGTCCAGAAGAGGGCAGCATTTAGAAGCAATCAACACAAATCATTGAGCAGCATTTACAAGCAATCAAAATAAATCATTGTGAGCCAGGCACGTACCAGGCAAAGATGTGGTTCTTTCTCGTTGTATTTATTTGTTTGTTTATTTTGTGCTAGCAAACAATAAAAGAGACTTGCATTTACTCCTGAAATCACAACATGTGACCCTTTCACCTCCCCATTCCCTGCCAACTTTCTGGAGAAATAACCATAAATATTTGGGGTATAAATTTCAAGTTGGCTTCATGACAAGCAATGTTTTGGCAAGTTTTCTAACAAAATGTACACACAACATAAAATGTAACCATCTAGATACACTGAGCAGAAAGAACGTAGCAATTCAGACAAAAATATTTTTCTTTAAGGGTGCCTGCTTTTAGGCATTTGGGCATGTGAATTAGTATTCCCTGCCCATACCTCTTTTTTTTTTTTCTTAAGCATAAGCAATTTATTAGCTTTCTCAGCACATAGTTATTGAGAACTAGTACTGGGTAGGCAATGAGGAGATTTATATAAAGGGTGGGAGACATTGTATTTGAGATATGTAAAAGCTAGGGGATATTCACATCTATGAGCTGGATAAAAGTGACCCTGAAATTCTGAGGATCTTGAACTTTTGGTCATACTTAAAGTGCACTTCCAGGGAGAAATGGACCTGGTGGTCTGTTAGTGAACAATAGTTCATAATTCCTGATTAAAACTTTCTTCTATGTCAAGAAAGAGGTGCTTGGAGGAGTGAGTCAGCTCTGTAGATGTGGAATAAGGGATAAGGGATGGGCCCAATATAGAGCATGAAGGTCCTCACTTAGGTTCAGGCCACTTGGGATCATTCACCTCATTTCTAAACTCTAGTGTAAAGTGTAGTGGAAGATAAAAGAGAGCCTTTTGGATCTACCTTAAATTCTCTGCAGGCTTACTATGTATGAAGAAACATTGCCAAATTAGAAGTCACATGCCAGTCCAACATTTCAGCAGAGTAAAATATAGTAGATCCTTGTTTTCTGTCTCAGGAATATGATGAATGACATAAAGAGTTTTACCAATCTCCATCTCCAAACTGTATAGTCACGTAAGTTTCTTTTAACAATTTTATTATTTATATTTAGTTCTTAACTGAAATGAGATTTTAATTATCTTACAGTAGGAATATAACTTTTATACCCAGTCAAGTTTACAACTATGATTTTAATTACCTCTATACAAATGACTCCATCTGGAATATTCTACTCTCCTCTAATCTGTTTCTCTGTATTTCATCACGTTACATGCATGGTCATATCCTTAAAGTATACTCTGGGCAGGTTCTAATTGAAATGCTTTATTGGGTTTTCTTAGTCATTTTTTTTCTTCTAGCCAACATTTGGAGTCAAACTTGTCAAATGACATAAACAATTCTGTTATTCTGTTGACTCCAACTGGTCAGCTACTCAAGGACTTTGCAGCTTATCTTAACAGAAGCCCTTTCTTTCAAGGACACAGAATGGTATTTGTGTTTAAAATCTTCAACCTTAAACACTCTCTACCCAACCATGCTATTTGTTTTAGCTATGGCTATATTGAGAACATGACAGTTTGAGGACAGTAAAAACTTCACAGATAATCTCCAAATACGAAGAGCCTATGTTCTGATGTGCGACGTCTATCTGTATGCTGTGAATTATCATTGAATAATAAAGGAATTGTTTGGGCCTATGACAACCCAGGCTATAGTGTGGCTGGAAATCCAAGCATAGATAAAGGGGAAGGAGGGCAGAGTCAGGGGAAGACACTGCAAGCTGCCACCAAGAGATCAAGATGTAAAAGTACAGGTAAGCCATGAGCCACTGTGGTAAGACATAGAAATGGGTTAAAATGCAAGAGCTATCTGATAATGAGCCTAAGCCATGAGTCCAACTGTGTAATAATATATTTCTTTGTGTGATTATTTGGGACTGCTGGTACAGAGCTCAGGGCTAGTCCAGGCCAGAAATTTTGTACAACAAATGGTATTCTAACATGGGGCATATACATTCACATAAAGCCTGAGAAAGCTTAAAAGGGGTTCTAGATCACAGAAACAGAACCAAAAACAGATTCCAAGTTGTGTCTCTCAAGTGGACCATGGTACCAAGATGCCCTGGCATGGCATATAAGTTTGAGCTACAATATATCAGGTTTTTGGAGAACAGCTTAAGCTGGAACAAGGCTGGTACCAGAAGTCTCACAAGAGCCTTGGTGTAGGCATGAGCTGCATGTGACAGACTTAAGGTTTCTGTTCTAACAGGCAGAAAGGGAACAGAGTCAAAGATGACTACTTAGTAGCAGTATTTTCTGGGAGGGCTCTGTTTGCTGGTGGCAAGCAGAGGCATGACTCCTTTAAGAGATGTTTCCTGATTCAGCTTTAGTGACAAAAACTATGTGGATCTTTTAAGAGGCCCTGCTGCCAAATACCTGAATAAAGTTCACGAGCAGTGGGAGGCAGTGCTCTACTTGGTTTCAGTGTGCACCCTAAAATTCCCCAGAATTGGGATGGTAAATATGGTTCCTGCCAGTACCTCTGTCCTGAAGGTAAGCTCTCACATACCAAGTAGCCAGATGGAGACAGATGCCATAGCCCGGCCTTTAATCTAGCCTCACCTTGTCAGATTAAAGGTGTGGTCAGAAAGGAAAAAGAAGATAGAGACAAAAGGTAAAGGTAAAGAAAGAATTAAAAAAAAAAAAAAAACTCTAAGCAATTTGGTTTACAGTGTGTTAAAAAATATACCTAGGCTTGAGCGAGAAAAGAAAAAGGGAAAAGGTTAGAGACAGTATTTTTAAAAAGAAAGTAATTATATAAGCCATGTAAAGATGGAAAAAACAGAGTCTGGATTATGTCTATTATTGTGCTTTCTTATACTTATATTTCTAATTGTTAATGATCTAACTGTAGAAAGACATTTCATTGTAAAGGCTACCATGTTAAACCAATGTGCATATTTTAAAGGTATCTTGACATTGAAATTTGAGTCTAAGGATACATTGCTTCAGAAAAAAGGTTTTGCTTTTGATTCTATAGAAGAAGAGAACCTGTGGATTGCTTCCAGGCTAATATGGTTTGATCAAGGAAGACTCCCTGAAAAAAATCTCTTATGGAAAGAGATAGGCACATCAGCTTCAAGGCTGCCAACTAAGAATATCCAAGCTCAGGACCCCCATAAGATTGCCAGCACTCCCAATATTCAGGAAGTAATTATGGAAAACTATGCCCAAATTCCCAAAATATTATTTATAAATGTTTGCTTTCATTATAAATGGTTAATGGTCATAGTTAATCTCTTCCTATAAAAAAGGAAGATATGATATAGAAATGAAGCTAGATTATTGAATTTACTTTGATCCAAAAAACAACTGTGAATCTCAACGTATTTTACATTGGTATAGGTTTTGGTTTAATGATACAAATTTAAGGTCAATTTTGTTAAACTGTATGCATTTTTCTATTTTGTTTAAGATATTATGTTTATGCAACTTAAATTTAAAACTGTGCATAATTAAGAAATACAGATTAATAGTTAATTATCTATGATAATCAAACTTATAGTCATGTTGGGTTCTTTAGATACACAAAGATATATTTCAATTAGAAAGATAATTTTTATACATTTCAAAGACATACAGAATGTGCCATTTAAAATATTTTAAGAACTTGATTTTTCTGGACAGTAAGACAGGTCTGCTCCTGGCAGCACCAATATACTTCAAGAGGATGATGGACATAGAAGAAATGTTATATGGACTTTACTTTCTTTGTGGCAAAAGTTAGTCACTGGACAAGAAATTGTTCTTGCCTGGACTGATGACTCATTGATAACATGCTGTATAAATTGGACATGCAGGACCCATAGGAATGTTACCTCTGTGGTCCTTCAGGTTCCTGCTTCACAGAGAAAACTGCCAGACATTCTTCAGGACACAAGGAGAAGCAACTGATGAACTATGCCCAAATAGGCAGAACAATCCTTCAAATTTCCTTCTTCACTGAAAGGTATGCCAGAGTCTCTAGGCCTATAGGCTGAAGATAGATGCTTCAGTGTTACAAAGAAACTTTGGCAACCAGATGTCTCTGTCATTTCTAGAATTTGGAGGTTGCTTGTAATGTGCTTCCTGTTTGCTCAGGTAATATTATATCCTTCTGAGGTCTTTAATGTAGTTGAAGATTAGATAGTTATAGTTTTCCTTAAATTTAAAAGGTAAATTAGATGTGAAACTTTGGACTCACAAGGATAAGGTGGATGATATAATATTTTCTTTAATTTTGCTAAATAGAAATAGATCAGAATTTGTAACTATAATTCTTGCTTGGTAGCTGTTTTGTTATATGTAATTTTACTGTGTTGAAATTGAAACCTTCCTTTTTGATTAGTGAGAAAAGGTAAGTGATGTGGGATGAATTTCTGTACACTGTGAATGAACATTGGATAATAAAGGAACTGTTTTGGTCTATGGCAAAGCAGCTTATAGTCAGGCAGGAAATCCAAGCATAGATAATGAAGAAGGAGGGCAGAGTTATGGGAGGCACAGAAAGATGTTGGCAAAGAAAGCAAGATGTGAAAGTACAGGTAAGCCATGAACCACTGTGGCAAGAAATAGATTAGTAGAAATGGGTTAAGATGCAATAACTAGCTGATGATAATGAGCCTAAGCCATAAGCCAAACAGTGTGTAATTAATATAAGACTTTGTGTGATTACTTGAAACTGCTGGTCCTGATTAGAGGGCTAGGCCAGGCCAGAAACTCTTAATAAAATATTCATTTTTCAAACTCATGTTGCATGTTTTTGAATTATTTGTTCTTTCAAATGCTTTAGGAAATACTTGAAAAGTTTCACTTTAGACTATGAATGTAGTCTTATTACTATCCCCTGCATATAAGGAGAAGGTATAAAGGCATATGAAATTGATGGTCAATGTCATTGTAAACTGATATATAGTTGGATGTACTTCATTTATTTAAAAAAAAAAGAGAAAGAAAAAGAAAACTAACATCCTCAATAATAGCTGTCTGTCAAATATAGATAGGCCCTTTAAGAAGGTTTTAGACAGTTCACTTCTTTCCTGTCCTAGGCTAACCAAAGCACATGATTAATAATATGTCACTGCCTTAAAATTGCATCCTGGGAAGTGTTTTCACTTAGGTTTAATGAAAAACACTTGGCAACCACTAAGCCTTGTGGAGAAGTGGTTAGCTATTACCCTTGTTTATGAAGTAGGGTGAGTTTAAAGAGTAGTTGATGCTGAAGGCTAAACTCTTTGTTTCTTTTCCATCAGTATTTTTCCATCCAAATTGAAACTGAAACATGGAGAAACATCAGCAAGCTAAAGTTAGCTGACAGAAGAAGCCAGAGGCAGAAATTTGGAACCAGAGATGGTTCAGCAGATAGACTGATGATGAAACCACAGGGCCCAGCAGGTGGCAATAGAGGCTCTTCTTCCCTCCACTCCATGCCTAGGCTTTTCAGTCATTCAGCTACTTAACCCATCACTAAGGCACACATGATTTTCTGTGCTCTCCTGGTTCTCATGGAAATCAGGATGAGAGGAGTTAGTGTTGGATGGGAAGAATGCAGTACATAAAATGTAAGCCCAGGAATGCTTCACTTTCCAGACTTGCTGAACACACCTTTGTATAAGCAACACGGTTTTTAAGTAGTTTAGGTACAGGCTAGCCATTGTACAGACTTTAGTTGAGAGAGAACAGTAAAATTTAAGGAGAAAAAGCTTTAATCTTAATCATTAGGTTCAGCTTGTTGCTTCAAAGGGAGCTCACTGAAATGTATGAGCTATTAGTACTATTATCTACTAATAGCTCAGACATTTATAGTTAGCAACTATTATAAGACAAACAACAGCAACAATAACAACAAACCCAAGTGTTTTCATTCAAAGAAGAGAGGGAGCTGGTACAGAGAGGTCAAGAAACAAATTTGGAGGAGAGAAGCTGCTTTGATAGAATAGTGTTTCCAGGTCACCCAAAGTAGAGGAGATTATTCTGCAAGATGTTTCCCCTGGTAGGCCTGAAAAGAAGTAGGCATTTCTTCTAAGGGTTTTGATTTTCATTTCCTTTTATTTTAAAGATGCAGTTAGTATAAACAAAGTAAACTTTGGAACTTAAAGCCTGAGATTTAGAAAAAAATAAAAACCTAGCCCCATCCATGATTGTGTGGGGCCTTTTAAGAAATGACTCGTTCCTTCTGTGGCTCAGTTTCTGGATCCATAAAGTGGACTGGTGGCAGTGTTTGCCTCATAGGGCTGTGATCAGTGTAAAGTGCTCAGAAGAGTGTTTTTGCAAGGAAGCTCTCAACTAGTATTGAGTGCTATTGGAAAGACCACTATTGCTCCTGCTTATTACTCAGTTTCTATTGAACATTTCCCAGGATTCTTACCAGTCCATTTGAATCCATGTGTCTGGCATAGCCGTGCACATATAATGAACATAACAGAGGACTGAATTGGAAACTGAAACATTATGCACTAAACCCCTCCTTGACTTGGAAGACACATTCAGGCAGAGGAGCTATCAGGGTGTGAGGAACATGATAGAAATTTGTGTAAAGTCACTGACATTGTGGAGATTTTCCTTTACCACACACAGCACAACTATAAAGGAGAGTGTGGGCTTTGAATATTTATTTGAATTTCTTTGAGTATTATTGTTGCTAGATAATGACCAATAAAATGTCTAAATGAGCAGCAGAACAACTTCTAGTTCTTGTAACGAGAATGCTTTCAGAGTAGAGCCTTTGTCTTGCCATTAAAAGCTCAGTGCCAAGAACATATCCTGGCACAGAATACATCCTTAAGAACATTTTTGAGGGTCCTGTACATTTTCAATATGCACAACATTCTGCATACATTTCAGAGTGTACTAGAAAGTCAAAACATGATCTTGTCCCTCAAGCCAGAGGAAAAATACAAAAGCTCCACTGTCTTCCTTCATCAGCTCCTACCAGTGAGGCTTACAAATCAATGGTGTTAATGTTCCAACAAGAAATATTATATTTAATTGCGAATTTATGAAACAGAATTTATGCACATCCAAATGACAGAGTGTTGGAAACATCTGGGAGAGGAAGAAAGAATATCTTGGTAGATTAGAGGAGAGAGACCCAGGCCAGCAGTTTGTTCAGTAGAGAAGCTAATGAGATAAATATAATGGCAATTTTTAAATTAAATTTTTTATATTCCTGCACTCTCTCTTTGCCCCTTTCTCTGTCTTCCAGTCTTTCTTCCTTTCTGACTGTCTTTTTTTCTGCCTTTTTTCTGTGTGGGCAAGTGTGCTATGACTGCTGTGTGGAGGTCAGAGGACACCTTGCTTATTCATTTCCAACTCTATCATGTGGGTCCCAAGTATCACTCAGGTCATCCTGTCTGAAAGCAAGTGATTTACCTATTGAGATATTTTGCTAACCCTATAATAAATACTAAGTGTGCAGATATGAATTCTTATGAGTGGAGAGAGAGAGAGAGAGAGAGAGAGAGAAATACACCTCTCATCTTAAAGAGAATAAAAGTGGCTTATTATGGAGCCATTTTGAGTGACCATGGCCTGGGAACACAGATTTAGGTTACCCCCAAATTCCATGTTCCAATGTGGAAGCTGTTCCATGAAATTTCATAGTTTTCCAGAACAAAGTAAGTCACCAATCAAGGCAAGCTTAAAATAAATTGATGGATAATCAGAGGGGTGTTTTCAGGAAGATGGGAGAAGCTTTACTATAGCCTGACATTCTACCTAATGATATTCTTATTATTTGGGTTGGTGAAAGCCAGGGAGTCTGCTAATCAATAGATTCCTATCAATTAGTTTTGCTCAGTTAGTCACAGGATGATACTTTTGACACACATAGGCAAGGAATGGTTCCAGGATCTACAACCAGGACAAGATGAAATAGTTTCTAGACCTTTAACATTCCAACCTCTCCATCATTCTGAAGTTCTAGCCATGCCATCTCTTCAGTGACAGCTTCTTTTCAGGGGTTTTCATTCACATGAGACAGGTCCTGTTGTAGTTTGAATGTGAAATTCCTCCTACAAGTTCATATCTTGATCACCTGGTTCCCAGCTGATGGCACTATTGTGGAAGGTTCTGGAACTTTACATAGATAGTCTTATTTGAGGAAGTAGGTCACTGGAGTGGGTTTTAAGGTTTTATAACTGTGCTCTACTTTCTGTCTTCTCACTGTTTCCTGTCTTGTAATGCTATATGATGAGAAATACAGTAAGACAAAGAAAAACTTTCTTCTCCTACATATCTGTAGAGCACATCAATACATTTCCACATTCTATACCCTGGTATTTCTGTCTGTAATGTGTTTATTCTTTAAAGGTCCATGTAGGACTCCGAACTCCAAATGCCATGAGTAAAAGATAAAATTCCTTCCTTGGTTCTATTACAAGTGGAATCATTTGGTCAGAGATGAATTTGATAGGAAGATGAAGTTAAGGGTAAACTCATGAGATCATGAAGAAAATCTCTATTTTGAAACCTTTTACAAAATCGTACCAATTCATTCCTACCAGTTGGGTCCCAGCATTCAAGGACACTGTTAGCCCCAGAATTGAATATGAGCTGACAAACATGTTCTGTTGAGGAAAAAACAGAAAGTGAAGAGGGGTAGAGGAAGAAGTAAGAGAATAAGAGAATGAGGAAGAGGAGGTAGTAGGAGAAATAGAAGTCAAGAGTGCCAAGCATGGATAAATAGATGTTAGAAGTGTAATAAGGATTCATTACTGGGTATTATTAAGTGATTCCAAGGCACAACTTACATATATAGCACCTATGAATTTTTCTCTAAATTCATAATGAGACACTTCTTCTTCCCAACATTCTTTTGATTTGGTATCTGTTGTCACAAGATGTCTCTAATGGTTCAGCACTGGAAGTCACAGTATCAACTATTACATGCCAACTGTTATGATAATGGTGCTAATTTGAGAAGAAATTACTTGCAAATCTAATCAATACTTTTAATGGCTCTTGGCAATGATGAGGTTACTTTGAACAATTCTAGGAGTACTGGTTACAATGTACATTAAAACTTGGTGTGGGAGCAGGAGTGAATCTTCCAAAATGTTCTTATAGCAGTGCTTATGACTTAGTTAAACTAAGTTTGATGAGTTTGGCATGATTTATCAGTGACTAAACTAATAATCAGTGACCAAGCAGATATTATAATTTATTGAGTGGGACCTTACTTAGACAATGGAAAAAACAGAGGGGACATCCTAAGGCGAGATGTAGGTAGGCAATGAGTGCTTTGAACAATACTGAGCCCACTAAGGTGGGGGAATCATCTATTTTATAAGCCTGATCAATAAGCATCCTTTATGATCTTTAACATGTATCAATCACTGCAGAAGAGCACACTTGGAAAATTTATGAAAAATTAGACTTTATAAAAATTAGAACTCAGAAACATAAGAAAAAGTAGAAGAGACACAGTAGTGGAGGAAAACTAAAATTTGTGATTGAGAAGGCAAGGAGGCATAAACAGGGGCTTGTGTTTATTATGAGACATAGACAAGTTCCTGGAGTCATCAGCTACATTGGGTGATCTTAAAATTATTTGGAGAAATTGCAGAGTGGCTAGAAAAATCAGTCTAGAATGAAAAGGGGCTAATGCCAGAGAAACACTTGTCCCTGGAATCTTGTCTTTGCCCAAGCTACATCCCTTAGTCCTCCAGGAGATGCAAATACAAAAACACCCAACAAAAGTAGCTGGGATCCATTCTCTCTGGAATCCTTCATCTCACAGCAGACATTCACTTCAGTACACAGTTTCTTTCCTCTAGGGTTTGCGTTTCACAGAGTCTTAGTGTCTGATACACCACAGCCACCTTTTAATGAAACTTACACAATTTTCTTAATTTTTGCGTAATGAGAATTTACTGGACATGCCAAGTCTGAATAAATAGTTTCTGATGAGTGAAACAGTTTGTAATTCCCCAAGGGCTTTAGAGAATTCTTTGAAAAAAGACCTTTACACTTATTGTGTGTGTATGCAGGAGTGGTTGCTGTGTGGGTAGAGTCCTCAGTGTAGACAACAAAAGCAAATTATAATATCAAACATAATCTTTCTGCATGACTAAGACTCTTTTGTAATTCAAATGTTAAAACCGCTGTTTACTTGAAGTATAGATAAAAATACAAGAACGAGTATGAGCCCCATTCGTATGCCATCCATGTCAACAATGCAAAGCCCTTCATGAATGATGAAAAATGGCTTTTCTATGCCCTTTCCTTTATAGTTCATGACACATCTGACCTCTTGCTTTGGGGCCTTCTCTGGCCTGTGAAAATAATAAAGTATCTGTGTGTTAAGCAGAGATTGAGTAGCCTTTGAAAGTATTGTTTGGTTTTTATATGGTCTAGTTAAGAAGAAATGAAAATAAAGAGAAATAATTTGATTTGCTCCAAATGACAATATAGTGTGGTAGAAGAGATGCACATACCTCTACCCATTTACTCATCTAGTTCTATTTCTGTATCAATCCTTATTTTCCATCAGACATGCCAGTAGTAGTTGGTAGAAGAGGTATTTTCTCTCTCATCTCTTCTTGTTTATCTGGTTTTTTCACTCTAGGTCTTCAGACTATTGTCCCTTCCTCCTGACAGTACCACAGGTGACTTATGTGAAATACTGGAGGGCATTTTGAATTTTAATTTTTATGTACATGACCAGTTAACATATCAAAGCACCCTGGTTTCCTTACACATGACATTGAGACAATTCTTCATGTGTTTCATATTTCTGTACATCTTACAAATAACACACTTATTGCCTTATTTTCCAGGTCGTGTACTTAAGGATGTTTTTATGGTGAGTATCCTTGCAAGACATGCTATCTTCCTCCAAGCAGAGATTCCCTGATCCCAGAACCTCTGTTTTGTAACAACCCACCACAGCTTTAGGAGCATCATGGTTCTCCATGCACTGACCTTGAGGACTGGGGCTCTGCCACCAACACAGAAATATGTTTTGTACTGTTTGTTTGAAATATGAGTGTACAATCAACTCTTTACCTTCAATTAGGAATCTATGTCTTTTTCCCAGTAGTCATAACACTATGGCATTCAATGGACATGCGTGTAAGTGAAAATCTTTGATTTCCCCCACTTTTCATGTATAACTCCAAACTGAAAATTATTCCAAAATATCTATCTGCTGATGTACAAAAGCCATGGCCAGCAATCTTCACACATCAACTAAGATTATACTTTACCAAAGCAAATAGAGTGCATATTGTCTTTCAAATTTTCAGAAACCATCTTGATATTAGTACATAAAAAGAGCTGCACTTAATTATGCTCCCTTGAATCATTATTCTGGAACCTTCTTAAAAAACTGTCAAAAAAGCATTCAACCCTTAAAGCACTTTCTAAATGTTGTCATACACCAAAGATGAAACCTCTATAAATGAAATGTATGTGCCTAGCTACCAGGACGACTGGCTTCCCAACCTGACTCACTCATTAATTCAAATCAGCTCATGTGCTAACATTAAAAATATTTTTCACAGATATGAACAAAATAGGTGTGTTTTCTTGATTTTAGGTAAGCTGCCCACTAATATTTCGATTTTTAAAATATTAAAAAGCCATTACATAAAATACAAATTATGAATACTAGAAAACTATGAAGAAAATAAACATTCAGAAATAACATAGAAACATTGTATTAGAGGGTAGGTAATATTTTTTAGTTCAAATACCAAAAATTTTATATGTTAACATGACTACAAAGCATTTTTCTTCCACATGTTTTTGTGTGTACCAGAGTGTGTGTATCCAGCCACTAAGCAGGAAATAAAATTTAAGTCTGAGAGTGGTGATACATGCCTGCAATCCTAACACTGAGGAGCTAGAATCAGGAGAGTCTGGAGACTAAGGCCATCTTTGACCACATATGGAGTTTGAGAGATATATGGGACCTTGACTCAAAAAAAAAAAAAAGTTACAAAAGAAATAAAAAACTACTAAAATATGTGTTCTTTATAAATTTACCCAACTAAAATAATACTTCCCCTGAGTAAAGTAGGTTTGCAGAAGGATTCATAAAGCTTTCTCCAAAGAATGAAAGCCTTGTTCCAGTGACAATCTTGGAGGAGAACTTGCAGTTTGCTGGTTACTACATGGGAATCAGATGCTGGAAAGTTTGAGAAAATGAAGAGCCATTTTGTGTCCCAAAAGCAACAAAGTAGATTTAAACCTGGAATATCCATTCACTTTTTCTAGCAATGTTTGGGCCATACTCGGGTGACTGAAGCCTACAATGACAAGCATTCATATATAAATTAAAAGATAAGCCCATACAAACATGATTTATTTTGAAAACAGTAAAACAACAGTTGATTATAAATTAGTAAATTTTTAAAAACTCAGGAGCCTATCAAACCTCACATGTAATTCAATTTTGTATAAATGCATATATACTACTTGAGCAAAAAACTCACTGAACAGGGACATCTGGTGTTCTGGAACTACTGGGAACATTCTGATAGTCATATCTGTCTGTCTTTCCCTTTTCTGAATGTTCATGAAGCAGTGCATGTTTGTCTTCTTGGTTTTCTAGGTAATTAATACATTTGTGTTTGGACTCTTCTAAATCATGCTCTTAAGTTGCCAAAATCTGTGCTTTGGAAAGGCTTTACCATAAAATCTGAGTATAAAGGGATGTTTTTTGAGTGTGGATGAAGATGAGATAGGGATCTGATAAAGACTTTTTAGAAGCTATTATTATGCGCATGTGGGTTAAAGGAACATAATCCTGTTGAAGATTTTCTTTGAAGGTGGTGCCAGAAAGAAATTTATTTTTCTTTGTAGTAATACTAGGACTTAAAATAACTTACCTAGTAATTAGTCACTTCATGGGAAAGAAAAACCTCACTAGTGTTTGTGTTACGAGAGAAGAAGGCAAAGAAGCTAAGATGTGGTAGACCAGTTCTCTCCATCAATCAGCAGCGGTAGATGTTTATCTGTTTCTCCTTGATTATTCCATGTGCATCTGGATGAGGCCAAGGCTTTCTGCCAAGTGTACAGAGCTGATCCTTGTTAGCTAAAAAATCACATTGCTTGCAGCTATTGCTTGTGGTTTGATGACCCTCACTTTAAACAGTGATAGGTCAATATAAATTCTTGCTTCTAAAAGTGATTGCAGTGTATCTAGGTGTAAGATCTCTTCCTTTCTTTCAGAGCACAATAAAATGATTATATTTTCTCTAACTCTCTGACTCTAATTTTTATTCAATTTTTATTTATGAGGCCTTCAATCCTGCCATCAAAGTCAAATAAAAAGTTAAGAGGCTGCAAGATTTTTTTTTTTTTAATCTACTCCTCTATCCCTGTGAGTGCACTATGGGCACAAGAGTTTTTAATCATTTCTCTATATTTTTAAGGACTTTTCAAATAAGAAGTAAGCTTTTATTGTTGTGCCAGCGTTTGGAAATATCTACATGATGTTCAGGTTTTATCTTCTCATCCAACACTGGCTGCTTCTGCCACCTAACAAAACCTTCATTTACCTGTAGGATTCCTAATAACTGCTTCTTTCTTTCCTGAACTACTTCTGGTAAAAGAATGTAGGCAACTGTCTTATATTGTATTAATGAAGAAACTTCTCCTGATGGGTCCATGTCAGTCTCTTGTCACCTAATATAATGCTAAGATGGCATTCTTATCTATTTCTAAAGTCTGGATCTAAGGCATACTGCCTTGAGAGTATTATATAGAGTGAGCTATTTCTACTTGATGGCGGTTGTAACTAAACCAAATATTTTTATCTTTAGAGAGTTAACCTAGATATACTTAAATTTTTCCATTGACAACATAAAATATTGCGAACTAACGATGGTGTACAACAATTCTGGATAGTCTATTGCTATAAAATGACTCTTACTCTGAATACTACTTTTTTTTTAAAGCTATGTTAGGCTCAGTTGAGTATTTTCAAAAATAAAGGTAATTATTTTTCTAGTTTTAACTCTGCTATGGAGTGTCTTTTTTTTGGTGATGGATAAGTGCATAAAAATATATTTGACAGTGTAAGAGTAAAATCCAACATGAAGTTCTACAGCTTCAAATTGGCTGCTCATACTACTCAGAAGTTTGTTGGGATACAGACCATGATCTCAATAATTTTGCTGAGTGATGTCTTTATTTGTTGGTACTTCGTAAAAGTTTTAATGTGTGTGTGTGTGTGTGTGTGTGTGTGTGTGTGTGTGTGTGTGTGTATGTGTGAATTACACATCCTAGAGATTCATCATCTTCAATCAGTCTGGAGAATTAGGACTATTTACAAGTCTTCCATTATTTTGTTTTTTATCTTTTTTAGAGATATGATTTTTTTTCCTGCTTTAAAAGATTCATTTTTGTTTTGTGTGTGTGTGTGTGTGTGTGTGTGTGTGTGTGTGTGTGTGTGTGTGTTGTCTTCCTGTGTACCCTACGCACTAGACATGCATTATCAACAGAGGCCAACAGAGGGCACTGGACCCTTTAGATCTAGAGTTTCATATGGTTGTGAGCTGCATGTAGGTGCTGGGAATTGAACCTGGGCCCTCTGTAAGAGCATCCAGTGCTCTTAACTGATGGCTAAACCACCTCTCTAGCCCAGATGCACAATACTTAATAGTTTTGAATTCCTAAAATACTCAGTTATTTTCTCTCAGACAGCTTTTTCTGAAAACATGAGAAAATAAGATAATGGTCTCTGGTTGTACTAAAACAAATATCCTGGTGTTTTAATTTTTTTTAATTTTTAAAAATCTAAAGGTTGAAGTCATAAAATGCTAGGTGAGTAGGAAAAGCCAGATTAAGCAACTTATGTAATGTGTCAATTTGTTAGGAACTTCCAAGCTCCACCTTTACCTGAGGATGCCCAAGTATTTACACCAGTTAGGACAAGTTAGATTATATCTGTAGAAATAGTCCCCAGATCCCGGCGGTTTAACACAGCAACATTTATTGACTAGATATGCTGGGATGAACTGTCCTTTTGCTCCACAGTGTTTTCTCTGGGTCCCAGGCTGAGACTTGGGACCTGCAATAGAGAGGCACAGAAGGCAATATAGACAGGCTCTTTGTGTGGTTGCCTGTGAAAGTCGCAGAACTGTGCCTGAATTCATGGGTTATATGTCTAATTCTGTAATGGAAAAAGTGTCAAATATTTGAGTGTGTCATGTGATTCTCTAGAAATAAATAGTAAAGATTTTAAAACTTCTGGAGACACACATTTATTCAGTACCTACCATGTTGCAGACCATGTCTGACACTGAAAATATTGCAGTACATGGGGGGAAAAACACAAACTCCATAAATTCTTGGGGCTTTCATTGAAGAAATAAAAGTGTGTGTAGGGGAGGAATAAGTATTTTCCCTTGAAGAAAAATGAAACAGTTTAGAGATTAATTGTGCTGAAACATTGGACTTTAATTCAGACAGAATGGGCAGAGAAGTTTCTTGGGGGGAGATGATTGAGCACAGAATTTTAAAAAGAGAATGGAAGCCATTCCTTGTGAAGGTGTGTGTGTGTGTGTGTGTGTGTGTGTGTGTGTGTGTGTGTGTGTGTGTGTGTGCATGAGGAGTACTTTGAGACAGAACAGCAACTGCTAATATCCTAAGGCAAGAACACAAGCCATCTGAAGTAAAGACAGTAGATCTAAAAATAAAAAAATCTAGAAGAAAATGAAGCTGAGTTATAACCAAGAACCTCAATAGTTAGCACCCTCCGGACAATTAGAAAAGCGCTGAATTTTCTTGAAAATATATGGAAAACAACTAGAAGAATTTAAACAAGGAAAGGATTGATCATATTTTCATTTGTAGGAAATCTTTCTACCCTAGAGCTTGAATACAAACCTTTTTAGAACAGAAGACTGGGCAATGACCAGCCTAGAGGACACTGCTAAAGGTCATTGAAGAGAAACGTCCAGTGAACTGTACCAAGACCATGGCAGTAAATTTGGCAAGGAGTAGTCATTTAGACAGAGAGCTGGCCGAGTTTCCTGGCCGTTTGAGAGACTAAAGAGAACAGACTTCATCTGCTGAATAGTGGCAGAGCAACTGGGTGAATTAAAAGAAAGTTTGTTTACTAAAGTGAGAACTCAGGACAGCTAAGGGAGTGTCTCTGGTTAACTTTTAGACAAATTAAATTTAAGATGCCTACTATTATATCCGAGGTTGGTAGGATGCATTTGGAGAGCAGGAAGCAGTGGATGAGGTAGTTACCAGGAAGTCGGAGGTTTTCAACCAATCGCCTCTGGCCTTGTGCCTGCCCCACCCCCACCCACTGTCATCACCAAGGAAACCAAACTAGATAACCTGCCACCAAAGCTGGATTCATGGCAGACGCCAAGAAAGCGGTTTTGGGGCCGTTGGTAGGGGCAGTGGACCAAGGGACTGGCTCAACACGTTTTTTTGTTTTCAATGCCAAAACAGCTGAAGTGCTTAGTTCTCATCAAATAGAAATAAAACAGGAGTTCCCAAAAGAAGGATGGGTAGAGGAAGACCCAAAGGAAATGCTGCAGTCTGTGTACGACTGTATAGAAAAAGTATGTGAGAAACTTGGACAGCAAAGCATTGAGATTTCCAACATAAAAGCTCTTGGTGTCACCAATCAGCGAGAAACTACTATAGTCTGGGACAAGCTAACTGGAGAACCTCTCTACAACGCGGTGGTGTGGCTTGACCTAAGGACCCAGTCCACTGTGGAGACTCTCAACAAAAGCATTTCAACAAACAATAACTTTGTCAAGACCAAGACGGGCCTCCCAATCAGCACTTACTTCAGTGCAGTGAAACTCAACTGGCTCATTAACAATGTGAGGAAAGTTAAAAAGGCCATTGAAGACGGCAGAGCTCTTTTTGGGACAGTTGACTCGTGGCTTATCTGGAATATGACTGGAGGTGCCAATGGAGGCGTCCACTCTACCGACGTAACTAACGCGAGCAGGACCATGCTTTTCAATATCCATTCTCTGCAATGGGATGAAGAGCTCTGCAATTTTTTTGAAATTCCAATGGACATCCTTCCCAAAATCCGGAGTTCTTCTGAGATCTATGGCCTCATGAAAACTGGGGTGTTGGAAGGTGTGCCGATATCTGGGTGTCTGGGGGACCAGTCTGCTGCTTTGGTGGGACATCTGTGCTTCCAGGATGGACAAGCCAAAAGCACATATGGAACAGGCTGTTTCTTACTGTGTAACACAGGCCAGAAGTGTGTAACTTCTGAGCATGGCCTTCTGACCACAGTGGCTTACAAACTTGGCAGAGAGGAACCTGTCTATTATGCACTGGAAGGTTCCGTAGCCATAGCCGGTGCTGTTGTTACCTGGCTAAAAGACAATCTTCAAATTATTAAAGCATCAAGGGACATTGAAAAACTTGCTGGAGAAGCAGGCACTTCTTATGGCTGCTACTTTGTTCCAGCTTTTTCCGGGTTGTATGCGCCTTATTGGGACCCCAGTGCACGGGGGATTATCTGTGGACTCACTCATTTCACCAATAAATGCCACATTGCGTTTGCTGCATTAGAAGCTGTTTGTTTCCAAACCAGAGAGATTTTAGATGCCATGAATAGTGATTGTGGAATCCCACTGAAACATTTGCAAGTAGATGGAGGAATGACCTCAAACAAAATTCTTATGCAATTGCAAGCAGACATTCTGTGCATTCCAGTGATAAAACCTTTCATGCCAGAAACAACTGCCTTGGGAGCCGCCATGGCAGCAGGGGCAGCAGAGGGAGTTAGTGTGTGGAGTCTGGATCCCAAGGACTTATCAGTTGTCCAGATGGAGAAGTATGAACCTCTGATCAATGCTGAGGAAAGTGAAGTTCGTTATTCCACATGGAAGAAAGCTGTGATGAAGTCAATGGGGTGGGTTATAACTCAGTCTCCTGAAGGTGGTGCTGACTCCAGTATCTTTGGCAGTCTGACTCTGGGCTTTTATGTAGTGAGTAGCATGGTAATATTAATTGGAGCAAGGTACATCTAAGGTGCCCCACAAATCATGCTGCCTTGTGGGTTCCCCTGTTGAGAGCTTTTTGCCAAAGGAGAGAGTCCAGCAATTGTCTCAATGTGATGCCACCATTAAGACTCTGAATTTGTTTATGTGCCACTTTTTGAATGTAGATCTCAAAAAAGACCCATGATGTGAAATAAAAAACAGCAGCAGAAAGAGAAAACCTACTACAGTGTTGGTTTCTTTTCATTTTTCTTTTTCTTAGCATTAGCCACCTCATGGAGGGGACCAATTTCCTATTCATATCTTGGCTAATGTGATCTTTGACCGCACAGAGATTCAGATGGTCTAGGGTTTCTGTCTCTGCACACACATCCCTAATTATAGCGTTTACTAACCTACCAAAAGTGACTGACATTTTGTTTATAATATATCCTCCAAAATCTTTTCTACCCATCAGAAGGCATTTCCAGAGGCCACCCACATCTGATTATATATTCTATTGAGTTTTTATGATCTACTTAATTTTTAAAATGATTTTTTAAAAATTGTTTAATTTTTATTTATTCTTCTCTCATATATTACATCCCAACCACATTTTTTCCCTCATTCTTTCCTTACCATCTCCCACTAACCTACCACCCCCATCCATTCCTCTTCCTTTTCCTTTGGAAAAGGGCAAGACCTCTCAGGAATATCAACCAAACATCGCATATCAAGTTGCAATGAGACTAGGCACCTCCCCTCATATTAAGACTGGACAGGGCAACCCAGTAAGAGGAAAGGGTCCCCAAAACAGATCAAAGAATCAGAGATAGGCCCCACTCCCTCTTTTAGGAGTCCCACAAGAAGACTAAGGTACACAACTCTTACCTATATTCAGGAGGCCTAGCTCAGTCCCATGCAGATTCCATGGTTGTCGGTTCAGTATCTATGAGCCCCTATGAGCCCAGGTTAGTTGATTCTGTTGGTTTTCTTGTGATGTCCTGGGTTCCTCTGGTTTTGACAATCCTTCTTTCTCTTCAGCAGGATCCTCCAAGCTCAGCCTAAAGTTTGATCTTGTGTCTCTGCATCTGTTTCTACCAGCTGCTGGATGAAGTCTCTCTGATGACTATTGGGTTAGACACAAATCTATGAATATAGAAGAATAATGTTAGGCATCATTACACTACCTTTTTTTTTCTTCTTTTAATCATGTTTGGTTCTATCTTAGGCTTCTGGACCATCCAGTCTCTGGGTCCTGATGCTTTGGGTGGTGTCAGGGGTGGGCTCACTCTTGTGGCATGGGTCTCAAGCTAGACCAGTCATTGGTTGCACACTCCCATGTCCTCTGTGCCACCCTAGACCCCAGAACATCCCATAAGGCAGGAAAGACCTTAATTGAAGGCTATTATGACTGGGCTGGTAGCCCAATCTCCCCCACTGTAAGTATTACCTGGTCACAGGAGAGATGACCAATTGAGGCTACATGCCCAGAGTTGTTAGGAGTCTTAGATATGGTAATCCTTGTAGATTCCTGGGACTTTCCCATACACCAGGTTTTTTACCTAACCCTGAAATGTCCCCATTTCCAGTTGACTATTTCAATACTATCCCCCCACTCACTCCCAGTCTACCCATGAAACCACCTCTATTTCCCCTATGCAGGGAGATCTGGGTGTTCCCCTTGTTACTTAGCCTCTCTGGGTCTGTTAATTGTAGCATGGCTATCCTTTACAGCTGATATCTACTTATAAGTGATTGCATACCATTTTTGTCTTTTGGGGTCTGTGTACTTCATTTTTAATTGAATTACTTGGTTTGTTGATGTCTAGTTTCTTGAGTTCTCTATTTTGGAAATTATACTTCTGTCAGATGTTGACATCTATTTCAATTCTATAGACTGCCATTTTGTCCCATGGATAGTATCCTTTGCCTTACACAAAGTTTTCAGTTTTATGAGGTTCCATTTATTAGTTGTTGATCTTAGTGCCTGGGCTATTGGTGTTCTATTCAGAAAGTTGTCTCCTGTGCTAATGTGTTCAAGGCTATTCCCTACATCCTCTTCTGCTAGATTTGGTATAACTGGATTCATGTTGAGGTCTTTTATACACTTGAACCTGAGTTTTGTGTAGGGTGGTAGAAATGGATCTATTTGCACTTTTCTACTTGTCGACATCTAATTAGACCAGCACCATTTGTTGAAGATGCTTTCTTTTTTCCATTGTATAATTCTGCCTTCCTTGTCAAAAATCAGAAGTCCACAGGCATGTAAATTTATGACTGGGTCTTTAGTTCAATCCCATTGATCTCCCTGTCTGATTTTATGCCAATACCATGTGATTTTTATTACAATACTTCTGTAGCAGTGCTTGAGGTGAGAGATGGTGGTACATTCAGAAGTTCATTTATTGTACAAGATTATTTTAGCTATCCTGGGTTTTTGTTTTTCCATATGAAGCTGACATTGTTCTGTCAAGATCTATAAATAAGTTCATTGGAATTATTGTGGGAATTGCATTGAATCTGTAGATTATTTATGGTAAGATGGGCATTTTTACCATGTTAATCTTATTGGTCCACAAGAATGGTAGCGCTTATATTCTGATATCTTCTTCAATTTCTTTCTTCAAAGACTTGAAGTTCTTGTCCTACATCTTACTCACTTGTTTGGTTAGTTATCCTCCAAATATTTTATTATTTGTGGTTATTGTGAAGGGTATTATCTTTCCGATTTTTTTTCAGTCTGTTGATCATTTGTATGTAGGAGGGCTACTTTTTTTTTTTTTTTAAGTTTATATCTTAGCCACTTTAATGAAGCTGTTTGTCAGCTATAGGAGTTTTCTGGTAGAATTTTTGGGGTCACTCTTATATATTATCATTTTATTTGAAGATATCAATACTTTGACTTCTGTCTTCCCAATGGGTATCCTCTTGGTATCCTTTAGTTGTCTTTTTGCTCTAGCTAGGACTTGAAGTACTATATGCAATAGACATGGAGAGAGTGGACAGCCTTGTCTTGTTTCTAATTTTGGTGGGATTGCTTTGAGTTTCCCTTCATTTAATTTGATGTTCGGCTGTAGGCTTATTGTATATTGCTTTTATTATGTTTATATATGTTCCTTGAATCTCTCTTCTCTCTACAACTGAATTTTTCCAAAGCCTTTTTCATGTCTAATGAGATGAGCATGTAGTTATTTTTTTCTTTCAGTTAGTTTATATGGTAGATTGCACTGACCCATTTTCATATGTTCACCCATCCCTGCATCTCTGGAATGAAGCCTACTTGATCATGGAGGATGATTTTGTTGATGTTGCTAACATCAATGTTCATGAATGAAATTGTAGTGGGATTCAGGTGTCAGCTGATGGGGTCCTAAGACGATTATCCAGGGTCCCGAGCTCCTGGAAGGGATGTGGCCAACCTGGACAGGGTGTGGCCAACCTCATTGAGAGGGGGCTTCTGGGACACAAGGCTCTTCCTGGTTCCTGGCTGCTGGAGAGACAGGATCGGAATCCATCGTCCGCCCATCGCTCGTCCACCATTCCAGACTCTAGTCCCTGTTCAGGTGCTACTATAAACTGTTACCTGTACCGTGAGTGTTGGTTTATATTTTAATAAATATCTATCCTGCACTGGTGCCTTCTAAGTAAACTTTGCCTACATCTGGCGCCCGTGGGTCGATTATCTACTTAATGCCTGAGAAAGTTTAAGAAGGGTTTTAGCAGAAACTGAGCAAAGGCATCTTCCAAATTGTGTATATGAAGCAGGTCTTTGTACAAAGAAAGCATGGCATCAGGGTCACATTTAAAATGGCGCCAGCGGACTGGCAGCAGGCAGTGTAAGCTGCAATCAGGCAGGTTCCTGAAATCTCACAGAAGACTCAGTAGCATGTGATTGATTTAAAGTTTCTGTTTATTTTAAAAAAAAAGGAAACAAAGACAGTTTCTTAGTAGCAGCATTTTCTTTAGCCTGCTCTGTTCCCTGGCTACTAATAGAGACATGGTCCCTTTAAGAGAACTTAGTGATTCAGCCTAATCTGCAAAAACTATGCTGCTCTTTTAGAGAGTGTATTTAAAAGCTCTTATGGTTAGAAGATGATTAAGGATTCACAATAAAACAAATTCAGATGAAAATAAAAACCTGTAAACGGGTTACAATGTGTGTAAAAGGTACATAGGCTTCAGAGAGAAAAGAAAGAGGTTAGAAAAAGTCTTTAAAAAGAGAAATCGAGTAATAAAAATACAATAAGCCACATAAAGATGGAAAATAGACACAAAATCTGGATTTTGGTTGTTGTTGTATTTTCTTTTAATTTTTTTAACTGTTAATGAGCGAACTGCAGAAAGAATGGATTGCAAATGCAAAGGCTACTAAGTTAAACAAGAATATATGTTTTAAAGGTATTTTGATTTTGAAATTTGTGTCTAAGGATTTATTGCTTTGGAAGAGTTCTGCTTTTGTTTCTACAGAAGATGAGAACCTGTGGATTGCTTCCAGGCAAATATGGTTTCATCAACCAAGACCCCCTGAAAAAAACCTCTGATGAGAAGAGATGGCCAGATCAGCTTCATGGCTGCAGATTATGATCCAGTCTCAACAATCCTTGAGATTTCCAACACCCCTTAATCAGCAGGAAGTAGTAATGGATAACTACTCCCAAATTCCCTAAATGTTGTTTCTAAATGTTTGTTTTAATTATAAATGGTTAATGGTCATAGTCAATCTCTTTCTAAGAAGAAAAAGGGGATATGGTATATGAATGATTTTTTTAAAGGTTATATTATTGAATTTACTTAGATCAGAAAATCAGCTGTTAATCTCAAAATGCTTTACATTGGTATAGATTTTGGTTTATTGATACAAATTTAAGGTCAATTTTGTTATGCTGTATGTATTTTTCTATTCTAGTTTAAGGTATGATGTTCATGTAACTGATTTAAAACTGTAATGTATAATTATGAAATGAAGGTTAATAGTCACCTTTTATAATCAAACTTATAGTTAGGTTAGTTAGGATTTTTAGGTATACAAAAATATATTTCAATTAGGTAGGTAATCTTCAAATACTTCTAAGACCTACAGAATATGGCATTTAAAATGTTTTAAGAACTTAGACTTTTCTGGACAGTGAGACAGGTCTGCTCTTGGCAGCACCAATCTTCTTTAAGAGAAAAATGGGCATCAAAGAAACTCCATATGGAGTCTATTTGTGACAATTGTTAGCCACTGGAGAAGAACCTATTCTTATATTGACTGGTTGACAGTATGCTGTTTAAACTGGACATGCAGGTTCCATAGGAAGATGACCTCTGAACTTTTGCAGAACAAGCCGAGATGGTCATTCAGAATCCTGCTTTACAGAGAAAACTGTCAGACATTCTTCAGGACTCGAGGAGAAGCCACTGATGAACTGTACCAGAATGGGCAAAGCAGATTTCCTGCTTCACTGAAATGAAAAGAGACTCTGGGCCTGTAGGCTGAAGATGGATGCCCCAACTTTATAAAGGAACTTTGGGTGACTGTCCAGGCAGATAGGTGTCATCTCTGTCCTTTCTAGATTTTAGAAGTCACTTGCACTTCTGGTTTACTTGGGTAAATATATTCCTCTGTGGTCTTTGATGTAGTTGAAGATTAGATAGTTATAGGTACAGTTTTTCTTAGTCATTTGAAGGGTATATTGGATATGAAACTTTAGATTCATAAAGATAAGGTAGATGATAGAGTATATTCTTTAATTTTGCTAAATACAAATAGACTAGATATTGTAACTGTAATTCTTGCTTGATAGCTATTTTGTTATATGTAATTTTGCTATGTTAAAATTGAAACCTTCCTTTTTGATTAGATAGAAAGGGGGAAGTGATGTGGGAATGTCTTTTTGTATGCTGTGAATCTCAATCTTTAAATAAAGGAGCTGTTTTGGGCCATGACAGGCACCATAGAAGAAGTAGGAGGAGGAATCAGAGTAGGTAGGAAAGGAAGGGCGGAGTCAGAGGCAGATAGAGCTGAAGCCCACAGGAGTAACATGTAAGGAACACAGGTGAGCCACGGGCCACGTGGCAGACAGATTAATAGAAATGGGTTGATTTAAGATGTAAGAGCTAGCTAGCAATGTGCCTGAGCCATAGGCCAAACAGCATGAAGTTAATTTAAATGTTTGAGTCATTTCTGGGGGCCTGAGTGGCGGATGGCTAAGGGGTCTGGCGCGGCAGTTCTGTGGGTCTCGGACCTCTGGCCGCCTGGGACCAAGAAACGCCACTACTACATGAAATGGTCTTTAATTCACTTTCTTTGTTGAGTATGTAGTTTGAGTATCAGAGTGACTGTGATATCATAAATTTGGCAATGTTTCTGTTTTGTGACATAATTTAGGAGTATTGATTGGTATTAGCTGTTCTTTGAACATCGGATAGAATTCTGTGCTAAAACTATCTGGCTCTGGGCATTTTGGAGTGGGAGACTTAATGACTGCTTCTATTTTCTTAGGAGTTATAGGTCTGTTTAAATTGTTATAGGTCTATTTAAATCGATCTTGATTTAACTTTGATAAAAGGTATCTATCAAGAAAATTGTCCATTTCTAGTATATTTTTCAAATTTTGTAAAATACAGGTTTTGGCCGAATTCTTTGAATTTCCTGGGTGTTCATTGTTAGGTCAACCATTTCATTTCTTATTTTATTGAGTTGGATATTCTCTCTCTGCCTTTTAGTTACTTTGGATAAGAGTTTGTCTGTCTTGTTGATTTTATCAAAGAACCGACTCATTGAAATTTTTGGTGTTGTTCTCTTTGTTTCTATTGTATTGATTCCAGCTCTCAGTGGGATTATTTCCTGCCGCCTGCTCCTCTTGGGTGAGTTTGCTTCTTATTGCTCTAGAGCTTTCAGGTGTGCTGTTAAGTTGCTAGTATGAGATTTCTCTGCATTTAGTGTTATGAAATTTTCCTCTTAACACTACTTTTATAGCGTCTCATAGGTTTGGGGGCTGTTGCACATTTATTTTCATTGACTTCTTGGAAGTCTTTAAACTTTCTTTGTTTCTGTCTTGACACAGTGGTTATTCAGTAGAGAACTGTTCAATTTCCATGAGTTTGTGCTTTCTGTTGTGAGTAATATCTGTTTAACCCATGGTGGTCTGAAAGGATATAGGGGATTATTTTGGTGTTTGGTTTTGGATTTTTGGCTTTGTTTTTTGTTATCTATTGAGACCTGCATTGTGAGTGAGTGTATGGTCAGTTTTTGAGAAAATTCTGTGAGGTGCTGAGAAAGAGGTGTATTTTTTTGTGTTTGGGAGGAATGTTCTGTAGATATGTTTGGTTTCAGTCTACTTAGCTGCAGTATTGCTCTCTTCATTTTTTGGATGGATGATCTGTCCATAGGTGAGAGTGGGATATTGAAATTTCCCACAATTGTGTGAGGTTTGCTGTGTGATTTAAGCTTTAGTAATGTTTCTTTTAAAATGTAAGTAGTCTTGTGTTTGGGGCATAGATATTCAGAATTAAGATGTCCTCTTACTGGATTTTTCCCTTGATGAGTACATTCTTCATCATCTCTTTAATTTTGGTTGTAAGTGTATTTTGTTAGATATTAAAATGGCTGCAGCAACTTTCTTGGGTCCATTTGCTTAAAAAAATCTTTTTTCAACCTTTTACTGTGAAGTAATGTCTATCTTTGATGTTGAGATGGCTTTTTTGTATGCAAAAAAAAAGAAAGAAAGAGAAGAAAAAATAAATAAATCTTGTTTTCACATTCATTCTGTTAGCCTGTGTCTTTTTATTGGGGAATTGGGTTCATTAAATATTGAAAGATATTAATGACCAATGATGTTAATTTCTAGTATGGTGATGACAGTGTATGTGTGAGAGAGAGTGAGTGTGTGTATGCATGCTTTTTGCATTCATGCTTCCCTTCTTTTGGTTTCGTTAGTGTGAGATTATTATTTCCTGTGTTTTCATGAGTGTAGTTAACGTGCATAGGCTGGAGTTTTCCTTTAGTACCTTCTGTAGGGCTTGATTTGTAGATATATATTGTTTAAATTTGACTTTGTCATAGGACATCTTGTTTTCTTCATCTATGGTGATTGAAAGTTTTGCTCCGTATATAGTTTAGCCTGGCATAGGTGGTCTCTTGGAGTCTGCAAGATTTCTGTCCAGACCTTTCTGGCCTTTATAGTCTCCATTGGGAAGTCAGATATAATTCTAGTAAGTCTGCCTTTGTATGTTTGCTACTTGGTCTTTTTCCCTTGCAGGTTTTCACATTCATTCTTTGTTCCATGCCTTTAGTAATTTGATTATTATGTGGCTGGGGCTTTCTTTTCTAGTCCAATATTTTTAGTTCTCCGTTAGCTTCTTCTGCCTTTATAGGCAAGTCCTTCTTTAGGTTAGGAACATTTTCTTCTATAATTTTTATTAAAAATATTTTTGGGGTCTTTGAGCTGGTATTATTCTCCTTCGTCTATACATATTATTCTTAGATTTCCTGGATGTTTTGTGTCAAGAATTTCTCTTTGACCCCAGTATCAATTTCTTCTATCATATCTTCTACGCCTGGGTTTCTCTCTATCTCTTGTGTGCTGTTAGTAATGCTTGCATATGCAGTCCCTGTTTGCTTAACCTGATTTTTCCATCTCTGGCAGATTTCTTCAGTTTGTGTTTTCTTTACTGCCTTTATTTCTATTTTCAGGCCTTCAATGGTTTTCGTTGTTGATGATTTGTTTAGTTATTTAGCTATCATTAAGGGCTTTTATTCATTTCCTCCAATTGCTTGTTTGTGCTTTCCTTAAGGGATTTATTCATTTCCTCCAATTCTTGTCTTTTTCTGGATTTCTTTAAGGGACTTATTCATTTCCTCTTTAAGGGCCTCTATCATCGTCCTGCGATTGATTTTAAGGTCATTCTCTCCTGCTTCAACTGTATTACAATACTCAGGGCTTGCTGTAGTAGGAGGATAGCTGGGCCCTGACAGGGCCATATTACTCTGTCAGTTGATGGTGTTTTTACACTGGTCTCTAGGAATCTAGGTCTGGAGCAATTATAGGTTTAGGTGACAGTTTCTGAGTTTATCATTGTCTGATAAACGTTTTTCCCTTGGTTTGCTTTTTCTTTTTTTTTCTTTTTTTTTTCTGTTCTAGTCGGGGTGACCTGTGATTCTGCGGATTGGTAAGGTCTCAGGTTTGATAGAGTATCTCCACCAGGGTTTTAGCAGCCCCGTGTGACCTCTAGGGGTTTGCCTGCTGGCATGGTACCTGGGTTTCCAGGTATCATCATGGCCTCCAGTAGAGCAATGGGCTTCTGCTGGCATTGTAAGCCAAGATGTGGGGATGATGGGGGAGGGGGCACTGTTGGGAAACTGGCAAGCTCTGAGGAAGCACTGACATTTGTGGTGCAGTCTTTCCTGGAGTACTGACCTGCAGCGGGCTTCTGCCAGAGCTGTAAGACTTTCTTAACTTCTAATCCTAACTTTCCTTTCTTAGATATGTGTTTTTTCTTCTTTTGCTAACATGTTAGTTAGGTTCATTTATATTTAATTTTTACTTTATTAAGAAGTAATAAAATTTGGCTTTTAACCATCTTCTGTGGTTTTGCATTTTCAAGTGAATTGATCACCATTTATTGATCTTTCTCTCTTTATCTTTCCATTAGGAGTTTTTCAAGTTTCAATTGACTAAATCTTAGCTGGAAGATATGACACTATGGTTTCTGATATGTGGTTGTTATGACTTTATTTTCAGCTGAATATTATTGTCAGCGAGTCATATGTTTGAGAAATTTGTTTTCTTTTGAAAATTCATGCCTACTTTTTCAGGCATTTTTAGATCTACATACCCATGCTACTTTTCTAAGTACTTGCATTTCCGAGAGTATTAAAATCCTAAACTGTAATCTTTTTCTATTATTTTGTCCCCTGAGTATGTGTCCCAAAGTCTCATCAGGGTACCTCTCAAGATTTGTCATAACTAGCTCAGAGATGTAGGGTGTGAGAAATTGAAGTACCTGAAGATCCTTAATTCTATATCTATTGCATTAAATTTTTTCTTCCCTAGACAAAGCTAGATCATCAGATTTGGCTAGACTCTCTGGAGGCAATTACCTATAATTAATAAGCAAAACAGAGTGTTTATATATGACATAATTTTAAAGATGTGTTTAATCTGATGAAAGAAGTAGTTAATTCCCTAGGGAAAGCCTTTGAATATACTCTGAGCATTTGTTTTCTTCTGAAAGAAATTTTGTAAACAAGTGAGCAAATCTTTGACAATCATACTTCTCTTTTAAGTAAAGAATATTTGATGTGTAAAGCCATTGAAATGTCATAGCTTCAGAGACTTTTTCCAAAGCAAATTGAAATTAAAATGTATTGTAGTTCTCAGAATATTTTCATGTGTACTAAATAAATTTTGTAATAGTAACAATCGATGACAAAAGTAAATGACTGTCATCACCACTCTGATGGACGCCTCTGATTGCCAAGCATTAGAAGTGACAATTCAAAGCTTTACAATTCAAATGTAACTAAGCCAATGTTGAAACGTATCTTATGACAGTAACTTCCAACTTATTCGCATTTCATATTTTCTCCAACCCAGAGTTGTTAACTATGGGTTAATTCTTTCTGGATTCCAGTGTATGCAGGCAGTGAACTTTTGGAAATGATGGGTTCCTCAAAAATCATCATTGAACAAAACATTTGTTGACTTATTAAGAAACATGCTTGATCCGTTCAACTGCCCCATTCACAGCAAGAGGTTCTGTTACATCAAACATGTCCTTGCTCCCCTGAGTTCTGAGACCTGGAGGCTGGCAACAGGAACCTAAGGTTAGAACACTGCTCCTTCTGTTTCCTACAGGACAGTCATGCGCCTTCACTGAAGACTGTGGTTTCTTATTTAAGCCTCTCAGTTCCAGGACCGATGTCCTTTCTTTCCTTCTTAAGCCGGGGCTGGAGTGAGTCCTTGTGCTCTGTCCATCGTGCCTCTCAGCATCCTGCCCACACCTTAGTAAATATTCTCTTCCTTCAATCAGTGGTTAGACTATCCAATACAAATGTGCTAGCTGTTGAAAGGACCCTGACTGATTTTTTAAAAGATGATTCTTAAAATGTATAGCTTAAGTTAGGGTAGGCTTAAGTTTCCTAGCAAAGCCAAAAACTATTCATATGTAGGCATCTATTAATGCTGTTTTGGAAAGCATTGACTCTTTTAATATATTTTCATTTGGGGATTATGAATTTTCTGAATTCAAATCATAATCAGATCCAAAAGAGTTCTAATGATTTTGTGTGTGTGTGTGCGTGTGTGTGTGTGTGTGTGTGCATGTACACGCATGCATGTGTATGTATAATACAGTTTAACAGTAACAGAAAAAATTAAGAAAAACAACCTTTTCTTTTTCCAAAGCTGAGAGAAACTCAATGTATTAATCTACCGTGTGGCCATAAAAACCTCTCTGCAACACTACACTGAGGAAGACTTTGGCAATAGCAGACTCTCCTGATCTGCAGACTTTGCCTAATTGGGGCAGGCTTGAGGTAATGTGGATGTTCACTGTCCAAAATTCAGATTAGGAGAGTGGAATAATGATCATGTTAGAGAAGGGATTTTTAAATAGCTCATTTCCAGAAGTTTCTGTGCATGATTGAGGACAATCTTACACACCACATCCCCCATCCCCAACCCCCACAGACACACACACACGGTGGTGGGGGGGAGGAAAAGCCAAGCATTCAGAGAAAATGTGTGGTTCTCATAAGTCGCTTTGGTGTTTGGGGACTAGATGAGAAGGGAAGTTATTATTCTCCTTTTGAGCCAGAATAGGGCACCAAGATGCTGACATTCTTGGTATTTCCTGCCAGTTGATCACAATTCAGGTGGGAGGGGAAAATACTCCATTCCCTTTCTCCTCCCTCATTTCCCTGCCAGGGCTAATTTTTAATACAATGCCATAAGGAATGCTATCACTCAAAGTAAGAAAGGAAAGGAATTACATAATTGCTTTGTCAATGTTGATAGATTTCCACTGTTGAAATGGACCATCAACCTCTGGTAGTTTTTCTGCTGCTTCCATGAGAATTAGATTGACTATATCTGTTCTTTCCTTTGCATTTAGTAAAAACTGAGGTACTGATAGCTGAAGTCACTAAGGATCAAATTCGCTCTATAAGGCAGAGCAAAAGTGTTTCTTGCATTTTAATCTTTGTTAAGTTTTACAAATCATCATACGTTCATTTCAGAAAATGATAATTGCATTTGACATATCAACATAGATATATGCTTTGCTCTGGTCACCCTCCCCCCTCACTTTTTTTCTCTTCTACTGGCCCATTCCACTTCCTCTTTCTAAGTAGTTCCATTCTACTCCTGTACTTTCCTGCCATGTGTGCACTTACACGTACTTACATATGCACTACCCCTTAATACAAACTGAAGTGATGACATACCCTTAGGAGCCTAGAACCTTAAACTGCTAGAGGTCCTTCCTGCCTGCTATGAACTGGTGCAACATCCTGCTCCTGGAGGGGAGAGCCATCCAAACTCTGGGCACATTTGAGTAGTTGTACGTCCAACTTCATAGCTGATGTGAATCCACTCCATCACTGATAGGCTGGAGTGACCCTCACAGTCCAGAAGACTCAATTCTTAAAGTCCCAGACATCAGCCTTGGCTGAGCTTTGCTGAGCATTTGGATATTGCCTTATCTGTCAGGAACTGCACTGGCCATCTGCTTTCACATGCTAAAGTACCCTCTCTCAGTCACTGCTATGCCATTCTTTATTCTCCAAGGTCCAGATCAGCATCTTGCTACTCCACAATCCTTCCTACTGACAAATTTAATCAAGCAACCACCCCAAAGTTGTTTCCATGGTCCTCTGTCTTGGGGTCCACTGGCACCATCCAGTTATGCCCCAGTCCTTCCAGGGCCTGCTCTGCTGCTGGGCTGTGTTGGAGCCAGTTGTCAAAGTTGCAGTGTGCTTTTCTTCCTGAGGTCCCAGCTTCTGGAGCTTGGACACCTTCTATCCCAGGGCCATATTCTGGCTGTTTCCTGATCAGAGTCACATCCCAAGCCCCTAGGTTTAAGCTACTGGCATGTGCCACAGAATAACAGGTTTCCACCTTAGCAAAAGAATAAATCTACTAATACCTCAAAAACTGAACCCATGCCTCAAGCCTCACGTGGCACAGTAACTGTGTAAGATCCTAAGTACAGAAATAAAGCTTTATAGCCAGGTTAAGGATTTGTGCCCTTAGATTTGAGTATTTCTGTGGATGCGGGTGGACCATGGGAGATCCATCACATAAGACTCCCAAATGAAAGAAACAAAGTAACAGCAGAATCTCCAAAGTCTTTGATCTAGTCATCTACACAAAGATGGTCTACAGCAGGAGCTCAGGTAACTTAGAGCAAGAGGTGCCTGGAGACGTCACTAATGCTGATCACAGCTGTGGTGGTGCATGAAGCCCACACCGACATGACCATTACACCCTGCTCAAGTGGAACGTAGGTGGAAGTGTTCCTCCACAATGGCCACTTTAGAAAGTTTGGGAGAGGTGACTGATCTACCAGATGCACAGATATCAACAGCAGGACAATAGAATGTAAAAAAAACAAAACAAAGCAAAAAACAGGAATTATCAATCAACCAAAGGAGCTCAAAACTCCAGTAACTAATCCCAAGGCATGCAATTTACAAATTTCCTGAAAGAGCTCAAAATATGCTCTTGAAGAAATCCGATGAGATACAAGAGAATATAAATTGATAATGCCTTGAACTTAGGAAATTAATAGTCTACAACAGAAATTAAATGAAAGAATAGTTATAAGAAACAAATAGAAATAAACTGGTGAATCAATAAGGGAATGAAATTTTAAAAATTATAAAACTCTACCAAAAGTCTAGAAAAAGCAAAACACAAAGTTTTTGAGTTTGAAGACACGCCTTTTAATACGATTAAGTCGAGTGAAAAGGGGATGGAAGAGTTGAAGACAGCCTTAAAATAATTTCTTAAGTGTTCCCAAGACTTACAGTTCACAGACAGATCCTGTCTTCAAAACAAAAAGCAAACATTTCAAACAGTAGCTGTTTTTAAAAACCTTCCAATCCTAATACCAATAATTTTAAAAGCATCAGTTGAAAATTGTCAAATGATAAGGCAAAACTCTACCTTCAGATTTATTTTTAAAAATCGTAAAGATTGAAAAAAAAAGGTACTATATCCAAAGTGCTGGGGTGGGGGGGAAGAGGAGGCTACCAATTAGAAAATTCCATAGCCTTCAAAGAGGCCTTTCAAAAATGGAAGAGGAATAAAGACTTTTAAAACTTTTCACATAAAAGTTAAAGGAATTCATTGCAACTAGATGTGCTTTATAATTGATGCTTAGCGAGTTTTTAAGGATTGTAGGTATTGTCGTTAAATATATACAAATATAGATGTGATTAATAGAGTTAAGCACATAGTTAAATCCAGAACACCCTAAGACAGTTACTGCAGCTTACATTTGATGTGCCCACCTTTGTCTTGAGAAGGCTTATGTATTGTAAGCAGTGCTCAGGGTACTCAGACCTGAGACCCTTGAGAAGTGTTTGAATCATGAGCGCTCTGTCTTTAACAATTTACTAATCCATTAATGGATTCAAAGATCGGAACAGATGGCTAGCATATGCTCCAACTGTGGAAGGTGAGGACTAATTGAAGGAAGTAGGTTTCCCTTGAAAGGATGCAAGATTTTTCTTGCTTTTGAGGCTGCTGGCTGTTCTGAGATGAACAGTCTAACCAACCACTATGATATTGAGCAACGAATCTAACTTGTTTAGCCAAAACCCACTAGAGACAAATAAACCTTCTCTCCCTTTGTGTTATTTCTCTTGAGTATTTATCAAAGTGGTAAAAGACTCCCCAAAACTATAATGTTAGCACATAAGTCACATACATCTCTACTATAGAGGTGACAACTCAAACAGCCAAAAACAACAAAAACCAAACCAGTGTGTTAAGAATTATTCAACATAAACACAAATTATGTTGGGGTAATATAATTGTAGAGTCTTTGTTTGAAACAGAAGCAGATTTACTATCAGCCCCAAATCATAGATTGTAAGATGTAAACAACAAGGAAACCACAAAACAAAATGTACAACAGATGTACAAATGGTAGAGAAAAGAAGAAATAAACAGGGTTGTTGACAACCATCAAATCTCTCTCACACACACAGAGAGAGAGAGAGAGAGAAACAGCACAGCACACAAGAATGAAGCATGTGAGTGAAGAACCACAAAACAGAAAGAGGTGGTAAGTTTTCTCTATCATCACTAAGACTGTAGCTTTATTAAACCCTGAAACTAAGGAATAAAGAAGAGTGGCTTAATGGATTAAAGCAAACAGAGGTCCAACCACAACATACAAAACATCCACTTATGACTTATGGACCTGTGCAGGGGAGGGAAGAGAAGGCGGAGGAAGAATGTCCATGAAGATGGTAGCAGTGACTAAGGTGAATAAACCCGTGTCTTAGGAGATAGGCTTAAAATTTAAAAAAAAAAAGAAGTTACAAAAATCAAACAAGATTTTTATTTAGTGGCTAGAAAGATGTCTCAGTGCTTAAGAGCATGTAACTCTTTGGGAGCAGACCTGAGTTCAATTCCCAACATTTATAACTCTAACTCCAGGGGATCTGATTCTTTTTTCAGCATCCACAGGCATCCACATGTCACACACACACACACACACACACACACACACACACACACACACAAACAAATAATAATAATAATAATAATAATAATAATAAGTCAAAAATATTGTTATTTAATTATAAAAGAAATCCACATTAATAATAAAAGGGGAAATCCACAATAAATATATAGATAGCTAAATTAGAGCACTTACATACATAATACATGCTAACAGGCATAGCAGAAATACATCGTGATAAAAGTAAGTCATGTAAATATCTAATATCTAGCACTGTAATAGCTAAATAATCCAGAGAGAATGTACTGAAACATTTCAATTTGTATAAAACGAACCTAAATGTCTATACAATACTGTCTCCCCTAATAGAAGAATGTACATTTTTCTCTAGCACAAATGGGATACAAAATAAGATAGGCAATTTGTTATGACACAAAGCAAATCTAAAGAAAAATTTACAAGGATTAAAATCCTTCATAGCATGTCCTCAGACCATGGTGATATAACCAGACTTCAATAACATTAGGAATTCTGGGAAATCCACAGATACATAATGTTTAATCATCATTGAGTGTTGGAGGCCACTGGCTCCAGCTCCTCTAGGTGGCGCCATTATCTGGCGCTGGCCAACCCGCCTGAGTCAGAGTACGCATGCGCTTGGTATTCTCGCGAGACTGGTCTGGTTTCTCCGCCTTTCCCGTGGCGTCATATGGGATTCTGAACTACGACCTATAGGAAGATGTTTCGTCTAAAGCAAGGGCCGTTTGGTCGACTTAAAACCGGGTGCTTCCTACCTCGTGTTCCTCTCTTCCTCTTTCTCTCTCCGCCCCGCCGTGCGCACGGACGCTGGCCCGGCTCCTGGGGCGCGGGCTCTAGGCCACGTGGCGGATGGCCCAGCCCGGACCACGCCAGGGCCTAGCCTAGCTCTCTCTGGCTTTCCTTTTCCCCGCTGGGGGCCCGCCGTCGCTGGTTCCTGCGCAGCGGCCCCTGCCTCTCTGCCGGCCCTCTGCCGGCTCTCTCACTTTCTCCTCCCCTCTCCATTTTCCGTAAGCTAAATGCTCTCCCCCAAGATACATTAAAGTTATACTGCAGAAGGATCCTCAGTGTGTGCCGTGTCTTTCCTCGCGGGCGAGAGATAGGTGCGGGACAATTGAGAGACCTAGGCAATTAGAGAAGCATCCTTTCCAGTGTGACTGGTTTGTGACAGCATTAAATAAGGAAGGGCTTCCCGGAGTGTGATGGGCTGCAAGTCCCAATGGAATAAGAGGAAGAACATAACCAGCGCTCAGTTATTCCTTCCGTCTCTGCTCCTGGCCACCATGAGGAACCGTACCCTTCCCCTCACAGTGAATTTAAAACTGTGAGCTAAAATAGGTCTTTTCTTCTTTAATGTTGTTTTGTCAAGGTGTGGAGTAATTACTTGTTTAAAATATTTTGTGGGAACAAGAATTAATAAAGTAGTTATTATAAAAACATGCCCCTGTATGAACAATAAGTCAAAAGAAAATATAAACATATCTTGTGACAAACGGCAATGGTATAATACTCAAAGTTAAGCACACATCAGTTCTTAGACATATTTATAGTAATAAATGACTCCATCAAGAAAGAATCGAGATAATTGGTTAGACTAACTTAATAATTAATCTAACAGTTTTCCTCAAGGAATTAATAAATAGGACAAAGTGGACCCAAGATTTCCAGAAGAGAGATTGTGTTCATTTTGTAATGAACGGGAGAAGCGTAAGGAGAGTGAGGGAATCACTGAGGAAATAAAAGCTATGAGCCATCCGTTATTCTGCAAAAAACAAGGACACAAAAAAACTAAACAATGACAGTGTGAAAATTATGAAATGAAAGGACCATGGTAGATTACTATGGATTATTATATGCAGATATTAGACAACATGAAAGAAAATTGTTGCTTTAAAAATAAATGCTTGACTGAAACAGAAACAAAATCCTGAACAGATTGCTAACAAAGTTTTGGAGGGTAACTAAAAATTGCTCACCAAAGAAAAGTTGAAAAGTGTAGTAAGAGGTTTCTGTCCCGCACTTTCGGGCCTAGCCTCAAGGTTTAGACCCATGGATCCACAGACCCATAGACCCACAGATGCTTACAATAATTTTAGGCTGATCGGCCTAAGGCCCAGGCATATAACTTGCTAATTCTTTACCCTTAATCTAACCCATGACTCATCCTGTTCAGCCATGCGGCTCGGTACCTTTTCTCAGAGCAGCATAGTTGTCCTCTGCATTTTCTGGCTTCTCTCTGGCATTCTGCTCTGTTCATCCTGTTCCCAGAGTTTTCATAGTCTTGTAGCCCTACCCACACTTCCTGTTTGTCTTTGGCTAATCAGCGCTTTTTATTTTATTCATAGGTAGAACAATTATTTACAATGTAACATCATAAATCCACTTCAGAGGAGCAGATGACATCACAGCTGAACTCTACCAATCGTAAGAAGAAAAGATATAATATCAATATTTCTTAAGGTCTTTCTTTAAAAAAAATTATAGAAGAACATGAACATGTTCTATATGCACTCTATAGCACCTTAGTCCCTACACAAAAATTTAACAAAAAGTAAATGAACAAGCTAATTTGTATGGCAAGTGTTAATGGAAAAATACAAATAATATTGAATTAAGCCCAAAAAATGCTTATTGTCCACACCTCATGACAAAGTAGAATATTTCCCTGGCATGCAAGGCTGGTTTAATATTCCCAAATCAGTATGAAAGAGCAACATTGAAAACATAGAATACTATCAGTTGGTTTTTAAAAATTGCACAGTTCAATATCTTTTTTATAAAATTCTTTATTAGTTTATTTAATTTAGGCAGGAGAGGAAAATTCCTCAGCATAATAAAGACATTTCTAAAACACTCATAGCTCACATCATGGCCAATGGTAAGAGTGGAAAGCTTTCTGCCACAGAGCTGGTATAAGGATAAAGTGACTTCTGCCTTCTTCCAGCAGTACAGTCCTGGAAATGCTGGTAAATTATAAAATAAAACAAGAACTGAAAATTCTTAAAAGGAAGAGATAAAATCCTCTAAGTAGATAACATCATCCTTGATAAACAGACATGTAAAGGACTTCCAAAATCCAACAGCATCAGCAGCTATTAGACCTGAAAAATGGACTCAAGATTGCAAGATATGAATCAATGTACAGCACCTGAGAGCATGTCAACTCACAACCAAGTTCAGCAACTGAATTTACAAAGCATCAAAATAAATTACTTGGAGATAAAGTTAATCATGAATATAAAACACCAATAAACCTTAAAATACAAAAATATTTAAGAAGACACAAATAAATAGAAAGCCATTCCGTGTTTATGAATCAAAAAATTTACTGTTAAAATATTCATGGAACATAATAATATGTATATTATATATTTAACTATATTATATATGTTATATAATACACATTAGTCTTAATTAAAATCCTAAATAGCATGCTTCACTGAAACAGAAATAAAATGATGACATTTTATGAAACCAAAGATAACCCTAAGTAGCAAAAGCATTCTCAAGGGAAGAGAAGTCATGGTACACATTGTTTTTAAATTATATGGTAGAATCATAATAATCAAACCATTGAGGACCTGCATAAAAACAGCAGCTACTAGAATAGAATGGAGGTCCCCAAGTAAATACAAATCTAAGGGGACAACTCTTTTTGGAAAGGATACAACAAAGAAGGCTTAACTTTTTTCAATAAATATTACTGAGAAAATTGAATAAAATCGCTAAAATTGAATCTTTATATACAAACTCAAAAGTGGATTAAAGACCCAAATGTAAGATCAGAAAGAATAAAACTCTTAGAAGAGAAAACTGGGGAAAGCCTTTTAACCATTGGCCTTGGTAATGTTACATTTGTATATAGCACCAAAAATACACTGATTGTAAAAGCAAAAATAAAATTAATGGAACTGACTCCAACTATAAAACTTCTGAATAGCCAAGTAAAAGATTAACAAAATGAAACTGTAGCCTCAGGCTGGGAAAAATATTTATAATCCATATGTTTAATAAGCAGTCAATGTTACAGAGATATAAGAAATTGCATGACTGTAAAGAATTATCCAGTTAAAATGAATAAAAGAGAGATTTCTTCAATGAAAAAAATACCAATTGCCAACAGACATTGAAATGTATTTGTCATTAATCCATATGTAAATGCAAAATGAAAATTCCTGGGAGCTACCACGTGACACCCATTACAGCAACAGTTTCCTAAAATCAAATCATAAATGCTGGCCAGGAAGTAGAGAAAAAGCTCATGTCCACTGTGAGTAGAAAAGCAGATGGGTACAGCCATTATAGGGGAAAGTATGAAGGTTCTTTAGGAAATTAAAACTATATGCTTTCTTTTGGGTATCTACCACCAAAAAAATATGAATATCATTTTATTATAACTATCTGCAGTTCCCATGATCTGGAGATAAGTGTACAAATGGGATGAATTCTCTCTCTCTCTCTCTCTCTCTCTCTCTCTCTCTCTCTCTCTCTCTCTCTGTGTGTGTGTGTGTGTGTTTGTGTGTGCATGTATGCCATGCAATTATTATTAGCAATAAAGAAAAACAGTGTCTTCCCATTTGTCATAAGTGAGGCTGGAAGGCATTATGCTAAATAAAATAAAACATCCACAAAGACAAATGTCTTTCTGGAGACTTCCAGGGTGGTACGGGATCTGCCTCACAAATATAGTGACAACCTCAAAATGGCAATGGATTAGCGACTATATCGAATCCCATGTAAGATGGGATTGTGAGCAGCTGTGACAGTTGTCATATGGCTTTGTTATGGATGATAAGATATGCAGCTGAGGCTAGCTGTCTGATCAGAAAAAAATGCGTATGTATGTATGTATAAGAGAGAAATTTTAATGGGAAAGAGACATGTGGGTGCTATCCTCTGCATCAACCTCAGTTTGAGGAGAAGTAGAAATGAGAGAATGAACTGAAGATACTGGCTCACCATTTTTACAGCTGGCAGGATGCAAGGAAAAGGCTACCAGTTACATGTGTGCTAAAGATCCATTTCTAAGACTGTAGGGGAAGAGTTGTACAATGAAGAGACAGGTGTGTTTGTGGGGGGGTGGGTAAGGTACAAGTAACATTAGATAGCTCTCTAGCCCAACTTTTAAGGCAGAGAAAGGAAAAATTTATGATTCAGCATGCAAATGGTGGCCTTACTGATGATCTAATGAAGAAAACTATGCTAACTGGTGACTGCTCTGTATCAGAAATACTTGAATTGAGGGAGACTTTAAACGGAGTGAGATAGCGTCTCACAGCTCAGTTCGGGAGGTAATGGAACTTGAAGATCAATGGGATCAGTCTACATGCCAGAGAAGTGGAAAAGCTGAGTAATGTAAGTACCTATCCCTCCTTGAGACAAAGGCTGTAATCATCTGCGGCAATCCAGTAGAAATAAGCCCCCTGCAAAGGCCCGTATGGACTTGATTATTACTGGCTGAGGTCCCCATGCGTATCAAGGTCTGGAAGACTAAACAGAGAGAAGTTAGGCATTTTTGAAAGAAATGAGCAGGAGAGAGGTGGCTTTGGATGTTCAGTTCACTGGATCAGGAAAGACTGTATGAAAGGAAGTTTAAAATAGGAGTTAATTCACACAGGTTTGGGGTTTTAGAAGCTTTCCTGAGCCCTTTGACAGGACATGGTCTTTATGAGATAGGCAGATCAGAATGATTTAGACTGGTTTGTGAATCAGGATAGTCAGATTCCTAAAATGCTAAAAAAAAAAAAAAAACCAGTCAAGGGGCATAGGAAGGATAAAAAGCAGAGAAAAGGGGATCTGTCCCAGTCATTCATTGACAAATGTGCCAATATTTATGTAACTCGTGTTCCTAGGGAAAAAATTAAAAGAAAACCAAATAGCAGCTGCCTTTGAGTCATCCATACTCCTGTAAGTCACCTCTCTTCTACACTTGTGTGAGTAACCCCAACATTGGTTCTGATCTGTTGTCAATGCCCTATCTGGGGACAATGTACATTTGTTCACGTTACCCCAGGAAAACAGTCATGCAGCTGAATCAAAACTGGAAAGAACAGAAGTTCTTGTTTACTTCTGATAGGAACACAAAATGAAACAGACACTTTGAAAGATGTTTTTTCAATTTCTCTTTTAATAAAAGCAAACATTTCCTCGCCATTCAACCAAGAAACACTACTTTTTAGTGTTCACTCAAGTGAGCGGACCACATTTTCACACAAAATCCTGCACTCTTCTTCCAGACTGGATTCATTCACAGCCATCAAAACTTGAAGAACAATGCCCAGTAGATCTTGGCATGACAGTGTTTCTGTAATACTATCGTTGGATTTTATTTTGGTGTCCTGTTTGATAGATTATCATTTCTTCATGGATAAAATGATAAAATATTATCATCCATCATTTTATATTTAGATTAGCTGTGTTCATATAAATACAATTAAATATATAAGAATTTGTTTCTCCTTACCACGTCACTCCTTGTTTTTCATGTTATTTTTTCTGTGACCTGCTCAACACTGTTTTTTTAATGATCTCTCTGTAGCTTTTCTCCAGATTTTTAATATCATAAGCAAAGAACCTGTGCAAGATGAAGGCCTCTGCTCTCAGTAGCATTACAGAAAAAGAAATGTCGGAAGAAAGGGACACAGGGTGGTTCCAGGTTTGCTTTCGAAGTTATATTTACTATGCAAACAATTTGTACTTTGAAGGAGAAGTTGTACATGGTTGGTGGGGGGAAAAGTGAGGATTTTCTCTAATCTAGTTTATGTGGACTTTGGTGAATATTACCTTGAATATTTTCATGTGCTTGTGAGTAGCCTAGGGACTCGTTAAAAATGCAGATTCTGTCTCCAGTGGCTGAACTGTTCAACATCCCTTGCCATCAGAGAAATGCAAATCTAAACACTTTGAGATACCATCTTACTCCTGTCAGAATGGCTAAGATCAAAAACACAGATGACAACCTATGCTGGAGGGGATGTGGAGCAAGGGGAACACTCCTCCATTGCTGGTGGGAGTATAAACTTGTACAGACATTTTGGAAAGCAGTATGGAAGTTCCTCAGAAAACTGGAAATCAATCTCCCCAATGATCCAGCAATACCACTATTGGGAATATACTGAAAGGATGCACATTCTTACCCCAAGGGCATCAGCTCAACTATGTTCATAACAGCATTATTTGTAATAGGCAAAACCTGGAAACAACCTAGATGTCCCTCAACTGATGAATGAATTTAAAATGTGATACATTTACACAATGGATTTTTACTTGGAAGAAGAAAAAAAATGAGATCCTGAAATTTTCAGGTAAATGAACAGATCTGTAGAGTATCATCCTGAGTCAGGTAACATAGACCCAGAAAGATAGACATAGTATATACTCACTTATAAGTGGATTTTAGATGTAAAGCAAAGGATAACCAGGCTATAATCTACCCACAAACCTATCCTCAGCAGCTAGGTAACAGGAGAAAGTTAAGAGAGACATCCATAGATTCCACTTGAAGGGGAGGGGGATGGTAATGAGAAGAAAATAGAGATGTTGTATTACGATTGTGGCCCAGCATTTCTGGCCTAGCCTTATGGCCTGGGCCCACAGACCCGTAGACCCATAGTCCCATAGTCCCAGTGAAACACACAGATGCATGTATTAATTGTACACTGATTGCCCTGGGGCCCAGGCATATAACTTGCTAGCTCTTACTCTTAAACTAACCTATGATTCTTATCCTGTTCAGCCATGTGGCTCTGTATCTTTTCTCAGAGCAGCATAGGTGTCCTCTGCATCTGCTTCTCTGGTGTGTCTGTGGCATCTTTGCTCTGTTCTTATTGTTCCCAAAGTTTTCCCAGTCTGGTAACTCTGCCCACACTTCCTGTCTGCCTTCAGCCAATCAGCATTTTTATTAAACTAGGGAGCCATTGCGGGATTAGTGAGAAACCTGATGTTAGGGAACACCTAAGAACCCACAGGATGAGACCAGCTTGGACTCCAAGCAATAGTGGAGAGGGTGTCTAACTAACTTTTCCCTATTATCATATGACTGACCACTGTAACTGTCATTACAAAACTTCATCCAACAGCTGACTGAGGCAGATATAGAGATCTCCTGAGCTATTGGTCCAGCTGAAGAGAAGAAGGAGAGATAGCATGAGTGGAGAAATTGGGATCATTATGGGTGGCCCATGGAGTAGGCCGTCCTGTGCTGTTGGGGGCTTGCAGACTCTGAAATAAAAGCTTATGAAACTTCATGGAATGGATCTGGACCCTCCGAATGTAGAAGACAGTTGAAAGGTGTGGGCAGTTTCTGGAGCCTCTTTCAGTCAGACCAAAGTCTATCCTGGGTCCATGAACTGGCAGGAAAACACCTTTCTCAACCTTGATACTTGATACATGGGGGACTTGGTCCTACCTCAACTGGATATGCCAGCCACTGACTTTATTCACCTTGGGATTCCTTGCCTTCTCTGGAGAGTGAAGTAGCAGGGAGGCAATGGGAAGAGGAAAAGCTGGGAGAAGACTGGGAGAAGTGGTGGGAGAGGGAAAGAATTTTTATAAATAAAAATATCTGCTTAAAAAAAATACAGATTTTGATCTACTCTATCTTTGCTAAGTCCCCAAGTTTTATCATTTCTCACAAATTTCCAGGAGATTTTAATGCTGTGATTTGATGGCCCATTCTTTGAGAGCAAGAATTCACATAGCATATTCTTACCAATCATGGATCTTCTATATATTTTCATTAAAATAGAAAATATTGAAATATATTTTTAATTCTACCTGGTTTGTCTATTATTATTTTTTTTCTTTTTAGGGATAAATAAAAAAGAATCTTCAAAACGTAATTCCATATTACCATTCTTTTAAAAAATAAATATATCAAGTTTTTCCTCCACAATGTACTCCATAATTCAAAATTTGTTTTTATGCTATCCCATAAGGGAAAAATATGTTTTCTTACTACCTCAAAAACAGTCTTGACATTCTGAAACCAAGGTCATCAATTCAACTTTTAATTACACCATCATTGTGTGGTAAATACCTTACTGTTTGAGATTTAATGAGGTATAATCTTAAGCCATAGGCTTTTACCCTGTGTGATAGCTAATTTTTAACGTTAATTTGACACATGCTAGGGTCATCTGAGAATAGGGGACATCAACTGAGAAAAACTCCTTCATATCATTGGCTTATAGGCAAGCTTATGGGGCATTTTTCTTGATTGGTGATTGATATGGAAGGGTCCAGCCCATTGTGGGTTGTGACACCCTTGTGCAGGGGTTTCTAAGCTAAATAAGTACTTAGACTGAGCAAGCCATAAGGAGCAAGCCAGTAGGCAGTGTTTCTCCATAATTTCTGCTTCAGTTCCTACTTCTAGTTTCTTACCATGAGTTCCTGCCTTGCACTCTTGCCCTAACTTTCTGCAACTATGTACTGTGATATGGAAGTGTAAACTGAAATAAAGCTCTTCCTCCCCAAGTTGCTTTTGACCTGGGTGCTTTATCATAGCAACAAGAACCTTAAGACATCCTGTTGCCACCAGTATGATTTGCTGGCAAGAGTAGAGTGCTGAGAAATTCTCTTTGAAGACAGATAGATGACTCCATTGGTGAGACCTGATTTGGGGTGGGGGTAGGCTTAGTAGCACAGATATATGATCCTAGCACTAAGAAAGCATAAGAAAACATAAGGATCCCTGCAGAAATCCTAAAACTTAGATTCCCATGTATGCAAATTGGTGACTCATTTTCCTTGTGGGTCTATTTGCACTTAAGTAGTAGACAACCTGACCTTTGTTTTCAACACTGATAATATCTGAAGGCCTTTCTTGGTGGCTGGATACTGAATTCACTTTGGGTTATTTTGAGTGATTTTTACATTTTGAAGCTTCATGTGCTCTCAGTAGCTCCAGGCCCATTGCCAGATGTACTTGGTTCTACTGATATAAGTGGAATTTGAAAACCAAGGTTAGAAGCAAGACCTTACTTTGCTGAAGAGGAGGAGGAGTGATGGGGGTTGGGGGTGGGGAAGAGAGACAGAGAAACACTCTTCTTTCACATTTTCCCTACAAAACCTCTCTCTGCTTTTGTTAATATCTTTCTATTGTTTACTCATACTTCATACCCTACTTTCAGGTTGCTCTTAGGGACTCTTGTAGGCAATTTCCAAGTAATAGGCCTGATTTCATTTTTACTATGTACATCTCTCACACTAACTTTTGGTTTCTGCACTTCTGTGAATGCAACCTGTCTGCCAAGACACTATCTCTTCAAGCTCTTATTGTTATCCTGACTACACGCTTGGGTCACTTTATATTTGGACAATGTATGATTGGAGCCTCACACTGTAGTAAGCTTCTATAACTACCTATCCTGACTTTGGCTCCTGATGGGGGTCACTGGCTAGGGATTTTTTGCCACCCTTAACTGCTAGCCTGTTCTTCTGGCATTCAAAAAGAAGACAGTGAGATATCAATAATGGATACTTATCAAAAGCAATAAAACTACTGGTTTATTAGCTCCTTTTCTAATTTTTGTGACAAATGACCCAATAAAAGCAAATCACAGATGGAGATTAAAGATTTTCTTGGCTCAAAATTTGAATCAATAGACTCTATCATGGTAAAGAGGCATGATGGTAGGATCATAAGGTGTCGGAATACATTTAATCCACACTCCAGAAGTGGACAGTGATGGGTGATAGTGAGCAGCTCGATGTCCTCTTTTTCCACTTTTTATTCAGCCAATGATACCAGGTCCTCAGATAGCATTGGCCACCAGTGCTATTATCATATAATCGTCTCTGGGAATGCTATCATGGATATCCCACATGCCTTAGAGATTTTTCTTAATCCATTCAAGTCGGAAATCAAAATTAGCCAGCACAATTTATGAAGATCATCACAACATACAATAAATTACATTTGGAAATTTTATTGAGCTTTGGAAATCAAAATTTCTCCTTTATAAATGTGTATACATAATAAACAACATTTTACCATGAAATACTGACCTAATGTGTGTTTGCTATTGAACATTGCCTTTACCGTTAGCAACGACAGCTGCTTAACATATAATATTAGACTAATCTGTAAGTCTAGCCATTATCCTTCTACTGTTGTAGTTTGTTTTAATGGAAGTAATTCTTCATCTATGGTCCCTTTTCCCAGGTGACTCTACTTGTGACAAATTGACAGAAAGAAACCAGGTCATTACAATATTGTCCTGTGGCTTATCAGTTTTCTTCCCCCTTTCTTCTCTTGGTTTCTAACAGTTAAGTGACACATTAGTTTCCTGTGAGAATATTGGGGAATCTGCAGGCACTGTAGAGTTGATGCCTGTAGCATTTTACACAGAGAGAGAAAGAGAGAGATAAACACATGCACGAACAAGAGGGAGGAACTCTTAGGTGTACATGTGATTTTTTTTTAATTCTTATGAAGAAAACAATGTTTTAAGCTCACTGGTTTCTAGCTATAAAGCTATAGCTATGGAAGAAGAAGCAATTACATAAGTTTTGAACAAGCATTTATTCTAGAGCATCTGGCCATCATAAACTTGGAAGTAAGGAAGAAACACCATGTTAATGGCCACTTTCCAAAGAACAGTAAGAGACATATATTTAAAAAACCAATAACAAAAGTGTAAACCACAGTCATCTGCTGCAGGACCGAAGACAGCCAAGGGCTGCAAAGATGATGATAAGAAACCCGAGGTTATACCTTCGAATGCTGCCTGTAAAAATCCAATTTAATTAAGCAAAGGTTCAATTAAGAAAACAAATATGACTTTCACTTCTATTTTTAATTTTATGGATAAAAAGTAAAGCTTTGGAAATATGAAAGAGCCAAATAAAGTCATCAAATAATCAGAACCTAAATTCGTTTTCTGGTCTCGGTCTGTGGAGTAATAGAGCAGAGTGCCATTTGGCAGGCAAGAGATAAATACAAGCAGGCTCTGGGCCCTTGATTTTGCCTTAAGTGGCAAAACGCAGATGAGAATATGACTCAAAAGAGCTTGAGTTGATAAACAGAGATGCAATTGTTTTTCTTATTTATTGGCTTTGTGAGTACATCTTGCTTAGCACAAGGTACTGTGTCGAAAACCAGAGAGGCCATTACAACCCTCAAGTGGAGACATTTGAGAAAGGAAGCCACGCAGAGTATACGAACATCCTTCAGAAAAGAAAGTATCTGCTTTAGAAGCATGTGCATGGAAGAGTTTAACTAAATAAGGGAAACAGATCTACAATGAGTGCTGTACCATCTGCCAGGATGCTAATAACATGCTCAACCTGGGCAAAAAATGTTGGCTGAAGCCCTGAGACACAGTAAGATGCTTAAAACCAAACTAATTAATAGTATTATCATTCCATTTTAGTTTTTTCTGGGTGAAAGATTGTGGAAGCAAAAAAAAATTAAAAGAAATGCTATAATAATGGGGGGGGGTTAAACTGATCCATAGAAACTCAGTGGACGGTCTATATCATACTTTTTTGTAATAAATCCAAATTTGTATTGGTTTTTCCCTCTAAGCTGGGAGTATTTTGTAGCTATGTTTTTCTGTACAATCCACATGGGCATAAGCACAACCCTAAAGGTTGAAGACAAACTCTTGTCTGTTTCCAATACATCTTTAAACTAATTTCTTTTCCTTTCCATCATCATTAAGAAAGATTATTTCAACAGAAGCATGGTATACTTTGCGAATATCTTACCCTGGGACTAAAATTAGCAACTAAACCCTCACATTTAAGCCTTTCCTGATTTGAGATCTGATCGTATTAACCTTTCTACCAGGTTTCCTGCTCTGCTGACTCTGAGGGTCCCAGGAGATGGGTCTTGAAGGAGCGCCAGTGTGGCGGAGGGAAGGAAGTGGTCATGAAGGAAGAAGCACACACTTGGCAGAGCGTCTGCATGTGCAGTGGCTCTACTGGAGGCTGGAGCATACAAAGCCTCATTGTTATCGCCTTTAAAAAAGTCTGATTTCAGCATGACAAAAGGCTTATCAGCTCAGAAGTACTTGAAAGCCTCGCAATAATTTACTTCTCAGGGAAAGTGTAGCAACTGAGTATTTGGAGGGGATGTTTTGTGTTTCACATTTATGTATGGGGTTGTGAGAAAATGGAACCTGGTCTTTGATTTTATTAAAAGACCCATTTCCCTTTTGCCAGGTCCTGTCAAGAGTATACATGAAAGTCCTTATACCTATATATTTAAGAATTTAGATGCAATAGCTTAACCTTTTATTGTCTAGTTGGTTGATAGAACTGTTTTGAGTCAGCGTAACCTAGACCAGTCTTGAATTCATGGCAATTGTCCTGTCTCAGCCTCCCAAGTGTCATAACTGTAGGCAAAGTACTTGACTTCTATTAATCAGTCTATGTGTATGAGCGTACATGTTGGTGTGCATATGTTCATGTGCATATGCACATGTATGTGTGTATGCATGTGGAATCCAAAATTCCTCAAGTGCTGCTTCTCATGAGACAGTCACCATTCTAAAAAAAAAAACAAACAAACAAACAAAAAAAAAAAGTTGTCTTTCTGGACATGGAGCTCACTGAAGGTAGGCTGGCTGATGAGGCAGGTAGGTTGTCCTTCTATCCAGACCTCTTCAGCACTGAGATTACAATCAAGTAATACTGGGTTTAAAAACATAACAAACAAACATAAAATATAAATTCTAGAACTGAGTTCAGGCCTTTATGCTTGTGATATTCCCATAGCCTTACAAATTAGTTGGTTTTGAGGTAAGTTTTCTCTGTATTGCCCTGGCTGTCTGGAAATTTGCTCTTTAGACCAGGATGGCCTTGAACTCAGAGATCCTGCCTGCCTCTGACTCCCAAGTGCTGGAATTAAAGTCATGTACCACCACACCTGCCTCATAAATTAATTTTTAAAAGGAAACTTAATTTAAGTGAAGTTGAAGATATTTATAGTTTGAAAACTGAAATGCCATTAAATACACCTAAATAAAGTAAGACATTTTTACATTTCTTCCATTAAGCTTGCTTTTTTATTGTCAATGTAAAGATTAGTAGCACATTCTGTGTATATGATATCTAAAATTACACATATTGGATGAATTGTTTAATATTTCAGTGTATGCTTCAACTATTATGGGAAATGGATGTGACTATCAGATCACTGGAGACACAGGTTGGAGCATGAAACAGGGCCGAAGAAAAGAAAAGGTTTTATGTACTACAGGAAAATTTTATTTGACATGCGAGATCCTAGTCCACCTTACTATAAAAAAAGAATTTATCAAAATTTAAATTTTGTCTTCTCAATCTTCTATACTACTTTTAATTGTAAACCTGATACAACATATAATCATCTGGGAAAATAGTCTCAATGAAGAACCTTCTAGATCAGGTTGGCCCTGAGAGCGGGAAAGGGATGTCTTGACTGCCTTTATTGATGTGGGAAGACCAGAGTTACAATCAAGGTGGCACCACCATTCCTTGGTTTGGGGCCATGGATTATACAGAATTAGAGAGGTCTAGCTGAGAACTCAGTATACCTACATTCATTTCTCTATGCTTCTGACTACCGGTGTGATGTGACCAGAATTTTTGAGTTTCTGCTGCTTGGACTTCCTTGATAAAATGAATTGTATGCTGGAATTGTGAGCTACAGTAGACCCTTTCTCCTTGGGTTGCTTTTCATTGGGATGTTTGATCACAGCATCAAAAACAAAGCTAGGTCAGTACATCAACCCAACAGCACTTCTTTCTACATCTTCTTCTAAATCAGCCCAAAGCCTGCCCTTCATTTCAGAGGGGGGCATTTCCTTCTGAGACGAACAGGAGCATAGACAAAAAACCCTCACCCCCCTCCCCCAGTTTATTCATCTTATTTTGAGGACACAGGACAAGAAACATAAATAAAGAACATAATGGCTTAGCCATTGTAGGAATGGTAAGATATTATGCTCCTATCTTAAGTAGACTGTCTGGCACCATGTGTTCCTCAATAAATCTAACGTTTTGCTATTTGTGATATGCATGATCCATCACTAAAGCCTGCATCCTGTAGAGATGGACTGCTGTTAACCTTAGTCCAATCCAAGGGTGGTACTCACACAGAGTTTGTAAATGCACAAGGGAAATAGATGCGTAATAATGAATTGTACAAGGAAGTTAAATGAAAGGTTGCTATTGTTCAAGAACAAAAATAATACCTACCTTCCATTACCCTTACTGGATCTTTATAAAAGTTCCTTCATTTACCCTCAAAAATAAGAACAAAATACAGACTATAAGCAGAGAAATGTTAAATAGTTTGCCATGCATGAACTTAGAGACAACATTTTGGGCATTTTTTAAAATTAAAATATAATTACATCACTTCTCCCTCCTTCCATCTCCCACAGCCCACTGACTCAAATCCATTGCCTCATTTAGTTTATTATTGTTACATACATATATCTGTGTGTAAGTACATAAACATAATCTGCCGGGTCTGTTTAGTGTTGCTTTTATGTGTTTGACTTCAGTGCTGACCTCTCAGTAGTGAATAAACAACTAGGCAGGTGGTCAGCCCTGGGAAAGATTATTTCTTCCTCTCTCAACAGCCTTTAGTTGACTGTAGTTCTTTGTCTAGGGTTGAGGCCCATTGAGATTTGCCCCGCTCACAGTGTGTCTACTGGTATTGCCATTATTTATTAGGTCTTGTTTAGGAATCCATATTATTGAGGCATCATAAGTATAGCTTCCCTGTCATTTTTAGTAAACATAATCTGGCAGCAGCCTTCCTGGTTCTCTGACTCTTACGAGCCTTCTGACCCATTTTGTGCATTATTCCCTGCACCTCAGGTATAGGAGTTGTGTTGTAGATCTCTCAGTTAGAGGTGGGTACCCCATGTTCGTTTGTTTGCTGACATTGAACAACTGTGGCTTTCTGAGGATATCGTGTAGCAGTTTTCTTGGAGATTGTAACACTTCACCCCGAAGGGAAGCTTTTTAAGAAGGGAGGTAAACAACTAAAAGTACCTTCGGGAAGTCCCTAAAATGGACCAGATTTGTTTGGAGCCCCAATCCCGGAATAAGTAACAAATCGCTGAGAGTTACTCTAGAGAAGCCAAACTGCAAAGAGTTCTGTCGAAAGCAGAAACTGCCTGGAAGTAGCAGAGACCAGCTGAGCTGCCTAGAAGTGCTTTAAAACCACAATCATTTGGAAAGCACACTCTAACCTGTTGAGCTGCCTGTATGCCGTGTATAGGCTCCCAGCTTTAGTGACCTGTCATCCATCCTGTGATGGGCTTTGATTATGTAGTCATTTGAGCCATTTCAGTTCCTGTAAGTAACCTCTCACCCACGTTCCTGTAAGTAAGCCCCAATAAAAGTAACTGGTTCATATAATTGAATTTTGGTGGTATCTATACTTGTGGGCTTCTGATCTGAGGTTAGTATTTCCCCAGGATTTTTTTTTCACATAACAGAGGGTCTAAGTCTGCTTCAAAGGGAAGCATCTTCCATGAGGAGTAAGAGTAGCCTTACCTATAGCTATAAGGTTAAGTATTTAGAATGCAGATAGAAGTTACAGTTGACTAGGTGTTAAAGGATTGGCACTAGGCATTCCTCCAAGATCTCTGAAGTCACTAGCAGTTGGCAAAATTCATGGTATTTGGAATCATTTCTCTCCTGCAGAGGGGGTCTTAAGTCTGATTGGAGAGCTGTTGCTTATCACCAAGACAGGAGTACCACTATTGCCCCTTTAAGAATATTGCCATACTAATTATTGTGGCTCACGGGCATCATGGGTAAGACAGTTGTCTGCTTCCTTCCCTTGACAGATTGCAGTGTCTTCTGGTACCAAGAAATTTGGCTTTTGAGATGAGGTTTTTAAACATAAATCTGATCAGTATAATGTAATGTCAAATAGTATTGTAGGTGTTTAAATGTGTTCACAGGTGACATTGTGTTTTTATTATCCTAATGCTTTTTTTCAGGTTTAGAATTTAAAAAGTCAAGTGTGTGTGTGTGTTAAAACAAATCTGTCTAACGTGCATATGGAAACATGAAAAGCCGAGAGAGCCCTACAATATTGCAGAAGATCAAGGCTGGGAAATTTATGAGTGGATATCAAGATACATCATAAATCTATAGTTACTAAAACAATATGGTGTTGGAAAAATGGGGAAAGAAACAGAGGTAACATTGCAAAGGGCTTGAAAACAAGCCAACATTTAAATGGTCCTTTGATTTATAACAAAAATGGCATTGTTCAGAACTGGAGGAAGAACACCCATTTTCAAGAGTAAGGAAATTTTTATTTTCATCTCATATAAAATTCAAACATGAATTCCAGGTGTGCTGTACATCTATAGTATGAATATTTTTAGATGATAGAACAAGAACATATCTGGAGGAGTAAATATATACTTTCAAAACAGAAGGTATAAGTGCCAACCATAACAAAAATATTTATGAATTGAATTGCATAAAAACAAATTTCACTTATCAAAATATATAATGAAACATTAGCCATAACGTATCAGACATTTGCAATAAGTGTGTCTTCTAAGTATTCATATTCAGAATATGTAAAGATCCTTTACAATTTAGGGAGACAGAAACACAGGTAACACAGGAGGAAAATGGGCAAAAAACTTAAGCAAGCTCTTCATCAAGGATAGAACTTCCAAGAGAAAGATCAACCTAAAAATAGACTAAGATTTATAGTCATTACAGCAGTGCAAGTTAAAACCACAGTGAGATGCAATAACATGCCCACTAGAGTGGCTTCAAATTCAAATGCTCACTATTAGGTGTTAGTGTGGGTATGGGACCCTCACAGGTGGCTGGAAGATTGGAATAATTTGAATATTTTGGAACATTTGTGTGCTATGCATTTTAAATATGAAAATTCTTATTCTATAGGTTAGTAATTTATTCCTAGGTAAATATCTCATAGAAATTAACATATATATGCATTGCATATGTATATATATTGTATTGAAACAAAGGAACAAAAGTGTTCTTTAGTTGGATTACTTGTAATAATCTCAAAATGTAAAAATTAATCACTAATAGTAAGAATAATAATTATATCACAGTATATTTATGTAATGAAAGCTGTTGCTGTTGCTCAGCCAAACAAGTGAGCAAGCTGCATAGCATGCCACAGTAATAAATGAAACAAGAAAGTCAAACCCCCAAAGCACACACCACTCCTTCAAATTCAAAAACATGCAAACTGCAGATGCCAGGATTGTGACTGCCTTTGAGACATAAGAAGATTCCCTCTGGAGCTTATGGAAGTACCCTACTTCTGGACCCACTGTGATTAATGATACCATTTGTCAGATACCTATTGAGACATACAGTTTTGCCTGATGTACTTTTGTAATCATTAATATGTTAATTAGAATTTTTAAGCAAACACTTGTGGGATAGGGAATCAGGGAGAGAGAGCCAAAAAGTTTTTTTGTGGAGGTGACACTTGAAATGTACACTGGAGATTCAGAGGCACACAGCCAGCAGCATGGGAGGGGGAAGGGGTGGGGACCTTACGCTCTTTGCAAAACTGAATACATTCCCTCATTTTCATACTGACAGGGAGTGGTTTTATAATTAACTTCATATTGAACTTGTCAGATGCCAAGAACAGGACCCTGTGACACGAAACTGATGAACCTTTGTGGACTACAGAACTGTGAATAATTCAGAAGGATAAGATGCCCTGTAATGCCATAGATCTGCCTCTGGTGCCCATTGTTCTGCTCTTTTTCTGTGCATTTGACTTTAATAGTTCACACAGGAGATCCTGTAGTAGTTTTCTTTCTGTGTCTGATTTATTTTACTCTGTGCCATACATTCCAGAGTCATCCACATGGCCCCAAATGGCAGAATCTCTTTCTCTTTAAGGATTAACTCTTTTCCAGTTTACATCTATTTCCTGATCTTTTCATCTGTGGATGGATATTTACATTGTTCGCATATCTTGGTAACTGTGAATAATACTGAAAGATTATGAGGAGACTCTGCTAGGTAGTGACTGCATGCTCTTTGGGTGTATAAGCAGAGGAACATCTGAGCTTTGTACTAGTTTTGTTATAAACTCCAGACAGTTTCTTTAGAGATTATAGAAGGTGAGTGTAGCTAGTTTTTTCCTCTCCAGCAACAGAAACAGCTTCATGAGGGACACTCAGGCAGTCAGATCACCATCACATCCATGTTTTGAACTCTTTAAAGAACACCAATCTGTTTTTCACAATGGCTGTGCCTTTTCTTTCCACGGATACCACCCAAGGCCTCCCTATTCCTCCCCTTCTCATCATTTGTCTTGTCCTTTTCACAGTAATAACCACGCTGTCAGCTGTGAGGTGGACACTCACCTGGATTTGCTATGCAGATTTTTAATGAGTGAGGAGGTCATGCACTTCTGGGTCTGCTAGCCATTTTTATGCCTTACTGGGCAAAATGTTTCCTTGGATTCTTTGCTCGTTTAAATATTACTTTTAGAAGATCATTTTTGCCATTGAGTTCTGAGGATTCCTTGCAAATTTTGGAGATGAACTCCCGAGTACACATTTGTCCTGACTCTGCAGATTGCCTTTTCATTTTATTGAAGACTTGAAGAAGACGTTCAGCTTAACTTTGCTTTTGTTGTTTGCATTTTGGATGTGAACACCAAAGAACTGTAGGCCAATGCTAACTATTCCTCCATAGTGTCTTTGGGTTTTATATGCTCTGGTCCCTGCCTTAGGCTTTTAATCCACTTGGAGCTGAGTTCTGTGCACCGTGTGAGTTGAAAAGTCAGTTTCGCTCTTTTCTGTTTGAATTCCCTGTGTTCCCAACAGTGATGTGCCAAGAAGCCATCCTTTCCTTATTATGTCCTTTTGGTACCTCTTGTCAAAAATTAGCTGACTATATAGGTTTTGATTTATTTCTGGACTCTCTATCCTACTCCATTGAGAGTCTCATTATTTTCATATGGAAAATAATAAAATATTACAGAGTCATGGGACCTTCAGGCTCAAAACAGAATAGCTGAAAAGTTTTAAACTATTAAAATAAGATTCATTATATTTTACCTTACAGCTAAGAGACTGGAGCGAGAATTAAAATAGCACAGTAATGTTTAAGCTCTTCAAGAAGCAAAATAAAATTACTTGGTACTAATAAATGAAGACTAGATGAATCATATTTTTAGAAGTCTTTTCTTTATACAAGCAAAAATTTAGGTAGGAAAATGTAGCATTTTAGAACTTACACCCATAGTTCAATGATGACAAAGTCTTATTTAAAATATATTGTAATCACACCATTTGCAAACATTGAGCTCCCAATATGAACACATGAAATTTTCTCTAAAAATGTTATATTTCAACTTGTAAAACAAAGAGAAGAAAAACAAATGAGGAGCTAGAACATAGCTGTTGAGAGAGATAGCCTGGAGGCACACACAAGTAAAAGGAAAAAAAAATTATTTAATCCTCACCACATTACATTGCTTAACTACAGACATTACATGGCAAAGGACTGCCCAAAGTAATAAGAAGAAAATGACCATTAAAAAAAATCTCATTATAGCTAGTCGCAGAATGCCTGGCGATGGTATGTGTGAGCTGTCTGTATATATAAACCTGTTTATAAGGTCATGTGGACAGATACCTGTGAAAGAACAGAGCACACAAGATAAGCAAAGGTATAAGGCTTAGGAAATGTTTTTCTTTTTTGACACTATTGTTGAAGATTATATTAGAAGAGTCAGAGGCCTGAGTCTGGAAGTCACCAAGCCATGCTCTGCCATCCACTGTCCCCAGAGTCCAATCAGAGAAGTGAGTGGTGGGGATGAAGAAAGGGAATCTATGTTTTGTTTGGCCATGAGGAGGGTAGAATGACTCGACTCTCCCAAAAGCATTCAGCTAGGAGTTGAGCAGTTAAATAGTGTGTTCATGTTCATAACAGATATTTAATCTTAAATACCCATATAGGTTTCATTTTCTTTCAGATAGGCTATGCCATCAGTAGACTTGCCTGTTTGATTCTTCTCCTTCAGACAGACAGTGCAGCCTCTCTGCTGGGGAGGAGCTAGGCTGTCCTGGCAGCCTACAAATATTGAACATGTCATGAACACCTGGAGGACACCAGACCCCAGCTGCAAGAATCACTGTCACCTTGACCACCTGGCCGGGACTGTCGCAGGAAGGCTTGCTGAGTCACAGGGTTCCAGACGACCTGAATGAGCTTTGGAAGACATTGTGTATGCACGTAGCAAAATAAGCCTTGCTGACCTCTAGATGACCTTGCTCACCTGAAGTCATTTTCACTCAGGCCCGGGAAGGGATATGTTAACCTGAGATGCAACAGAGAACTTGTGACTGATGAAATAGGAGACTTAGATTGAGTCTTACAAGTCTGTGACTGGTATAACTGGAAGGTGTGCTATGATTGGTGCAAACTGCAACTCCTCATTTGCATGTCCCACCCACACGGTATAAATAGGCTGCTGGGCATCTTCCCAGTCACTGAGATATTTTCCTGTATTGCAATATCATGAGAAGAGTGAGCTCAACTGGTGACATATGCAGTAGAGTGGGGGTAATAATGGGGGGGGGAGCAATGCTAGAAACAATAGAAGGAGGAGATGTGATGAAGATCTCCAAAGAGGGGAGTAAAGTTAGCTGACGCGATGAAGAACAAAGGAAATACAGGTCAAAGAGCAAGACCGAAGACTGGAAGGTACAAGGGCAAGAGACTGTGGCCCGCACTTGCTGCAGGGACTGTGGGAAGCTGTCAAGTCTAAAAGGCTCTAAAGAGCTGTCTGTGCCTCTCCTGCTGGTGCTCACTGCTGCTGAGAGGGAAGGGTTACACTGACTGCCCTGAGCCTGGCTGATGTGGTCAAGACCTAGAATAAAAGGCATCTTGGTTTGTGAGCCCTGCTCTTGTCATTGGAGAGCTCAGGCTGCTGACACTTGAACTATCCTTGACCTTTCAGAGTTTCCATCCAACTGGAGCCAAAGGAGCCAGGCTAAATGATTGGAAAATCCAAACACAGGGGCTGTTGGTGTAGAAAAGGCGTCTTCCTTTAGGACAGGGACTCCAGAGTGTTGCAGAGATACACGGCAAAGGCAAGAGCCTAGAGCTACAGTCCCGCATAGCGTAGATGGTTCTGCGCATCTTTTAACACTGGGTCTCAAGGGGTAATTTCTGCTCCTAACATTAGATGAAGCTGGAAAGGAAAAAGAGGCAAAAGGAAATACATTAAAAGGAAAAATGTCAAGGGACAAAGACTTGGATGCCCCTTATTAGTGTGAAAACTGGATATGTGAATTTGTATGACATCATCTAGAAAATTATCTTCTGTGGATATGTATCCCTTAAGGACTATATCATGAGGCTGGATAATTGAGAATTGACTCACTGGTTAAGAGCACTGGCTTCTCACATAGAAGACAGTTTGATTCCCAGCACCCACATGGCATCTCACAACTGATAGATGGCTATGCATGAAGCATGTGTTCAATACACAGGCACACATGCAGATAAAATACTTATACATAAAGTAAAATTTATCTTTTTCAAAAGGGTAGTTTGATATTACCTTAGAGTCTGTAAGAAATTAAAACAAGAAAAGGAAGCAGGTATATTTTTATTGATAAATATTTGTTCCTTATCACATTAAGCAGTAGATACTGTTTATATTTAGGGAAAAAATTCTTTTTGGAAAAACAGGTATGAAATACCTTGGGAAATAAATTTGATAATATTACAAGACACTAATTACAAACCTCATTTTAAAAAACAAAAAACAAACAACCAAAAAACTTATATGCAGCCTAAACATCATAAGGAGCCTAATAAATACATGCCATAACTTTATGAGCAGGTTATACAGAAGTAAATTAAATTTTATGACATCATAAGTAAAACTAAGGAAATATTTGGACACTTTTCCAAAATTTCCCAGTAGGCCTACATTTTAAAAGTAAATATTAGAAAAAGACAGTCTCCATATGTCATCTAGAAAGCACACAAAACAAGGGTAATTGTGTTCCTTATGCTCATAATATGTGTAAAAATGCCACCACCTTATGCACTAGGAATACACACTATTGTTATTTGTCAAGTAAATATGTAGAAAGGTTTGGGGGGGGGGGGATGAACAGGTTGAAGGGCATCTTTAGGTCTCAATGGTGGGAACCCTAATCCGAGGAAATCCTGATGTGAGTGAGCATCCAACAGCAACTGAAAGTCCACTCAGGAAAGAGTGATCATGGAGACTCTGGGTGTTTGTCTAGCCTTACTGGAATGTGCTAGAGTGCAGTCCTCCTGCTGACCAAGTAGTAGCTTCCAAGTGCTACAGCAGAGACATTTCACCTTGAAATTTGTTGCACTGTGGGAAAACAGTACGAATACAGAGACTAGTCTTGCTTCTGAACTAACTCCACCCACGCTAGTGATTCACTTACATGGATGTCGCCCTCTACCCCTGCAGAGGGCGGTACTGTCTCAGGTGGAGCTACTGTAGCCTCCTTAAAAAAAAGCTCTAGTGCCTGGTTCTTGAGGACCCTCCCTAAACAGCTACACCATAGCCCTCTGTCTTTCCCACTTCCTCTTCCCACTTCTGTCTTCCCCACTTCCTCTTCCCACCTCTGCCTTCCCCACTTCCTCTTCCCACCTCTGCCTTCCCCACTTCTTCTTCCCACCTCTGCCTTCCGCACTTCCTCTTCCCACCTCTGCCTTCCCCACTTCCTCTTCCTACCTCTGTCTTCCCCTCTTCCTATCTCTGTCTTCCCCACTTCCTCTTCCTACCTCTGTCTTCCCCACTTCCTCTTCCTACCTCTGATGTTTCCCTTTTTGTCGTCTCATGGTACTCACGAACTTTCTTCCTGTTTTCTGTTTATTCTTTCATCTTCCCATTTCTTCCTCCATGATGCTCCTTTTATCCTAAGACCGTACTCTCTAATGCTTCAGACTCTTGTGCTTCAGGCACTCTTTGGGATGGGTGCCTCTCAGCCTCTTGACCACAGTCAGCGTCAGCAGTCTGTACCACAGTCCTCATCCTTGGCCCAAGCTGACTGTAGTTTAGACATACACCTTTAGTGGGGCACAATGGTAGAGAGACAAACACCTTACAGATAGTAAAATCCTGCTTACGTGGCTCCTTTAGACCAGGATGTAAAAGGGTTTGGCTCTTTGGGGCTTTTTGACGTTATTGCTGTCTTCTCTCTCTGTGATTTATCTTCAAAGCCAGTAATGTGTTGTCTGATAAACAATGTGCATTGGTAGCAATTGTTCCAGTTTGGTTTAGTCAGTTTGATAAAAACACTGACCAAAGCCAATTTAGGGAAGAAAGTTTACTTCATCTTACGGTGCTCAGGCCACAGTTCACACCACCGAGGGGAGACAAAGCAGAAACTCAAGGCAGGAACCTGGACCCAGCAAATGAAGCAGAGGCCACTGAAGAACTTCAGCTGCTTTTCTTAATATAGTCAGGCCACCTGTGCAGGGCACTGCCCACATGGGAATTGGCACCCCTGGATCAACCAGAAATCACGAAAATGCTCCGCAGACGTGCCCAGAGGCCATTTGAATGAAGTAATTCTTCTTTCCAGGTAACTCTAGTTTGTGTCAGGCTGACCAAGCTAACCAGCACAGCGATGAACATGGTTCTTTTTCTGCTATATCCCAGAATATGTGTGGAATTGTTCTATTGACAAAACAGTGGCCTCAAATGAAGGGCTTTAGCAGAAAAACAAAATGTATGTCTGGAATGAGGCTCCTACCTCTGGGATTACACAGAGACCACTGAGAGGCAGCGACTTCTTCAAGCACTTACGGCTACCAGAGTTTCTATACAGAAATAAAATAGTTAAAAGTAAAGTATAGTAAAGCATGCAAATGTTACACTTGGAAAGAGTCACAGTCAGATTATGGGGAGAAGCCCCCTGGAGCTGTGCTGTGGCTTTCTTCATGGAGAGAATGTAAACGTGGCCTCACACAGTCACAGTTGTGGAATGTACTTGCTTTCCCTCAACAACATAGACAGTCTGGTAGTATGTAGAATACTGGATTCGATACCTACAGTTTCTGCCTCAGTAATTCTAACGGTTGGGTTCTTAGCTCGTGAACTGACTTATGAAAAAAGTAGGAGTTAAAATCGTGCCTATTATTCTGGACGCATTTTCCAAGTGAAAGCAAATTCTTTCATCCCGCTTGACTTCCACCATAGACATCCAATTCACATTTTCTTACTGAATCCTGCTGTCTCCCAATCCACAATGCAGTGTGTGTTAATGGCATTTCCATTGGTGATACAGACAAATTCGTGTTTCTATTGCTTTTTCCTGGTTTCCTTATAGGATCAGAGAACCATTGTTGGTATTCAGTGGGGACGATGGCAGCGAAAACAACCCTAACTAGACACCTAGTACTTGAGTACTCGGGGCTTGCTAATTACAAAGGGAAGGGAGTTATTTTGTCACATTGAAATCCTCATCCCTCAGTGGGAGGCTCAAAGGTGCTTTGTCTACAGTCATTTTCACGTCACCACTTCCCTTTCTGTTGAAGAGTTCTGCTATTGTTTCTTTTGTTACTTGAAAAATAAGCAGAAGGACATTGTGTCATAGAATTACTTAGATATGTGTATATGAATATAATGTTGTTTTTTGAAATATATTTTAATTTAAATAGGTAAGGATATGACCTAAGAAGGAAAAGGATGCCAGTTAACTGCTTTGCATCACATACATATGCAGAGCCTGTTATAGCAAAGTGAACAGCTAAGCATGATTGTGCATGACTGTAGTCTTAGCAACTGGAACACGGAGACCAGAAGATCACAATTCAAGGCCAGCCTGGACTATACAGTCAGACTCTGTTTCAAAAATAAAAGGAGGATCATGAAAGACAGAAGGGGGAGGGTTGAACAAGGAAAAACAATAGAGGGAGAAGAGAATGAATTTTAAAATACTACACTGCCACTATCATTTCTGCGGTTTATACTAATCAAGTTCATGGACTCACTCCCAGAGTTTGCTTATCAATCAAAAGAGTCTTCATTTTCAAGATGTCCTAGTTGATGGTGATGTTGCTAGTCCTGGGGACCATACCACCATGACTACTGAATTTATCTAACCCTTTTATTATATCAATTAAGAACCTACTATTCAACACAGTGCCCAGTGCTAAAGAACGATTAGTCAACATTTATGTCACCTGACACAATACCTGAGAAAGACAGCTATAGTGGTTTAAATGAGAATGTCACCCGTAGGCTCAAATATTTGAATGGCTGGTTCCCAGTTGGTACCACTATTGGGAGAGTGTTATGAAATGGATGGCCTTGTTGGGAGAAGTATGTCATTGGTGCAGTTTTGAGAATGTAAGCACTCACACCACACCACTTCAAGTTCCTCCTTTTCATACTTAGGATAAACAGTCTCTTCATCCTGTTTTTCACAGCTGTGCAGGACTCTAAGCTTTCTGAAGCCATAAGCCCCAAAATTTTTTTTCTTCTATAAGTTGACTTAGTCATGATTTTACCACAGCCACAGCAAGGTATCTAGTGCAATAACTTAAAAGAGGGAAGATTTATTTGGGGTCAGAGTTTTCATGGGTTTTAGTCCAAGGTCAGGTGGGTCTGTGGCTTTGGATTTAATACAAGGAAGAATATCTTGGCAGAAATATGAGGTAAAGGAGATTGTTTAAAGTAGTTGGGGTGGGGGGGACATAAGGTGACAGAATGGAAGAGTAAAATAGAAAGGAAGTAGAAGGGATAAGAAGGAGGGAGGGAGGGTAGAGGAGGTATGTATGAATTTGTCTCTTCATTAATTTAGAGCCCTCATGACTCAATAACCTCTTAAGACCATACCTTTGAACACTACCGCACTGAGGAGACCATACCTTTAAACACTACCGCACTGAGGGTCAAGCTTCAATATATGAATCTTCAAAGGCTATGCGGTAACCAATGACACCAATGTGAATGTCACTGAAGTGAGGAAAGCAGATGGCTGTTCTTGGGCTTAACTTCATTCCTGGTTTTCCACACCAAGAACATAAGAAAGAAAACCCACAATGATTCTTTATGGGAAGGAATAGATTGAGCTTCTATGTTTCCAGCATATTTCCCTCAATTATTTTCAAGATGGTCCAATGTCATAACATCAACAGCAAGGGTCCGTGCCATGCTGTACAGTACTACTGACTTTTTTAGTATTTGTACTAAAAAAATATCGCAGGGAAACTTTTCTTTCTAAAGTAGACCTTTTGAAAAGTTTACAGAAAAAGTGAGATGATGCAGAGATTTTTCCTATATAATCTGGATCTTACTCTCTTTTTTCAGTTCTTTCCCATTGTCCACACTCCTCACTAATATTGTCCTTTTATCATAATTGAGGAACTTACACTCACTCATTCTCGTATCAACCCAAATGCCACATCTTCCATTAATATGTATATATTCTAAGTCTTTCAACAAATTCATAATGTCACAGACCCTCTACCACAGTAGCACAGGGAAGAATTATACTTTCATTTTTCTTTAATATATATGTTGCCAAAGTGAGCACTCACTTTCCTTTAAAAAACAAAAGTTCATCATTTTTGCTATCCCTTACCTAGTAGTCCCTGATCTGTTCATTGTATTCATAATATAATCTTTTCTGAAATGCTGGGCCATTAAAATCAAACAGTATGCCCTCTTTTTAAATTCCTTTTTTTAGTTTAGTAATGTGCTTTTACGGTTCCTCTATGTATTTGACTTATCCTATAGTTCATTTCTCTTTGCTATTGAGTATTTCATTGTTTGGCTATATCACAGTTTATTCATTCATCTCCTGCAGGATATCTTGCTTTTAAGTTTTGGCAGTCATGAACAAAGCTGCTGTAAATATCTGGACACAGCATTTTGTGAGAACATAAGTTTCTAACCCATTTGGCTAAATACCAAAGGGCACGACCGGCAGATTGTAAGAGGAGAGTATGTTTACTTTTGGGGGTGAAAAAAAATAAAAGAAAGAATAAATGCTGCCAAAAATATTCTAAAATGAGGCTTCCATTTTGCATTCCCACTCAAAACAAAAACTCCTTTTGCTTGCTATACTTGCCAGCATTCAATGTTATCAGGGTTCTGCATTTTTGTATTTCTAATAGCTGTAAAGTAGCATCTTGTTGTTTTAATCTACACTTTCCTAATGACTTACTGTACTCAGAAGTTTCTGGCCATGCCTAGCCTTGAGGTCTGGTCCTGCAGTCCCATAGCAGCTTAGTCTCAAATAATCACACACGGGCTTATATTAATTATAAATTATTTGGCCTATGGCTCAGGCTTGCTACTAGCTATCTCTTACTCTTAAACTAAGCTATGATTCTTATCCATGTTTAGCCACGTGGTTTGGTACCTTTTCTCAGAGCAGAATTTTCATCTTCCTTCCTCTGCATCTGGCTGGCATCTGCATCTCCACTCTTCCTAATTCCAGAATTCTCCCAGTTTGGTTGTCCCACCTCTACTTCCTGTCTAGTTTCTGGCTAATCAACATTTTATTAAACCAATATTTACAGTGACAAATATTTGCCGTTAACAAGAGCATAGTCCCACAGCAACTTATCGAGTGGTGGTATATCTGTATACCTCGTCGAGTGTTTATATGGCATCTGTATTTTTTCTTCTTTTCTTTGTTTTTTTGTTTTGTTTTGTTTCTGTTTTGTTTTGTTTTGTTTTTCTAGACAAGGTTTCCCTGTATAGCTTTGAAGCCTGTCTTGGAACTAGCTCTGTAGACTAAGCTGGTCTTGAACTCACAGAGATCTTCTGTCTGCCTCTGCTTCCTGAGTACTGAGATTAAAAGCATGAGCCCCCACCACCCAGCATCATTTTTGTGGAGCATCATTCCCTATATCTTCCCATTTTAAAAATCATATGAGTTGTATTGTAATATTAAGTTTGAATTAATCTTTAGTATTTTGAATAACAGTGCTCAATAGCTCTACATTTTCTTTTAAGCAAATATTTGCTTAAAAGAGTTAATTTTCTTCCTCAGATTTTATTTTTTTGTTAAGAAGTATTGCTGGTAACTCTGAACCTATGTCATGAAAACATGGATTATCCTGAGGTAAACTTACTTTTTAAAAGACTACCTGGAAGTATTGAGTAATTTGATGTTATTTAAAACACTTTAAGAAAAAAAATCATTAAATAACTTTTGCTACTTCCAGATAACATTCTATTCAACGTCACTTATCAAGCACTATATCTATGCTAGAGATTAGGAAATCTGAAGTATTGAAAACCCAACTTTTGCCAGCAAGTCTACATATGGAGGCAAGAGTAAGTCATAGTGTGTGCTCATGATGAGAAGAATCTATTTCCCAACAATGAAGAGATTCAGGAAGGGAAAAATGACCTCTTAAGAGGATAGGACCTGAAGGTACACATCAGAATTGGACAGATTTTAAAGAAGGAGCTAGGGAGAGTAAAGTTCTGAAATTCTAGACCAGGATATGGAATTTAAGAATAAAAAAGGAAGAACCTGGGGACAATAGATGGATGAAAGAAGGTCTTTCATTTGTTGAAATTAAGAAAGAAGAGAAATCAAAATAGAAATGGACAAAGCATCTTCAGAGACTTGGACCATACTAACATCTGGAGTTGGCCTGAAAACTGCATGATAGAACTGCCCACTTTTGTAGGGAGCAGACATAGACTGTGATCACCCACTTCTGACTCAATATTTAGTCCTTGGGACTAATTGTTAACACAGATGCATGGTCTAAATTTTGAGTTTACATAATTTCAAAAAATACTTTTTTTAAGTTGCTATCTCTTTCAAGTAAATAAAATACAAAGTAGTAGACATATATCTGCTTTAAGCTAACGTACTTTAAAGCAAACCAGCAAATGTCTTTAGCTGGCTAGACTGTAAGCAGCAAGAAGGTGGACTGAATTAAATTGAGCTAATAAACTTCTAACCATTATTTAACGTGTATTTTACTCTCAATATTGTTCTTCCTTAAAAACATGCATGTTTTCAAAGGGAGGCCTTCTTTTCTCTCTACATTTATTTTTGACATAGTTCTGCCGCAAATCTCAGCTCTTCTTGGCAGCACGCTCCTCTTCAGGGAACAATCTTTCTCTGACTCAAGCATGCCTGCCTTTCCTCTCCTCTCTTGTGTACGACCTCTACCCAAATTTTCCAACCATATTTCGGCTGGAAGATCCCCTCTTTCCTGTGTGGATTATTCATTTCTCTCCAGTTTGCTTTCTGGTTGAAGAGTCTTAGTGCCTTTTTGGAAGAAAGCCTCCTTGTAAAATGTTCCTAGCTCTCAACATATTTAAGCGTAGTGATTTAGAGGTGTGCTTCGACTTTTTTCTTGTTCTGAGTTGTAACTTTTTCAGTTGAGAATAAATACTTAAAAATATCCAGAATTACTTTATGTAGAATTTTAAGAAGGACTTTAATTTATTATGTGACAATGAAATAATTCTCATTTTGTACTAATTGCTTTTGGCATCATATAGAGCTAAAACAAGGCATTGTTAACCCATACAAGTACCATTTGGTATTTAAAATAGTTAAGACTATGTTGATGAATTACTGTGTCAATTCATAAATAAATGCCTCTTAAAATGAAAATACAAATGCTAAGAAATGAACTTTTAACATAATAGAGCCCCCCCAAAAAAGAAATAATAAAAATAAGGGCATTAGACAATAAAATAGGAAACAGGGAAACAACAGAAGAAAATCAATGGAACAAAAAAGCTGATTCTCTGGGAAAGAAATCAATAAAACTGATAAATATCTAGCAAGACAAGAAAAAAAAAAAAGGAAAAACAGAGTTCCCTAATATCAAGACTCAAATAGAGGCTGTCACCATACAATCTGAAGACATCAGAGAAACAGGACAATAATACTACAAACACTCTTTAATGCTCATAAAGTTGACAGCTCAGAAGAAATGGCTTGAATGTCCACTTTCCCAGACAGAGCCAAGATAAATTAGGCCAATGAAATAGCCCTCTGAACATGGAATTAAATCAACAACTTGAAAAGCTCCTGGGGAAAAAAGAAACATCTAGGCACAAATGGTTTTATTAGAGAATTCAACAAATGCTTAAAGGATTAGCACTATTTTATACAACCTCTACAAGAAGACAGAGGAAATCAGACTTCTTGTCCCTTTGTCTGGAAGCAGTTCTAACATGACAATAAAGTCAGAGACAGATAACGAAGCAACACAGAACTGTGGGCTAGTATCACTGATAAAATTAGGTGGAAAAAAATCAACACAATATTAACAAAATAAATCCAGTAGCAATCAAAACTAAGTATATACTCCTATAGCTTGGGTCTGAAATAACTTCCAAAGGCCTTTATTAAACGCTTAGTCCCTGATTGGTGGTGCTGTTCAGGAAGCATGGAATCTTTAGAAAAAGGAACATCATGGGGAAGTTAGGTCATTGATAACGTGCCCTTGGAGGAATATTGGGGCCCCAGCCTCACCTTTCTTTCATTTTGGTTCCCAGCTTCAGTGACTAGTGTTTCTCCACCACACACTCCTGGCCATCATATTTGCCTAACAACAGATCAAAAATCAATGGAGCTAAACAAGCATGGGCTGATGCCTCTGAAATCAGGAGTCAAAAAACTCCTTCTTAACTTAAGCTGATTTATCTCAGATAATTTGTCAAAATAATGAATATCAGACTAACATATGTAATATAACCACACGGGTATTTATTTTAAGTATGCAGAATCACATATATACAGAAAAACTAATATAATTCATCACATCCAGACTAAAGAAAAAAGTTATCATAAATAGATGCAGAAAAAGCAATTGACAAAATGGAATATCTAGTCATAGTGGAAACCCTTGGTGTGTATTACTTTTCTCACTGATAAAGTCAAATACCTGCTAAAAAGTGAGGCAGGGGGTATTTTGGCTTACAGTTCAAGGGGATACAGCCGTCAATGGCAGTTAAAGTATGGCAGCAGGATATGAGACAGCTTGTCACACTGCATCCGCAGTCAGAAAGTAGAGAAAAATAAATAGTGATGTCCAGCTCGTTTTTCCTTTTAATTCTATCTAGAAATACCCTGTGGTGTGTTTCTATGTTGATTCTAGGTCTAGTCAGGTTTAATATGAAGATTAACTATTACAGTTAGTAATTTAGGAATTAAGGGGAATCTTCTTCACCTTGATAAAATAAATATGCCTACAGACCACCTCTAGTCAATATCATGTTTAATGTTAAAAATAATCAGAAGTACATTCCTACCACTTTTGATCAACATAGTATCTGAAGTACAGCCATTTCAGTAAAACAAAGAAGAAGAAAATTAAGTGCATGCACACTTAGAATACAATAAACGATTCCTATCACAAATGACATCTTTGTCTGTGTAGAAAATCCTAAGGAATCTTCAAAAGTACTGTTGAAACTGATGGGTAAGTGCAGTAGTGCTGTAGGAAGCAGGATCAACAGAGAAAGACCAATCATATTCTGTGTGCAAAGAAAGATTAAACAGAAACCAAAATTAAAATCTCATTACCATTTACCAAATACGATTAAACAGGCATAAACTTCACGGAGTTGTGCACAGTAACGACCTGATAAGAGCTACAAGATGCTTGTGGAAGAAATTAATGACCTAAAGAACAGGAAGGACTGCAGTCATGACTTGGAAGGCCAGCACAAGAAAAACACCCATTCTTCCAAGTTCAGCTATAAGCTTAGTACCGTCTCATGAAAATTCCAGTAAGCTTTTCCTTTTTTATCTCACTTAATATTGTTTTACTTTATTTACAACAGAAACAAGAGAAATATATCCTAGCACTTATAGGAAAAGGCATCATTCTTAAGATAGCTAAAACAATCTTCAAAAAGTAATGAGGTAGAGAGAATTACTCTGTCCAATATTTAGGCCTACTGTCTGTACAAAGCCCATCCAAGACAGAATGAAACTGAGCAGTACTGCTAAAAATCCATCAATAAACATAAAATAAGAACAACTGGTATTTTACAGAGACACAAAGTAATTCAATGGAAGGAATCAGCTTTTTAATTTCTTGGATGGGAGAATTGTGGGATTAAAGAAATAAACTTTAGGCCATTACATCCAAGACAGAAATTAACTCAAAATGGCTCCCATACTTATTGCAAACACATAAAACTTTTAGGAAAAATAAATGAGAATAAAGTTTTGAGATCTTGAGCCTGGCAAAAGTTCTTAAACTTAACCACAAAATAAAAGTTTATAAAACACAGAAAATTAACAAATTGGAATTCATCAAACCTTTAAAATTTGTCTTTTGAAGAGGATTTGTTACAAGATGAAAATACTTAAAAAAATGGGGGGGGGGAGAAAACTTTTTAAACCATCTTCTGGTGAAGGACCATTATGTTGAATATATTAAGAACATTCCAATTCAAAAATAAATAAATAATACAATTAGAAGAGAATGTGAACAGAATTGTTTTGTTTTTTGTTTTTACAGAACTGAGATCAAACCCAGGAGTTCACACATACCAAATAAGTGCTATATTACAAAGTCATACCCTAAGCTTGGTAAATAAACATTTTACCAGAAGATTTAAAAGTCGACAAATAAGCACAAGAATACACACACACACACACACACACACACACACACACACACACACACACACACACACACACACACATTAGTTAGGTGGAAATTACAGCTACAGTAAGATATCATTACATGCCTATTCAAGTCACTAAAATAAAGAAATAGCGACACTGCCAAATGTTGGCAAGAATACAGACAAAAAAAAAATGAATCACTTATACTTTGCTGATGGGAATAAAAACATGGAAACACCACACTATAGGAAAGAATTTAGTATTTTCTTATAAAATTAAGCATGCAACCACCATATGACACAGTAATTGCATGCTTGGGCAATCCCAGAGAAATTAAAATTTGCTGTACAAAGAAACCAATACCATGTTTTATTTATAATAGCCTGAAATTGAAAACAACTGCATGTCCTTTAACAGGTGGATGGTAAAACAAATGGGTCCATCCATATCAGTGTGTACTTCTTAGAAGCAAAATTATATTCACAACAATTTCAGTGGATCTCCAAGTATCATGCTGAATTAAAAAGTCAACATTAAAAGGATGCATGTAATATTAATTCATTTACATAGCATCCCTAAGATGTTGGACTTATAGAAACAGACTAGATTAGTTTTTCGGTATGGTTGGATTGGGATAGATGTATTTTAAAATGTCAACAGAGGGCTAGGGCTACAGCTTAGCAGTATAGGAATTGCCTAGCATTCATAAGACCCTGGATTGGATCTCTAGCGCACACACACAAAAAACGGTAAAGAGGGATGTATCCTGTGGTGATGGAACCACTCTGTATCTTGCCTGCAACAATATCAACATGCAGTTACAGCATACCTATGGATGCATCTACAGGACATTTCCATAGAGCACTGATTAGTGGGCAGAAGCTCACTCTGAGTGTGGATGAAGACATCCCGTAGGCTGGGGCTTAGACGAAATACAAAAGAATGGAAGATAACCAAGGTCCCCAGACATTCTTCCTCTCTGCTTCCTGGCCCCACCCTCAGGAAAGTTGCTCTACTCTCCCTATGCCCTCCCCATCATGATGGATAGAAACCTCTAAAACAAAATCTGTCCTCTCTTTTAGTTGTATTCCTCAGGTAGTCATAGGAACAGAACTAACACAAAGAAAATATACAGTTTCTATATGATTTATTTAAAAAGCATGGAAATCTCTACTCAAAATTAAAAGATTAATTTAAAAATTATTTATTCTTTTCCTGCTTTCTAATCGATTAAAATTTTGTGGAGACTAAGAGAAAACAAAGAGGTCAAATTATCTTAGGAAAGAGAAAATTCTTCATCTATGTTTACAAAATTATGGATATATTTGTACATAAATTATCTATATTATAATTGTATAATTATTGATATTCGCATATGAAATATTTAAAACCTGGCAGAGATGTCATTGTCTACTCAGATCTTATAGGGAACAGGGTAGTGTATGAGAACCCAAAAACACTGATGTGAAAACATCTCAGGTTTTTCGTATAAAATAATAATAAAGCATCATTTGTCTTAATCCTCCAAATTATGCATTTATACCATGTTTGTTCTATTACCAAGACTCACACTTATTAATTTTACTTTCTGAAGATAGCACTTTAAACCAGTCTATGCCAATTGTTGTTCTATGACACAGAAAATTTTGTTCTTGTTGAAAGAAATTAATTGTAAAAATACAGCTTAGAACTGGAGTTGGCAATAAGAAGCTGAGACTATAGTGCTGGGTATTTGAGATGAGCTAGGTATAAGAGAGACGCAAGGAAATATATCAGCCTTAAGACAAAGGATGAGTTAGAGAGAACAGTGGTATGAAAGTGAGGCTTGAGAGTCACTCGGGTAGAGAAGAATGATTCCTTCTAAGATTCCTTAGTCTGGTGTTTTGAATCTGAAGTACCCTCCCCCAAAGAATCATTTATCTGAATAATCGATCTGAAGTTTGGGAAGGTTATGGAACCTTTATGATGCTCTAGAGGAATTGCATTGCTGGGATCGGGCTTTGAGAATTTATGGTCTTTCCTCACTTCCTGTATGCTCTCTTGGCTTCCTGTGTGAAATGGAATGAGCCAGCTTCCTGCTTCAGTTGCGAGCTGCCGTGTCTTCCATGTCATTGTGAACTCTGGAGCCATAAGCCAAAATAAACTCTTTCTTCTATGAATTGTTTTTGGTCATGATGATTTTCATGGCGACACAAAAGTAACAATACACTTGGAGAGGGTAAGGATGGGAAAGGCCCTGGCCTTAAAGAAATGGGCCCAAGGTCAGCTGATATTTCCCAATTTCACTTAGAGACATTATATTTTCTTGCAGTTCTGTCCAAAGCTTATGTTTAAAAAAAAAAATTCTAAGAAAAGAGGATTCTGGAAAGAACAATGAACCGAGTTATCTGAAAGTGTGGCACTTCTGTGCACAGCTCTTCTACACTTTTTGTTTGCTTCCTAGAAATGCTTTGTCTCAGGAAGGGTGGCTATGAGGGGAGCTCTTGGCTCTTGGGAAAAACTGTAAATGGATTAAGACAGAAGAAGATGTGGTTGGATCTGTGAGGGGCTTCTCTGCAGTTGGCAGATTTGTGACTTCTACAGGATTCTTCGTTCTTTATATCACCATGTATGCACCTTGATTCTATATTTGCTTTGCCATGTGTATAGACTAATATTTTTTCCATTTACTTATTCAATGTGTATTTATTGAGGACATGGCATGCCCATAAAGTAGAAAAACAAATAAGGTTCTATTCTCAAATAGACACCAATGTAGCACCCCACAAAACCCCTTCTACATAGAAAGCTTTAAAGCCCAAAGTACAGTTGATAGAAGAAAGAGCAATCAGATTTTAGAATGAGTATCTCTCGACCCAAGAAAAACAGGAAGTCTTCATGGAGAAAATCATAGTTGAGTAGGATGGGCTTAAACATACTGAGATAGAAAATGGCTGGAAAAACAAAACAAAATAGGGACCCCAGATCTCTGAAATTGCAAAGAATGTTGTGCTGGTTAATTTTTGCCAACATGTCATAAGCTAGAGAGTCATCTGGAAAGAGAGTCGATTGCAAAAATACATCAGTTAATAAAATACTTCCATCATACTGGCCTATAGAAAAGTCTGCAGAGAATTTTCTTGATAAATAGTTTATGTGGGATGGCCCAATCCATTGTGGATGGTACCATCCCTGGGCCAGAGATCCTGAGTGTAAGAACAATGGAAAGCAAACTCATAGGTAGCACTTTTGTGGATTCTGCTTCACTTCCTGCCTCCAGTTTCCTGCTTGATTTCCTGCCCTGACTTCCCTCAGTGATGGGTCACGGTAGGGAAATGTAAACCAACTTTTCTCCCAAAGTTGGTTTCAATTAGTGTTCTATCACAGCAATAGAAAACAAATTAGTACAGATGTTGAAGGTCATCCAGATTGATAACATTCTTTATACAATTGCTCACCATGGCCCATCACACTCACTGGAATTCACAGTGATAGGTCAGTGACTGTTTCTCACTTCAGTAAAATTATTGGTGCCTAGTTCTCTTTTAGCATATAAAGTGAACTTTGTAGAAATTAACGAGATACATATAACAGCTAAAGGATCTCAGTCAATATTTGTGTTGCTTTCATTAACAATGAAGATACAGTAACAGAAGATGACAAAGGGGTAGCAGTCAGGAAGTCACCAAAGAATAGGAGTCTATAAAACTGTGTGTAGACAGGGTAACACTGGAGTAAGAGGGTAATCTGAGATTCAGAGAGGGTAGCCAAAGAAAAAGAAAACATTCTTCACCACAGCACAATATCAAAAGCGTGTGTTTTATCTACATCCCTGTGACATTAGACACTGGGTAGAATCTAAATACCAGGTAAAATCTAAACTTTCTCTGGCTCTGGCCCTCCAGAATCTGGACATGAAAGTGTGGTTTTTTTTTTTTAAGGGACCTTCAACATAAACTGATATACGAATGGAAAAATGTCTAGCCATTATTAAAAGCTCTTCAGAGGAGTTGTGACAAACATAAGCACTTGAATTATTTCTCAGCTTGAGTCTCACCAGGCACCAGCAACAGGAAGATGAAGGGAATTCATATCCAGCAAATCCTCAAAGAGATTTGGTCAGTGTATGTGTGTGTGTGTGTGTGTGTGTGTGTGTGTGTGTGTGTAGGACAGAATGACTTAATAAAAGAAGCTTTACACATCATATATGAACTATTGGAAAACTATTCTTAAATTTTGTTGGGGCTCTAAACTCCATTCTATTCATTGATAGTGATTTTTATCTTCATATAAAGTAGCCAGATTATATTTAATGAGCCCTACAACTGTAGCATACATTCTGTTAGGTTTGTGGATGCTGCCAAAATCACAATCATAGTAGTTATCTATTAGTTCTTGAAATTAGATTTTGAAATTTCTTAGACATTAAAATCATCACTTTACCATGCCCCACCTCCAATAGCATTAATTAATGACATAATTAAACATGTACATAAAAACTTAAATTGTAAACCCGAAGAACTGCCGTATTCAACCTTACTCCTCCTAGACTCAGATTCCTAAGAGACAGTATGAATTGATATGAGACCTATTTGTCCTCATACATTTAAAAAAGAAAAAAGTTGGACATAGTCATACACACACATGATCCAGTATTGGGAAGGTGATGGCAGGAGGACCAGATGTTCAAGACCATTTCTACATAGAGTTTTAGGCTAGCCTGGGCTACAGTGACACCCTGCCTTTAAAAGGCAAAAGAAAAAATGGGGGATAGATTCAGATCAACAGTGTTTTTCAGTTAGCCTGATGTGCTGTATTTTAAGCCCACACACAGATAGGAGGCTTAAGTCATTTTACACACACACACACACACACACACACACACACACACACACACACACACACACACACAAACTCACTATAAAACCTAGCCACTGGATGATCACAAAGCAAATTTTTCTAACGACAAGACTGAAGAATAGAACTTCTCGAAAGACATCCCATATCTTCACAGAGAAATTTAATTACAGTGTTCCATGAAGCTTTCCCCTACTCTGATGTGAAGGCTTGAATAAACCATATAAACAAAATCTCTAAACTGTCTACTAAACACACAGACCATGGCTCATAAGTGGATGTGGTAGTGTCCAACACCACACACCCTCACAGCCATCCATCTTGTAAAGGTCTACTTCTCTCACCTGAGTAAACTAGCCTTTGATATACATCACCCCATGAGATCAAGATTTTCCTCCTTTCGCAATGCTTAGTGTGGAAACGTGGGAAGGTTATATTTCTCTAAATAGCCATAGTTATAATTATTTCAACATATGAGTTGAAACTATTTTAAAATACTACTATTCCAATGTTTGAGTATTGTTGAGTAAAATTAAAGCACTGATTTCAAATTATGAATTACTCACATTGTAGTAATCATTCAGGGTAGGGGTTTTGACGATTGTCTCAGAGATTAGCTTTGTAACTCTTTTTCCTGGCAACTAGGTTTTCTCCTACAATCTCTACTTCCCTTGATTTATACACAGCATTGAAAGAAGTTTTAAAAAATTGCAAAGTTACACGGGAGACTAAAGAATTAAAGGAAGCTGCTCGTTCTGAAAGTATCTTTGTCTTTTATAAGTGTTAACAGATTGGAACTGTGGGTTTGTAGTTTTTGGCAAGCATGTTTATTTTGTACTGACAGAAATATTTGGCTTGGCAAAATGTGTTTTGGTCAGGTAGACCCATGACCCAGGCCATATATCACTGGGGTAATGTCAGGACTGTTCAGAAAGTCTACGGGAACACGATCTGCCAAAATATGCAATAAAGAGCAGTCTTTAAATGAGCTGGTGGCCAAGCACAGATGGCAACTGCATATTTCGTGCAGCTCTAAAATGGCTCAGGCCCTACTCCTGCTCACACAGCAAATTCTAGATATAGTCACATTTAAAAGTGGGGAGAATTCCCCGTGAGTCTATGCTGACCAACCTCAATCCCCATCTGCCATGCTCACTCTGTGGCCTTTGTTTAATGAAATAATGCAGTGCAGTAAATCTAACTACATGGCAGTTGTGAGAGAGGAAGTCTGAAGAGGGAGTGAAGATGGCAATGATGGAGCCTATTCCTGTTGTAGATGAGCACTGATTTTGTTCTGTGGGTTTCACTCAGCAGTGAAAACAGCAGTCCTCAAGGTGTTCCTTTGATCTGCCTATCATAACTCACTGAGACTTTCTATGTACATAGCAACACACACACACACACACACACACACACACACACACACACACACACACACACACACACACACACACACACTTTCCTGTTGCATGAACTAGGAACAAGCCAGATGGCACAGCAAAATGGTTGGGCATAAATCTATTCCTTGATGGATCTTGAACATCCCACCTCAAGTATTGTTTCCTCACTGACTTCTACTTCCCCATCCTGTGCAGCCTGTACATCAGGCTAAAACTCATTTTTACACCTACTTTTCAATAGACATTACCAGGATCAAATAGGACAGTATCAAAGGCATTTTCCCATTTTCTTGGTCCTGTATATTTTCTTTGTGCTTGAAACATGTTTGATCCTTCAGTTATATGCTAGTATTATTGGAGATAAACTCCTGACATAATTTTCCGGATTTCTTGGCTTGTAAAATTCTCTCACCAGATGTGTTGCCTGTTTCAACAGCCTAGTGTTTTATCCAATATCATGGCAGAGCTGTTTATGGATTTCTCTGTTCTATGGTGATGGCCCTAGTTATTAAGACACTAAAAAGTAGAGATTAGCCACCATCCCCACTAAGTCTTGAGCCTTCTTTGTGTGTCTAAGGGTTGTAAAATGAGGTGGCACTCTGATGAACAAATGAATTCCAGAGAAAGACTGTAAGCCACGTGTAAAATCTAGGTGACATTTCAGTCCTGGGTTCAGGCATGTGGAGAAGAAGAGAAGTCTTGCAGGCCTGGCTGCTTATATTCTCACCAGGAAAATATTCCCTCTCTGAAATGTCTGGTCTTTTGTGTGTCATATGATTCTTGCAGCAGATATAGTTCATATAACTTGGCACTTTTACATGCAAAATATTTTAAATCGGATACCTAACAGTTTTACCTTAATGTCCAAGTTAAAAATTAACAAAAGACTTGTTTCCTTTATCAGGACAGAGAGGAGCCTCCCCACGGGACTAAAGGGTTGCAAATGTTTAATCTCAGTTTGATACTTAGTTCACTGCCTTTATTATTCAACAATTTTTCCTTCTGATTAGTTTGTGTTTCCAGAGCCTAGGCAGTTTTATGTGTGAGAAACAAAGATGAAAGTGTTCCTCAAATAACATAGAAAGAAAAACAATACCTATATGAAGCTAAAACACTGATTTGTCCATCCAATTCCTCAGTCGTTTAGAATGGAGACCTTTAACATGCACACATATTTGAATTACTCCAGTCCAGTGCTCGAATCTTGGACTACGCTATTGAGTAGAAGGACCAACTCTGGCTTTTCTTGCAGAAATTAAGGAAAAGGAGGAGAAAACTCCAGAAACTGAGATGGATTTGGTGACTTGTTGGGCTGCCAGTTTCCTGGTTTCTCTCTGCCCAGGGACTCTCAATCTATTCCATTCTGGGTAGATTTGTCTCACAATAGGCACCATGAGAAGAACAGGTCTCATCCATTCTAATGCACACCCAGAAGATGTGTTTTGTGGAGAAATATTTGAAATGCTGGCTTGGAGTTAACTTCAAGGAGACAGACTTCTGGAGCTGATCCTTACTATATAAATAAGTCACGTCATAACACACTCTCTACATCCTTCTCCAGAATTTCAGATTTCTTTCCTGCTTGGCTCCCCCTGCCCCCGCCCCCAGAATTCCTTTGCCTGTTGGGCTTACTTTTTCCATACCACCCAACTCACTAAACAGCATTCGTGTTACTTAATTGCACCATGCTAGGAGGACCACCACTTTCTATGTGTAGAACACCTTCTAAGCACATCCAAAGGTGAACAGGAGGGAAAGAGAGGGACAGGACACGGAGCAAAACATGGGACATGACAGCTCAAAACTTTTTTTTTTTCTCTTGACAAAATTGCTACTAGCTGGTTTGGTGTGTGTGCTAGAATTCTATAGCACAGTGCTAATAAGTAGTAAATACATCACAGAGTGGGGAACATTTTTCATCTCTCCAAATAATCCCAAACTGTTATGACATTAATAAAAAAGTCTTTGCAAGTAATCCTATCGCTTTCCTAATCCATAGCCTCGTAATGATGAAATAAATGGTGGGTGTTTTTATTGCCTTGACACATGGCTTAACGAGAGGAGGGAGATAAGCTAAGACCCTATGAGTGCTTTGGGGTCATGGCAAAGCCCCATGCTGAAAACCTGAAAGCCCTGGAATCACCCCCACCCCCACCCCCACCCCCACCCCGTGACACTTTGCGTTATTACATTAATTCTCTCAGAGAGCAACTGGCAATTCGGCTCTCAGATGGTCCTGTAGAAACACATTGCTTTCATCTGTCCAGTGTCAGCCAATTGTTTACTCTATTGATTTGAAAATCTTCTTCCCACCCCAGGTCTTTCTTATATTGCCAATTAGCTTGTTCCTAATACCCTAGCACCAACATTAAGATCCCTGATTAGGGAATTTATAAGTGCAATATCGTCTTTGTTGATATGTGAAGCTTCCCAGTGCGATGTCACTCCTCTTGAAAGTGATTAGTAAACACATCTTCAGTGCATAAAAAATAAGTCCATTTGCCCTTCCAAGCTGATTTATCAGAGGTAAAACAATTAAAGTCTTCAGTTATTCTTTCCTACAAATCACCACTCTGTTGGGTATAACATTAACTAATGTTGTTGTATCTATAAGTTTTGTTTATGGGGCACTAAAGCTATTAAATTGGATCTTTATTTATGGAAAAATTAGAAATCACTCTACTTAGATGAAAACATATCCAGAAGAGATGATCAGCCGGAAAATCTACTCCAGGATACTAGTTAGCTGTTCCTAAGTGTTAGAACTCTGCTCTAGCTTCTGAAGCCCTGAATTCTGACATCAAGCGCTCTCTCTCTCTCCTTCTTTCTTTTCTCCCTCCCTCTCTCTCTTTCTCTCTCCTTCCCCTTCTCTGTTATCATAACAATATCTCTGTTATTATATTAATAAAGTACTTCTAGACATGTAAAAATAGCCTCTAAGTGTCTCCTGTGCCCGCCGCCGCTGCCTCCCACTGCGTCCCCTGCATAGGACATAAGGCCTCCCCGTTCGTAGGCGCTGCCAGCTAACCGGGTAAAGCGTTATCATATCATGCCAGATCAAACACATGATTCCAACACTAAGAAAAGAAACTGGAAGGGCTGGCCTTAGAACTAAATACCCACTGAACTTAAGGAAACAGTGCTGGTTCTTTGCTTTCACTCTATAAAGAATTCTGCTTATACTTAGGAAATTCAGTATACGATGTTCTTTATTAAGACCATAAACTCATTTCTTCAATTACTTTGACTGAAAAATAATACCAAGGGCTGGAGTTTCAGAGGCTGCTTCGAATGTATGACTGAAGAACCACACAGGTAAATGCTGATGAGAGAAGGAAGTGAACACAGTTTTGAAACAGGGAATCTGAAAGCATCTAAAAACAGATGCTTGAGACAAGGGACATGTCATCAGAAAGTCAACTGGGAGCAGTGTTGTCCGCTCCTCTTAATCCCCTTTAACCCAGCACGTGTCTCCTTTAAGCTCTCTGGTTGAACTCCACATGAGTTTCTAGGACAGTATTGTCATGCTTTGTCTCAATTGCAGACTGTAATTTCTGGCCCAAGGTAGCTACCTGACAAAGGTGCTGTTCCAACACGGCTGGCGGGAGCACGCCCTGGGCAGAGGGCACGCCTCTTTTATCATTGTGCATGACCAGGAGTGGCCATATAAACCTACACCCTTATCATGCAAAGACCTGCATGGCCTGTTATCTTTTTCCTTCCGTCTGCATCTTTTCTTCCTTCGAGCTTCTTAAATAAACTCTAGCGTGGGCTACTGGTAGTGTGGCTTGTGCCACATTAACAACACAGACAGGAGCAGACTAGCCATGGAATAAGTGTGTGATAAAGTGTGGGGAAAAGCTAACTATTGAAATCTGCACATTTCCAACAAGGTCTTTCACTTCCTATTCTGAGAGCATCTAGGGGCTGTCTCTAGCTAGAGCTTGTTTCCTGGCAGAGCTCTCTTTGCCTGCTGTGGGGAGGAGGCCCAAGCATTGTTGCACCATGAGGCCTGCTGGTCTGTAGTCCCCAGTTCAGTCAGGAGAGCGCATGAAGTTTCCTGTCCGATTGGCTGAAAGCCAGGCCTAAGTCAGCGAGGCAGGGAGTGGCCTCTAATGTGCTTTGAGAGGTTTTTAAAAACACCCCTGTCACCAAGTACTTCCCGGAGAAGGTGCTTGAAAATTTCACTTTTATTTTTTTTTTTTCCTGCCATAAAGAAAGTTCCAGACAGACAGAGGAGCTTCTGGCTGCAGTCTACTCAAGGAATGCATCTCTGGTGACCATCACTTGTAAGAACTGAGTAACTGCATGTCACATCCTAGTAGGAGGCAGAAGGGTGGGCAAAATCTGCAGATGTTTTAGTGGAAGATACTAGATGCAGATGACTATTGAATGCCCCAGAAGTGGTATTCACCCCAGATCTAAAACCAAATACAAAAAGTGGGGTCCTGAGCAGCTCTGCTCAGGGTAAGCGAAGTGAGATGATAAGGTGAAATGAGTGATACCTAGCATAAATGATGCTTACCCACAATCTCACAGGCAGTGCCTGACCTTCAGTTAAAAAGGAACCTACTTTAGATATAACCATCTATAACTCACTTATGATAGCCAAAGAAAATAGCAGTCACAGCAGTCTGGAGAGCACAGTTTGCAGCCTCTTTCCTGAGTTCCATTTGGGAAAGAGAATGTGCCTTAAATCTTGTCAAAAGAGTTGTAACTTGCTGGTCACAACTTAATTGGCTAGTAAGTCTCAGCCAACTATCTGCCACAACTAGAGATGTCATTGCAAAAGAAAAAAAAAAATTAAAAAAAAAAAAGTCCTTGTTGTCAATAGGATCTAAGAAGGCAATAGCACTGAGTGGAGGTGGGTCCTGCTGTTGCCGTCTCTCTGTGGTCACAGGTAAGCCACGTCACACTCTGCTGGCATCAGGTCACTTATACATACAAGGAGAAGTGACAAGTGTGGCCAGTAGGCAGCAAATCTGATACCACTGCTGGTGGGTATAAAATGCTGAAGTAAAGAAACGTCAGCCTGGTGATAAGACATCCTGGAAAGAAATAGTTTTCACAAATTTTCTTGCCCAAGGAAGGTAGAGGAAAGTATTACAGGTAATTGGGTCAGGCTTCAGCAACCTTAAGTGTTATATCCGGCCATTAGTACCGTCTATGGGTTTAATGATGGTCTCAAAACAGGCATGAAAGAACTGAACATGTATTGAATTCTAGAAGTTCCCCTGGAAAGGCATCCCTGAAGAAGGCAAAATAAATGATTCCTGTTCACTGGGCTTATTAAAGAACAGTGATTGTATAGTCAGTCTGCCAGGACTCAAAAACACCAACAGAATTCAGAATTAGAGATGGTTGTAAGCCTCTTGATCCAGACAAATGGACATGAGACATCTCCTGAAGGTGGAAAACTGTTTTACTGACTGTCTCACTCGGTAATTGACAGCAGCTGACAATGAAAGTGACATAGAGGTAGGGTAGGAGGTCAGCCCTCTGCCAAGACCCTTAAGCCCCAGGCAGGACTTAAGTACTACATACAAACAAGAGGGGAGGTGACTAAGCATGCGTGGACATGAGTGTGAACTCACTCATGAGGGCTCAGACTCTTAATGGTGATGCTTTTACATCATGTCTCAGAGGACCCAGTGTATGTAAGGATGCATGCCGCATCCTGTTTTGATTATAGTTTGTGACTAGGAAACTGTCGCATCAGTAATATAAGCAGCACAGTTCTCTTAAAAGGAAGAGTGGAGAATATAGTGTATGGAGTGAAGTGGTGGTGCTCTGAACCTCTATATGTAAAGGTAAGGTCAAGGGCAAATTAAAAAAACAACACACTGGGGACAAACTAACCTCCTCAATACATCCAAATATTAATTACCTGCTAAAAAAGGAGCTGGATCTGTAAGTTTCAGTGTGAAAAGAGATACTTGAAATAATTTTTTAAAAAGAATTAAGCTGTATACCATGTTTACTTTGATTCCGTTTTTGTTATAAAATAACAATATGCTCTGTGTATGTTGAGTAAGTGAATACAAAAACCTACAGAAGAATAAGCATGAGCAATAAGTTTATAAAAGTAAGGTTTGGTTGTTTCCTTTTTTATTTGATAGACTCCTCTCTAATTTACTTTTTAAAGAATATGTATTTGTTAATTACAAAAAAAGTAGATGTTCTAGAGAGAAGACTTGGTGGCTAAGAGCACTTGCTGCTCTTTCAGAAGCCAAGTTCAACTCTCAGCACTCCCAAGGTAAGTCACAACTACCCATAACTGCGGTTCCAAGAGATCCAGTGCCTCCTTGTAGCCATGGTGGACACCATGTATACACATGCTGTACATATATACATGCGGAGATACACATTCTGATACTTTTTAATTAAATAAATATTAAATATAAATAAATATTAAACTTTTATTTTGTTTTGCTTTTTAAAAGAAAGCATGAAACAACAGTTAGAAAGAAAGACAGGAAAGTAGATGGGGAGAGCTGAGAGGCATAGCTTAAAAGTTTGTGTTTTCAAGCGTAGACCTTGCATACTGTGAGGAGCAGGGATTTTATTCCTTCTTCTTGGTTTGGAGTATATGCTAAATCCATCGGCTTTATGAGACAGTAACTTGCTGGCTAGAAGACTGCTGCCTAGAACAGGCTGGCCCTGAACTGGCAGCAGGTATCCTGCCTATGCTTTCTAGATGCTGGGATGACAGGCTTGCGACACCATGCTCAGTCTAGGCTTAGTTCACTCTATTGCGGTTTACCTAGTTGTAACCCACTCCTAGTGGATAAATAAAGATGGTGATGCATGCCAAGAAGATTGAGTGTTTAAAGTCAGTGCAAGACACATGGCAGTCCAGTGCCACTTCTGGCTACCTCATAAGGCCCAGGTGTCTCAGAAGGGACAGGAAATTCTGTATGTGATCTGGGTATAATTTCTGCATTAATAGAAAGGGAGAGCAAAATATACATTCTATTTTTCTTTGTTCTTCATTTTCTCCTCTTCATCTTCCTCCCCCTCTTCTGCCTCCACTTCATTTTCCCCACCCGTGTATTGAGAATGAGTTTTACACTATAGTACACACTACGTAAGAACTCGCTGTGGCGTTCAGGCTGTCCTCAGTGGCCCTCCTGGCCTCCAGAGTACCGGAATTGCAAGATTGCAGCTCCGTGTCTGTTTTCTTTCCCCTTCGTTACACAGTTTTTCCTTGCAGTCAAAGATCCTGTAATAGTCATGATGAGTCTTTTGATTACAAGAGGCAGAAGCCTCCCGCCCCCCCCCCAAGAAAAAAGAGCCGGGTAGAAACTGTGATCCTAAGAAAAGCAGGACTTACATTTTGCTTTGTTTTCATCAGGATCGTCTGTCTTTTTCCACTTCTCAGCACTATTTTTCTCTGTATTGATTTTATTCTAAACGAGTCTGTCCCCTCAAGGTAGCAAAGATGGAAGCCACAGCTGCCTTAGCCTTTCATCACCTTAGGAGCTCACAAACCTCAGAGAGCAGGAGTAATGCCCTTCCTACCCAGAATTCCTCCATCCCCAGGAAATCATGATGGTCCTGAGGATGAGACCTGATTGGCAAGTCTCCCTTATGTGTTCGTCTTCGTGGTGAAAGAATCACTTGAAGGAATCGGGTAATACCACGGACAGACGGACGAGAAGAGCGAACTCGGGTGAGACCCCTGTATGAAGGGAAGCAGCTGGAAATGGAACATGGGATTATGCTGTCTTGCTCTGCACTCAACGACCGAGCGAGTTCTAAATTTTTAAAGGTTTTCCTGTCTTATGTTTTTATAATTTCTTTTCGGATTCCTTCCTGGGCTGTGAGCCCCAGCTGCCGGTGTCATTCTTCTTTCTGCTGAGGAGCGAGTTATGAACAAAAGCACGCTCTTTCCTCTGGTTCGTTCCATTGACCTGTCACTTGTTTCTCGTTGATTTATCACTCGAAAGGAAATTTGGGGGAAATGGAAATCTCTGGCTTTTTTAAAATTCCATATTTGATTATGAGTAAAGAAAAGGCACTGTTTCAGATAGAGTTTTTAAAACTCTTGAGGTGGTGAGTTATTTCATAAAAATAACTTATGTTTCCTTTCCTGAGCCAGCAGTCCCTGGAACAGCAGGTGTTCCGGATACTCGAGATGACAACCAGCTTTATAACTAACTCAAGGAAGAGCAGAGGACACTTGGCTCCTCTGCAAAGTGCTAGAGCCAAACAGAAACTTTCCCAAACCGGCCTTTCTGTAACCGTCCCAAAAAGGGAAGCCAGAAGATCAGTCAAACAGTGAGTGCATGGTCTGCTCACTTTGAAGCATGACGTGTCCGTTCACCAAGAGCAAGCATTTACTCAGATCTCTTCAAGGAAAAGAGTTTTCCTTCAGCCAACTGTTGAGGATGTAATAGTTTTTTTCTGTGTCCAGTTCTCATCAAATCCCATTAATATATTTTGTAGTCTACCAGAGTGAGGCTATGGTCATAAAGTTTGAACAGAGCAGCAGGGCACTTAATCTATTAACAACTGCAGACTTCTTTTCTGATTGTTTTGGAGGCAGAAGGAGAAAGAAAAAGAGCAAGTTGGTTATAGCTGTAGAGTAATTTATATCCATGCAACCCTTCAATTTGAGAAAGCACAATGCACCCAAAGGTCAATATATATTCTGCAACCCTCAGTCACTAGGCACCAGGAAGGAAAGGTTTCATTTTCCTGTTTCTAAGACTCTCAGTTTCCCTGCCGGAGCATTCACAAAACACATCAGTAATTTCCTGATGGAATTTATTGATGCATTTTTCTATCAACCATCATTTTTTTTTCAATGTGGGTAGCAGTCACATCCATCTGTTACTCTGCATGTAAACTTGGAACAGACTAACTACTTTTTCCCCTATGACAACGCCGTTGTCCATTTTGACAAGGTAGTTTGGGGTGGATGTTTAGGGAGAGAAGACTTTACACATTTCCTAGGAATACAGCTGTCCAGTAGAAACATGAAACAAATAAAATATATGATTTTAGAGGTTTAAGTAGTTGTGTGTAAAAACAAATAAAATTGACTGGAATGTCTTATTCTCTCTCTCTTACACACACACACACACAAACTTGTAATGATATTTTCTACATTCCTTTCCACACCAAGACTTTGAACTTCAGTATGTGTATTATGTTTGTGGCACATCTCAGTGTAGTGTTCCATAACTATGTAGGTGAGAGGTATAGTAGAGAATATGTAGCTCTAATAGCACCCTGTGGGTATACTAAAAATTTCCACTGTAGACCTGCACTGCTTCTGCATAATACTTCTGAGTAGTTCTGGGTACTGTGAACATATAATTGATTCCATTTTTAAAATTTTTGTTCCATTCAATTGTACCATAACTCCAAACTCTTTCCTTCTGGTCTGCCTCGTTGTCAAAAGCCACTTTCAAGGCATGATAGATTTTAGAAGGTGGGACAATCTAACATAAAAGCACTTTAGATTTCTAGGTCATGATTCTAATTTAAGACAATACAATTTCAAAATATCCACCTGACTGTTGATGATGCCCAAAGACTTTGTCTTGCCTTCATAGTTTTCTGCTACCCAGCTTGCTCCTACATCTGTATTCTAGTTTCAATGCTACCTAGTCTAGTGGCACACACTTCCAACATTGTTGGATCCTCTCTTGGGAGTTTGCCCTTTCTGTAGATTTGCGATAGTATAAATTGTGCGTTCAAAAGCTTGGCCTGTCATTGACTCTGCCACATTTCCACTCATGTTTACCAACTCTGTGATGAGTAGTGGTGGCAATACTGTGGACCTGAGACATATGCATGCCAGTTTTATACCCTCCTAAATCACTGGGCTACTTGAGAGCACCTCTGAATGCTGCTTTGTCTTGTGAGTGGGTAGCGGGTGAGTGCTCAGCAGCTCAAGCTGCTTCCTACAAGTGAACTGAGCCTCTGTTCTTCATTCCCGCTTTCATTTAGTATTCTGAAAAACCCAGGAACATTGCTGGCCATTCAGATCCTCCCTTCATTTTTTTGCCAGTTATCTTCTAACTATCTTTATAATATTTGGGGCCGCTGAAATAATGCTTTTTACTCACTATAATTGAGCAACCTTTTTTGTGTGTGTGTGTGTGTGTTATTTACCTTCAAGTTTAGTTTGCACTGTGTACATGGTGCATTGCTGGAGCCCAGAAATAATAACTGAATAAATGCATAACCAAGTATTTTGTATTTTTCCATGGATCATGTTTTTCCATTTATATCACATTAATGGAAAACATATCAAAATTGTATTGCATTCTGCTTTAATGTTAAGAATGTTGATGGTGCTTCTCTCATTAAAGACACTTCATTTTGAAAAATTCCTCCTTTTGTTTCTGAGTGGCTAGTCAACACTAGAAATCTGAGTAGAATCTTAAATGCTCTTTGCAAACCAAAGCTCAATATCAAATGAGAATATCTGAATTTTTTTAAAGTCTTAAACTTCCAGAGAGCTAACAGCAACATTCAAACACAAACCGAGAGAAGATTTTTCTAACCAACACCACACATAATCTAAATGGTTGTACTGAAAGGGCTGTAGGTGGTCATATACACACCAAAATTACTCCAAGGTGTAGCCATACAAGGTGGCATACTGTGGTCCTGTTGTGTAATCACCACAGTCAGGAAGCTAAGGCAAGAACATCAGAAGCTTGAGGCTGGGCTAGATAGTGAGATCCTGAATCAGAATAACCAACTAAGCAAGAAAAATTCAAGGTGAACTAGAGTACAGTTTAAGGAACAGTCCTGGGTCTAAAGAGATGACACAGCAGTGCATGCTACTCTTGCAGAGGACCTAGTTCACTTGCCAGCACCCACACAGGACAGGGTGGTTCACAAGAGACTGTAACTCCAGTCCCTGCTAGGGCATCTGACACTCATTTAGACATAGTAGGGCCTGAAGAAGAGAGAGGGAGGGAGGGTTAAAAAAATAACTTTTTTTTTTTAAAGAAGAAAAAAGTTCTGATTCTATTTAATGATGTCACAATGTAGAGAGCAGAGCTCTGCAGCTAGCTAGGCTTCTGGAACCAATGTCTGTTTTGCCAGTAGATTCACCCAGAAGCCAAAGGCTTTATAGTTATTTACTAAACAAATATGAAATCATTTTTATATGTACATTTTTCAATTATTACAGAATCTTATATTATTTAAATCCATGATCTTTGAAGTAAAGTTTATGAACATCTTATTTTGTAGTCAAGGAGATTAAGGTCTGGTTAGTTTAAATAATATTGACGACAATGAAAACCAAGGTTGAGGTTTGAACTCAGAAACCATGACACTTGGGTTAATAAGTTGAACCTCTAAATTATAGGACTCTCCTGGACTTTGAATGTTATAACATACACCTCTTTCTCTTATTCCACAAATTACCTTTAAAAACATCTCCCATAATTTATAAGAAAAACTTTTTTTAAAAGTCTGCCATCGCCTGTTTTAATATGGATCAGTGTTCCCTAGCTTTCTTCTAGAAAGGACCATTTGTCCTCAGGCCAGGGACTTGGGTATTAAAGCCTATAAAACACAAGATAGTGGTGCCTAAGAGACTGAACACCTTACTTTGCTTTAAAACCAGCCTTTCTTTCCCAGAGCTGTTTGAAAATTGGATTTCTTCTGGTTTGGAGTGATGAGGATTAAAATTACACATTCCACGAACTGACCTCTGTCTGCAGCTGCTTAGAAGTAACCAATTCTGAAACGGATTCCATTAATCCACAAAAGCTGCTTAAGGATAAAGACAGAGACCAAAGTTATTTGGTTACAGTTTTAATCCCCTTAATATCTAAATCCTCCCCCCACCCCGTTTCATTTCATTGTCACCTGCATCATCTGTAAGCCTGTTGACGGTGTTTAAACATACCTATATCTACTTATCCTGAAGGTATTACAGGTGGGGTAAACTACTCAAAGATAGTGAATCCTGTGAAGATGGATATATATTGCAATACTATGCAAAGTGAAAAGCACAAGCTAACATAACAAACATTATATCCAACTCTGTAGTTCCCAATAGTGCATATGCAGCTGATTACATAATTATCATCAGAACGCTTGCCATAAGATTTCAGTCTGCAACCAAGATCCATGTGAAAGTGCTGAGCGACTCGTATTCCTTTTCACATGAATTAACCACATTTAGATGCCTGCATTCCTTTAAAAAGTAAAAAAGAAAGAAAGAAAGAAAGAAAGAAAGAAAGAAAGAAAGAAAGAAAGAAAGAAAGAAAGAAAGAAAGAAATCAAATTAATTTTAATTTCTAAAACTTCACCCTAGAGAAATCCTTCATGTCTAAACAAGCACTTCCCAAAGAGGATTTGGCTTTTACAGAATAAGGGTTTCATAAGACTTCCAAAGCCCAAGTTTTCCATCTTAAGTGAATGAACTCCCCCCACCCAACACCAATACCAATGCAAATGGAAATCCCCAGTCAGGGTCAGATTGGCCCAGATAAAGTTTGCTTTTATACACATTGGCTTGTAATTGGCAGGGGCTCATCCATCCAAAAGAAAAAAATCTAGAGACTGCCTCTGAAGAAGCATCCACTCCACTTCATACCCCCCCCCTTCCTCTTACTCTGCTTACTCCCTCCATCATCTCTCTTTTTGCTTAGCTCTGCTTTATTTTTTTCTTCCTCTTTCTGATGCATTTTTACATAGCCCTTAGTCTGTGAGGTCTGCATTGATGAAACTTCTACCCTGGGCCTGCATCTTGGACTACATTTATCTGTCCTATTGGTCCGAGATATAAAATAGTGTAACCCTGCAGGCAAATTACTAATTTGGAAGCTGATAAAAAATAGTATTAATCTCATGGTGCATCAAGCATTTGTTTGGTACTTAGTAATAATTATGTTATTATATACAAGACATGTTAGAACAGGTATAGTGTAAGTGGATAGCAATTAAATCCAAATATTATGATGTAGGAGGGTTATCTGTTCTACCAATATAAAAAATATGAAGAAAATGTTAAATACTAAAGCTGTATAATTTGAAGAATTTTTAAAATGCATGTTATATTGTTGTAGAGTGTTAGCATTACTTGTAAAATTTGCTTGGAACTATTTTATAGTAAAATCATATCAGTTCACATCAGTGACTAAAATAGAAAAAAAGAGTCAGATGAAAAGAATCATGTCAGAGGCAAAAATCAGATATGTAGAATTAATTTTATTCAAATTTTTCGCAATAAAAAGGTCTCTAAACCTGAATATCAGTGTTTCTGTGTAACTTGAATGTTTACGTACAGAAAAGATGAGTTATGGGTGAGACAATTTACATTTCGGATAATTCTGCAACCAGAGGAAACTTAGACTGGTTTAGCTGAAGAGGAAAAGTTTATCTCTGTCTTGAAAGATCTAGAGAGACAAATCTTTTTTTTTTTTTTTTTTTTTTTAAATCTCAGCTAATCATTTATGAGACAAGAATGGGAAACTTGTCAGAACGTTCTGGGGTGGAGGAAGAGAAAGGGGTCTGTGCTTATCTTTTTTTTACAGATAAAAGTTGTCTGTGGCAATAGTGGGAGTCACTTGAGGAGAGTGGGCTGACATTTCCAGCTACGAGGGCAAAAGTGGCCCCCAAAGGTGAGGGAAATTGGAATTTCCCAGCCACTGATATTTCTAGGACATGGCTCCAGAAGGTTTAGCCACTGTCAGTGTCAACTTTGGGAGGCATCAGTGGATAAATGTGTTCAAGGAGAATTTTTCAATTAGAGCTAAGGGTGGGCTAACCTGAGAATTTTTATCTTCTTAAAGCAATAAGGCAACCTGTTAAAGACAACCAGTGTGAGCAGAACCATTGGAAGAAGAGCTATATAAACTGGGCCCCACGTAGCTCTAAGATATTACAATTTAACTCCAATCTCTTGTGGATAGCTTCTTTGCCTCAAGCTGCCTTTAATCCATCTAATTTAATTTTGCACAGTTTAATTGCCTCCATTTAAAAACATTATCAAAAAATGGACAAAGCAGAATAATATGACTAATTATAGTCCTAGGATAATCTAAGGGAATCAGATTAACAGGGTATACAGCTTTTACATCAAAGTTTTGTAATGATGACTCTCTACTATAATGCTGCCAACCCACCAGACTTGGGTTTCATCCATCCTTCCTCAGTGTGGTGGTTACTGCTAATAATAAACCTGACGTGGTCTGATTCACACTGAAGACAAGCCTCCAGGCACACCTGTGAGTGGTTATGTTGATTAGGTTTAATTGAGGTAGGAAGACACTCACTAAAAGCAAGGCTTAGATTCCCAAATGTATACAAAGGAGAAAGCTAGCAGAGTCTTCCTGTAAGAGTACCTGTGAGCAGCTGCTTCTGGAGCTGCTGTCCTGACTTCCCTTTGAATTGTGTGCCATAATAAATTCTCCTTCCTTAACCTCATTTTGTCAGGGTATTTTATTACAGCTGTAGGGCAAGAAATGAAGAAAATTGGCGCTGGGACCATTGCTATCATAAACTGGACCCTGTGGTTCTTACTTCAGCCTTTGGAACTGGTTTGTAGGAAGAACATGGTAGAACTTGGTGCTTTGGGCTAGGAAAAAAAAAAAAAAACCCTTAGATGCTGCAAGTAAAGCCCAATGGGCGGTTCTGACAAGATCTTGGAAGATGAGGAATGTACAGATAATGGAGGCCTATCTCATGAGATTTCAGAGTTAAAGAACTGGGAGATGTGGGGGTCAAATGAAGTCCTCAGTGAATGTGTGTAGTTGAGATGAGCACAACTATGCCAAGGACCCTGATTCTTCAGACAGATGGAAATACCAAAGCCTTTTCTCAAGGGGAGAAAAGAGACTCAAGGGGATGCAAAACCCTCCTTTGGTCCAAGTAGAGGTGTTTACAAGCAATTGACTAGTGTATGTACAAACTATGGCCCGCAGTTTCCTTCTCTCAGATCTTGACAGTCTGAGACTGGTCCCCACAGAGACATTTCTCAGAGACTAGCTGGCCGCTCCTCCTGTACATAATAAGCATGCTGAGTTTCCAAGATGTGTAGAAGGTCCCCTCCACCAGATCATAGCCCACCCCATTCTACCCCAGCTTTTCTGTATGTGTGTTTCTCATTTCTTCAGCATCAGGCCATTTCTTCATCCCTGGGTTGCCTCAGTCAATTTCACAGAACGAAGCTATGTAGTATACAGGATGGAAAGGGCCACCTTTGGGATCTTTTGGCCAAGAATCTAGTTTCATTCTGCCATATCCCGATAACTCAAGTGAAGTTGAATTTAAATGTAATGGACTAATTTGTTTGTCAGAGGAAATTTCTGAGAAAGCATCTGAAATAGTTAAAGAGATTAGTACCGCTGAAGAGAAACATTCTGGACTGCACTTGAACGATAGAAAAACTGTTCTAAAAAACAAAATTCAACCCATTAGAGGTTCCATCTTATGATCCAAATTCATTTGAGAGAAGAAATCCTAAACTTCCTGCTTCATAGAAACAGCTACCTGGGGAAGTATTTCCCTGGGGTCAGCAGAGATGTGGTCCAATGAGGCCACATTACATTTGGCAGCAAAATTTAACATCATTGTCTACATTACTGGTTTTGCAGGCATGGAAGATTCAAGATTAATGTGGCAATGGAGGCCTGCTCCAGAATTCTAGAAAGCAGTTGAAGCCAGACAGTGTGCAACAGGGCTAAAGTCCCTTTCAAAGATGCCCTGGGAAGCTAATGTGTAAAATTGAAGGTAAAAGCTAAATTACAGTGAGGACTCTAGGATATTAAAGATTCCTGGCTCATGGGCAACTTTGAGGATAACTGTAAGCGTGGGATGGAACTTGCCTAAAAGAGAGGTTATAAGCGCTACAAGCTACAGAGACTGAGGGGTGGGACTACCTGAGCTATTGCATAGTTTCACCCTGAGTCCCAAATGCCAGACACGGAGCAGTAGGATTTGGTATTTTCTCTGCTTGATTTTTTGGTCTTGCTTTGGTTTTATAATTTCTTTCTGTGTTCCAGTTCTCCTTTAGAATAGTGACATCTAATCTTTTACACTGTATATTGAAAGTATGTCACTTATTTTTTATTTTACATGAGCTCACAGTTAAGAGATTTGTCTGCTCTGATGAGAGACGGGTCTTAAACTCTTAGACAGTATTGGAACTCTTAAGCTAGGGGAATATTTGAAATTGGATTAAATACATTCTTGCATTATGAGATGGACATGAGACTTTGGGGACAAGGAGTAAAAGGTGATGGTTTAAAGTGATGGATTTCATTGTCAAGTTGTCAAGGCATGCTTCTGTGATGGATAGTATTAACTGTCAACTTGATAGGGTTGGGAATTACCAAGGAGGAGTCTCCAGACAGTATGAGGGATTATTTAGCTTCTAGACATTCCTGTGGAAGATTTTGTTGATTGGGTTATTGAGGTGGGAAGACCCAACTACAAGTGGGCAGCACAGTTTGCAGGAATTGGGTCTTAGACTATTAGTGGTGATGGGCATTGGAGAGATAGGAAAGGGCATTTGCCGTAAAAGCAAAAGAACCTGATTTCAAATCCCCCGTCACTCATATAGAAGGCAGGCATCAGTGTGGATCTGTAGACCCCGTGTTTTGGAGGACAGATATAGATGGATCCTAGGGCTTTTTGGCCACCAGCCTAGACAAAAATAGTAAACTTCAATTTCAGTGAAAGGGCTTGTCTCAGAAAATAATTGTAGGGGCAATAGAGGAATGTGTCCAGTGCATCTCTTTGGCCTTTGTATAGGAGTGCACAGCCAAACACACCAAGTAAGAGAAGCTTGATTGAGAAAGATAACTGGGCACCTTCATTATCACTTTCTGCTTCCTGACTGGATGCTGTGACCCACTGCTGCATTTCCTCCTTACATTCCCTGTCATGATGGACCGTTCCTTTGCACTGTGAGCTGTTACAAACCCTTTCTCCATTAAATTGCTTCCATCAGGATATTTTATCACAGCAACAGGAAAAAAGAAACTAAGGTACCCAGTTAGAACTTTATCAAGGCACTAAGATGAAGCCAATAGTTGAGACTTTAACGTAAGAAATAGCAAACTGGAAAAAAAAAAACTTTCAGAGGAAAGAGAGAGAGAATGAAGATAGAGTTAACCAAGAGTTATCTTAGGCTTTGCTAAGGCACACAAAGACATGATGGTATATAAAGTAAAAATAAAGAAAAAGAAAGCACAAAGAAAATATGAGCATAACCCACAACTTGGCACAAAACTGCAACACCATTTCTGCCTGTAATTATTTCTTTCTCTGAGAAGCTAATAAAAAGGAAAGAAAAAAATGTTCAAGCATTGTGTTACAAAACAATTTGTAAAGTCACTTTCCTCTTACTTTTGGTTCAGCAACTACTTCAGAAATTAACAGTTATAGAACATAATCTTGAAGTTCTTCCTCATGGTTTACACTGGCAGCATATGCAATGTCTATGAAATTCTTTGCAGCATTATTTAGCAAGTCTTGTGGACGTACTGCAGAATTGTGCTCTTTTATTCTATTGGCATTTGGTAGAGCCACACACCTAATGGGATTCAGCGAATTGTGAGGAGGAGTGTCTGAGATTTGCCTTTTAATTTCTAACGTGAGATGCTAAAGATTGCTTTCATTGTTTGAGTAACCAAAGTCAAGTGTCAAACAAAGATGCAGCTGAGCTGAAATTGTGATATAATAAGAACAAAAAATACATTCTTATTAATTTATGGAAGTCCAGGGTGGTGATGTGTATGGCTGTTCATTACCACAGCACTACCTAACCTATCTTGACTGATGCGCACACACATTTGCATAAGATGTATCATCAGATTCATGATGTAAATAATTTAAGATCAAACACGCTGAGAACCAAACAAATGAATCAGTCTTGGCTCCAGAATTAAAAAGTAGCCCAATGCAACCAAATTATAGTTCCCAAGCAGATGTCAGAGAGGGAGGACCTCAAACAATCTTCTCTTCAGTGAGCCAGACTCAAAAAAAAAAAAAAAAAAAAAAAAAAAAGCCTTCACTGCAAAGCTAAATGTTTTATTAATAAAATCTCCACTTAAAAATAAGAAACATTTTTCTGTTTGATCACTAGCTGTATTATGGTAGTTTTATCCAATATTCATAGACCAATAGAGATATATTATGTAAATTGGGCAAAAAGATAGAGGAGGCAGATGTTTAATTGTAATAATTGAATGAACAGTTACATGGCAGCTCTTTGGCAGATGATCTACAGTGAAATACACTTCTTCACTAATTATATTCAGTAGCTAACTCTGAGTATAAAAATGTGCTCAGCGCTGAGGCTCCAAATGTGAGTAATCAGAACTTGCAACAGGGACAGATGATTAAATGGCAGGGATAAGAAATGCGCACGGAACGAACATGAATGAGCAGCAAGCGAAGGACAGCCAATGCCATGGTGGGCAGAGGTAGAGGGTAAGTTAAGTGGTCTGTTGGTTGTGGCTTGCTGAGCACTCCCGGTTCCACACACAACAGTCAGAGACTGGATGTTAGTAACAAGGAGTTAGACTAAGCATCAGATGGTTATTTGGGGAGGGGGTCAATATTATGTTGAGGAAGCTAGCATTCCTACCATCCAATCTAAAATCTAGCAGCTGTTTGAACTCAACTACTTCATTACTGCAACACTTTGGTGTATTAATTTGTGGTTTGGATTTGGCAAGCGTTTGTATAGGAGAAGCAAACCATCGAACAGTCCAAACAAAAGCAAACACACAGTCTATGTGGGAAAGTGTATACAAGCCTAGATTTAAATCACAGTGTAAAAATAATCACATGGAAACAATGGTGAGTGTGTAATCAAAAACATGTTGGGAACAGAAAAAAAAAAAGTAACAAAAGAACTTTAAAAAAAAGTAGGGAAATAACTAAGAAATATCATAAAGGTTTCTGCCTTACACTGTGGCATGCTGGTTGCTGTGGTCAGGAAAACCTCTTCACCCCCAGGCAATCCATTTTCTGCATATACAACAAAATCTAGTCTCCTCTTATTGATTCATGTAAACATTTGGCTCAGTGCTTGAACTCTAAGATGTTTGGGACAACTGGAAAAGATATCTACTTTATAAGTCTAATAATTTCAAATCTGATTTTTTTTTTTAATCAAGAAAGGGATTCAATGAATTTGGGCCAAGAACCAACACTACTCTGTATACCACCACATCAGAAAAAAACCAAAACACTAAACCCATCCAAATCTACTGAGCAGGAGCGAGATGTGCTTTTCTCAGACGTTACACCAGGAAAAAAGAAGATTTATTTTAAAGAGATGTGAGAAAATTAAACCCAGTATTTTAAAGTATTTTAGTGGCATATGACATCATCTGATTTCATAGTTTCTACTATGTAACATTTTTTTTTAAAAACTGTGAAGCTGCTTTCCATGCATGTACTTATACATGAGCTACATATAAACACATGGAAAAGCTGCATGGTCTGTGCTTCTTTAGTCAAAACCTTGGAAAGAAATTTAGTCTTTGAGTAGGAAATGGAATTAAAGCATGTGAACTGTCTTCTGCTTCCATTCAAGGCTGTCATTTTTCGGGGTGGCTTTCGCTAATGGTAGAATTTTCTGGTAGGATTCCAGTTGGGTGCAGGGCAAAGATTGCTCTGGTTTAAAATCGCCTATGGATCCCCTAGGAATGGCTTACAGCAGTCACTCTATTTACTAGGGGCAGCCAGGCCCTTCCTTGTTACCGGCAGTGTATTTTCCGTGATCGTTTGGTACATAGTCCACTGCCAGCATCCAGGTAGTGCTGGGTTTCCCTGGATCTCAGAGCCACTCCCATCTTTCAGAACTGGCTGGTAGGGGGACATGTTGACTCTAAATTGACCAGAACTTAGTTCCTGTCACATTCGTGAGGACAAACTCAAGCAAGCCCCTTCTATCCTGGAACAAGAGTGTAGTCGTCAATGGCTTTACTCAGACAGTCTCCAAATCTTGTCCCTCGCCTGGAACAGAGATCTGTCCAAAAACCGTTTGAAGGTTTCCAAGGAGCAAAAGAAAGCCAGTGCTTCCACTCTCCCCGGATTTTGTTTTGGAAATGAAAAAGAGACAGTCACCCACCACTGCAGTCATCACTGATGCCTCATCCAGCCGCGTCCCTGCTGCCCTCACCATAAGGGATGCTAGGAGTAGTTACTATCATTACAGGGTCCTAGATACAGTAGACACTGCTGAATTAACCAACTGTCATTTCAGACCAAAATCTCTAGCACCACCCCCTCAGGAGCACAAAACATTCTGGGTAGACTCCCCCTCTCCCCAGCTCTGCCCCTTTACTCCTTGGCTAAGTCCTCCAGGGTGGGCGAGACTTGGAGAGGGGAAGGTTGGGGTTTGAAGACGCCTTGCCAAGGCATCGCACTCTGCCAAAAGGCTTCTCAGACACAACAGTTTCTGAGGACCAGGTCCACCTTCCTTTTCTCCGAGAGTATCTTTTCCCGGTTTTATGCTGGAACCCTGAAATGGTTTGGGGACCAATGAGGTGGCAGCGGTTGATTCATGGATCGCGGTGAGGGGAGATTTCATTTCCAAAGAAGAAAGGGGGAGGGGGAGGGGAAGGACAGAGAAACCAGAGGGGAGGCGGGGGGAGAAAGTGGAAAGAGGGGGGCAAAAGTAGGAGGGGAGGAGAGGAGAGAGGCAGCAGGGAAGAGCCAAGGCAGCGGAGGTGAACGCGAGGTAAGCAGAGGCAGCAGGTTCCCGGGGATACCGGAGAAGGCAGCTGCTGGCGAGGGGCGTGGGCCGGGCTGGGACGCAGGGGGACGGTCACTGTCGGTCGGGCGGCCCTGCACGGTGGTCGCGTCCCCGGGATCGGCGCCCCGCCGTCCCGGGTGCCTCCGCCCGCGCGCGCCCGTTTGGGGGGCCCGGGGAGCGGCGCCGGCCGCCCGGCTGCATTGTGACGTAGCGGGGCCGCGGCAGCGCCTCCGCCGCCCGCCGGGTCTCCTGCGCCCGCCGCTCTCGCCGTCTGTCCGTCCATCCCTCCCGCTGTCCTTCCATGCTCCGGTGAGTCCAGGTCCCCCCGCGGGCGCTGCGGGGAGGAGAGGGACGCGGGCGGCCACGGATGAGCCCGTGCAACTTTGCACCCGGGCGACACCCTGAGGGTTCCCCGGTCCCGGGGCCCCCTTTGTGCCTCGGGTCCCTTCTGCCCCGGGCCGCACGGTGCCGCTGCCGAGAGCCACCGGGGTAGATCCGCTGGGGCGACCCAGGAGGCTTGACTCCAAGGGACCCAAGTGGCTCCCGCCTCGCGGTCCTGGGCTCTGGTGCAGGGGATTGTTCTTTTTCATTGGCCCTTGCGCCGCGTTACGCTTGCTGCTACCTCGGATGGTCCCGGAGGCGGGGATGGGTTGTGCCGTGGCTCCCAGGAGCTCTTAAGGAGGAGCGAAGGCATAGTGATAGCCACACTAGTAACTAGAACAATAACAAACGTGAAGGGGATTCCGGGTGGTGTCGCTGCCCGAGGGGAGACCCCGGCCCATCAACCCCGCGGCGCCCAGGCTGCCCCGTCCAGCCTCGGCTCCTCCTCCCGGCGCTGTCCGGCGTCCCGGGCTTGTCCAAGTCATAGGAAAGGTTTCTTTCCCCGACCCTCTCTGTGGTGGTGACTTTCTTCTGCAGGTGGTAAGTGGGGATGAAGCCAATGTTGGCTATTGTCAAATGCCACGTTTGGTTTATTTCATTTTTACCAAAAGAAAAGGGGGAATATTCTGAGCCAGTTCTGGCAGCCATACAGTTTCCACAGGAAATACTAGCATTCTTTGAGGAACACGCTACTGCTTGCAGCAAAGAAAGTCTTCAGGAGACAAAAAGGCAACGGCATTGTTGCTCATTTCTAACGGGCCGCTAGGAGGGTGGAAACGTGTTGTTTTTTCCTGTGGGAACATTGCTTTCCCTGGGAAAGTTAATTAAGGAAGCATTGTTATCTGTACCCCTGTCCCGTTTTTTTTTTTTTTTTTTTTTCAATTGCTGGAGGTGGGGCCACACTCCTCGTGGTTGTTATTGACAAGTGTCCATCAAAAGGCCCCTAAAATGAAAGAACCACCGCAGGACAGTCTTGCCACACACCACGTGCTGTGGAGCCCTGCCAGGGTACAGTTTGCAAAATGAAATAAGGGCTATCTGGGGAGGCTTATGGGGATTACATTTTTGCAGATGTCAGTTCTCCAAGGTGTCAACTCTAAACACATTATGGTCAGGCATTATGACGGTGCTGAATCTGCAAGCAGACGAAAACCTATTTCTCATTATGAAGCAGACATCTCAGTTGGGAATAGATTCAAATCTGTATTTCATTTGTACATATTGAAAAATTTAAAAGTCAAGAGAGCAAGATGTGGGAAGGCAGTATGCTAATGTGTGCACACCTGGGAGGCAATGTCTGATGTGTCTTGATATTAAATTATTTTTTGCATAGCAAAGTGCAGGGAGACACCTTTGAACTGTCCTTACAAGTAATAGAAAAATGTATGACATTTTAGGACTGATCACAGAAGTCTCTTTCTAAGGGAGTATTACCTGAGGATTGCCCATAATTAAATACACATGCGTTCCCAGGTCTAGAATCAGAAAGAAGATGATGGTGTTTCTCTTAAGGGTCATAGAACACCATTAATGTCAGTAATACGGTAAAGATGGAGGATTGTAAGAGAGCGTTTATCAGTTTGAACACGACCTTTATTGTCCCTAAACGTTCCATGGAGTTTACAAGATCTGAAGTATATGAAATACTTCATTTATTAATGTGATATGTCTGTTTGTCTGTGTCTGAAAGGAAGTGACTAAAGCAAGTGCATTTTTGTGTGCCGTGTCACAGCTTTGCTGAGTCCAGACAGCTGTTCAGTGCAGGTGTACAGTGGAAATAGAGAATAGAAGCCAAAAAAATTCTGTGAGCACTGTTGTTCTGGAAGGTTTGAAGGGATTCACTGGGCCAAGGAGGAGGGAAACCCACAAAAACATCGAAAACATACAAATGCTCTTTGATATTATCAGAGAAAGCCTGGAGCCATGTTTCTTGCCAGATTTAAGTTGTTTCTTGTGAAAAGAAGAAATCTCCCAAGTAGCAGGTGCATCATTAGAAGCAACACAGGGGACTTTCTCTTTTAAATGCAAAATCTAATTGAAGAGCCACAAGAGGATGAATGTCACTCTTTGAGTAAAAGCCTAGAATGTTGGCAATTTTTCAGGTTAGAGATGCAAATCCCATAAGAGAAATATGTGTCTTCAGAGACAAATAATATATCGTGAAAATCAAATAGTTGCTTCTGTGCAACATGAGCCCATATACTTGTTTACTTTTGATGTTTGATATGTAAATTCATTTGTAAAGCAAAATTTCCTGAAATGAATACATAATTTACTTTCTTAGCTATATACCATGCATTATTTTCCAACTGGATAATAGACTTTATGATTAGGAACTTAATTCTTTCATTAAGCCTTTAAAATGAATGATCATAGCTATACATAGTGATACTTGCAATTCCAACACTTGAGAGGTAGGGGGCGAAAGGATAAGTACAAGGTCAATGGTCTCCTGGGATACATAATGGTTTCCATGCCAGCTAGGGCTTCACAATCAGAATTTGTCTCAAGAAAAATCATCTGAATCAAAAATGAAAGTAATGACCAAAAGAGTGATTGTTGATGCCTCGGCCCTGCAAAAGTTCTAGTTGACTCTGAGTTATTGTATATTCATTTTGGTTATGTAGAATATAAAAGCATAAAATGCAGGGGTCAGAGAGATGGCTTGGCAGTAAAGAGCACCTGGATGTGGTTGTCAGCACCCTCTCTCATAATGTCTTTAACTCCCAAGTCTTCAGCGCCCTCTTCTGGTGTCTGCTGGCATTGGCAAGCACATGGCACCCACTCACAGAGATAACAAACACATAAAGAAAACAATAAATCACATGTGCACGCGCACACAAACATTCTCATAAGGAAATTAAAAGCAGAAAATAGGGTACCTAAAAATTTAAATAATGATGCAGAACATGAAACAAGGCATGTTAGAATTAAGTACCCCAAAACTAAATAATAACTGTGAAGGGATATCTGTTTAGATGCCTTATCAGTTACCCATTGACTCCATAATTTATTAAAGCAACGACTAGAACTCATGGTTCTGTTGTTCAGCGGTTTGGTTTGGGTTCTGCTAATTCAATATGGGTTCCTATAGATGACATCATCGGTCAGCTGGAAGGGTGATGTTGGGTTTGAAATAGCCTTGGCTACTTATCTACCTGTTGTGAGACTATTACCAAAGTGCATGGATGAACTGGGGCATGGACCCCCTCTCGTTAGCAGACTGATCTGTTCTGGTACCCAAACCTAACAGTACCCAAACCACATTCAGAGAGCCGTAAAAGAAGCAAATGAGAAGCTGCCAGGGCGGAGACAGGTGATGAGTGTCTGTCCATGTCCTGTTAGCCCTTTTCCCACTAGCTTATCGAGTTCAAAGCTCACATCAGATTTGAGGATTTTAGAAAGACAACACCTGAGCTGGGTGGGAAGGAACTACCAAAGAAAATGGCTTTTTAAAAAACGACATGTGAGTACACTTGATTCTAGAAGAAACATTCTGCTGAGGACTAACTCATGAAACAGAAATACAGTGCTTGCTTGCTTATGGTGCACTCAGCATGTAAATTGAGAATTTCCCACTGCTTCATTGTCTCATGAGAATGGCAGTCGTGATAGAGAATGTATTCTTCTGATGATAGCAGGGGGCAGGGTAGGGGTGCTGGTGGCAGAATCAGCAGGGCATGGCTGGAAGGACTTGAAGGGTATTTATGGAAAACAAGAAGCAAGGGATCTATCCAGGAGATTCAGATTTAGGATTAGGTGACTGATAATAGGGTTAGTGGAAGCACAGAGCCCAAAATTATCCTCAGGTTTAAAAAAGCTTGTGCTCCTATAAGAAATGGAGAAATCTAAATGGATTCATTTGGAAGGAGAGGAAAATTCAGTCCTAGAAAGGTTTATTAAAGGAGGCAGCATGGGGGTAAAATTACTTTGTAAGCTAGAGTCTGCCATGAGCATGAGCTTTTGCTTAGGTTTGTATGTCTTTATACTATTGTAAATAGATAAGTGTGTTTGGGTAAACATCAGAAAAATACTATTCCAGGTTGCTTTAAGAGGTTACAACAAAGTCAGGAGGACCTTGTTCAGGGTGGAAACAGCTATTATAGGTGTCTGGAGAAAGGAGCCAATCTCTGGCCTTGTATCTGGCATAGCAGACCCCTTTGGCCTAGCCAGGGTGGCACACGTATTCCTGAAGCAGAAGCATTGCTTTTCAGTCCCCCCGAGGTGACATGCAATAAGTCGATAAATGCATTCTCAAGAACACCCCCACTAGCAGTGGGGCTAGCTAGTCAAGGGTGGTACAATCAACAGATGCCCACTGCAGAGGAATGCTTGACAATTGATTTGGGCCTGGTCACCAGGAAGTACGCAGGATGCAACAAGTGAGCTCTAGGTGCATTAGTAAAAGTTAAGTCTATCGAGAAGATGGATTTTCTTCTCATGGAAAGCAAAGAGAGAAAAGACTGGCTCGCACAATACCTCATCTGGATTTCTTCACAAATGTTAGGGGACATTTTACTAGAAAGGAATGCAATTCTAAACACGTTCTGCTCTGTCTTCCTCCTGAAGACATATTCAAATTGCTGCTTCATCTGCCTCGTTTATAGATAGCCAGACTGAAATTCAGGTGGTGTCCTTACCATCAAATGCAGCTGTTGGGCCAGACAGAACACCTGACCTCAGTGACTTCGTGCAATTAGTCTGAATAGCACATACAGCTGTGCTCTGTGGACGAGCCATGGATGGCCCAGCTTAAATCCCAGCATACACTTTTATAGTATTTTTTCGTTTTATTGCCCAAGCCTGAGACCCTGAAGATACTCAATAAATGTTAATTGAATGAGTGAACGTGCCATTATCTGGTGCAGTAACATTTCTAAAACAGTCTGGTCTGGCTTTTCATTATTCAGGGTAGCGTTGGCTATAAAATTCCTAAGTGCCTTTTGTAGACTGAAATGTTTCGAGGCCCTCCTGTCACAGTGATGTACATTTTTCCCCTAATTCATCACTCATTTAAAATAACTTTTCATTTTTTGAAATGGAAATTGTTAGGGATCATGCTTTTTTGCAAGTGACAGAAACCAGGTAACAGTCTATACCTACTCAAATGGAAAGGAGCAGATAGGGACATGGAGACAATAGAGACCGCGTCCCTGTCTTGCATGGTGCTGAGACTGGCTTAAAAAGAAAATACCGGGAAGAGAGAAGAGAGTGGGTACTGCAGAAAATACACAGCAGGTATCTATCACATCTGTTCTGATAACCATGCTGTTCCCTAAACCCAAAGCCTTGGAACTAGATCTAGCTTTTTTAATTCTTCTCCACCTAGTCACTCGCAGAAGCCTCCTGCCCCGATTTCCAAGCTTTATTTCTCCTTTGTGACCGTCTATGTTTCACTTCCTGAGTCACCTGAGGGTGATGTCTCGAGTCTCCTGCTCTAGTCCATCCTCTCCACAGCCTGGAATTCTCTTTATAAAGAAGTAGATGTAGTCAAGCCCTGTAATGAGAACCATTCACTGTCCTGGGGGACAAGCCCAGGCTGCAGACCACGAGTCCTAAAGTCTTGTGGTTGGGCTCTGCCTTCTTCTGAGGATGCAGGAGAGAAGCAGAGGTGTGCTGTGCTAGCTAGCCCGTATCACTTGAGTGTCCTCATTGGCTTTTACGTGAGTTGATGCCTCAGTGGGATATTATTGCAATCTTCTCGACCCACTGAACATCTACTATCTTTTCAGACTCAGCACCAATATTTTCTCTGAAGAACCCTTTGATGCCTACCCCCTCCTATGTGTCCCCGGAGCCACACTTCACCCTTTGATACAGCCTTCTGTATGCCCATCAGTCTCTAGCTCTAGACAGATGGCTAAAGAACAGGATTGTACTCTATAGTTCTCATGGTCACCTCTGCTTAACCTAATGCTGTTCACACCATGTACGCTCCGAATCTTTCATCTTTAGAGATTTTTTTTTAAGCTTATTTTCTCTTAGGGTTTATCCAGTCTCCCTTAGCTTGATTCTCACATGTGTAGCTCAGAACATTAGACATAAAGTCAGATTTCCTTTGAGGTTGCTCTTTAGATAGTTTATCAAAAAGTGTGTGGTTTTTTTTTTTTCATGATTGGCTTTTAATTAGTCCCTAATGACTACATTAAGGTCGAGCCTGAACATAAAGCAATCCAAAGTAAATTGCTGGACTGGTATCTATGGCTTGGAGATCACAAGAATCATTCCTCACACCACAAGGGAGGACAGTTAGTAACTACATCTGTGAAGTTGATGGTGCCCTGCACTGGGTCCTTGCTAGAGGCCTCATACTTCTTTGTGATTTCATTCTCACTGCAGACCCATGAATGAAGTCTTTCCTCAGATGAAACAAAGGATGAGAGAGTTGCAATGGCATGTTTCCCTTCAAGTGGCATCTGAGTGACCACCAAGTTGCAGGAGAACTTACCTGGGTAGCTGATGGGCTTGGACTTGAATCTCCCCTCTCATTACACATAATGTTTTCAATGCTGTTTTAAGGTCAAATGACTGCCTCTGGGAAGTAAAATAGGATGCTAGAGAGATGGCCAGTGGTTAGAAGAGCTTAATGATCTTTCAGGGGACCCTGGGTTAGCTCTCAGCACCCTTACTGGGTGGCTAAAACTGTAACTCCAGTTGAATTAAAACTGTAATTCAATGCCCCCTTCTGGCATCCACAGGTAACTGCAATCACACATGCACATACCACACCCTTCCATAACATGAATTTAAATAAATCTTTTAAAAAGACTTAAAATACCCTAGCACATCCACCCTAGGCATTGACAAATTGGTTAATGGAAAAGAGATCCAGAAGGGATGATTCCAACACAAAATCTCAGATTATAATGATTTCTACCTTGAAAACGCAAGTCCTGTTTTTAGGGCTTGAGGATTCTAGTAATAATACTGCTTTGTTTTCTGCAGCAAATGAAAAAGACTTTGTTCTCATTGCCACCTGCATTTACTCTCCACATTTTCAAAAGGAACAAGACACTGTCAAACCACAGAGATCAATGCCTTTTAACCTATTTTTCCAACTAAGGTTCTCATAAGAACCTTATAGGGTTTTTACTTTGAGGAAAAAAAGATGTGCAAACACACATGTATGTCCCTTCCTGTTGGTTTTCTATGGCTCCATAGATGCTGTGTTATTTCAAAAGTTTAAACACTAACCTAGAAGAAAGGTTGTTAGGTGAGTGTCTCTCAAATATCACATATAACAATTTATTTGTCAGTCTGCAGTATCTTTTGGAAAGTGTCTTATAGCCACCCAACTTTCTGAGACCTACATGCAAACTGTTTCAAGCCATGGTAAATGAAATGAATGGGGGGAACTTAAGATCTCCAGCTAGCAAGCAGTAAAATGGAACTGAAGGCATAATCGCCTCTATGTGCATTCTACCAGAGAGTCAAAGCGGAGCCATGGAAAGTAGAACCTCCTTCAGCCTTTACCATCCCTGTTATCTGACTGCTTCTACACCCAAGCCTCTTCCCATGACCCAGCACAGGCTCACAAAGCATTCTAGGTTTCAAAAGGCCTCAGCTAACTCTACTTCGTTTTTCCCTTACTCACACAGTAGATATTTAGCATCAGTAGAAACAGCTTTCCTGGTTTGATCATTCCAGTGTGAATTCCTGTGATCCATTGCAATTCACACACTGAAAATTCTAGCCAAGAAGATGCTTAACAGCAAAAATGACCACCAGCTCTCCTGGTGACCCATCTGAAGATATTGACTGAGGCCTTCTGTAGATTAGCTTGTGTCCTCCAAGCTACCACCACAGACCATGAGCTTGTGGTACTTGCATCTATTCAGGAGGGACTCAGATATTTAAATGAGTATTAGGATTAACGGAAACAAATCATGAAGCCTTTTCTACTGACGTTTCTCTGTTCTTTGCAGCTTCAGAACTGTACTCATAAACCACTGTCTCACCAAGCACTGTCTCATCCAGAGACTTTGTTTACAGAAGTGATGGTGAGGGTGAGGCATGCAGGCAGAGGAGTTCATCCTAGCCCCCCTTTGCAGACCTGAAACTCAGAGTGATAAAAGGAATTAACCTCCTTAGGGTGAAGATGGGGTTAACTGGCTGGTCTGGTCCTCACTAGGGAGACTTTCTTCCTGTAAGCCACAAGCTGCTCCTAATTTATTTGAGATGTCATTATCTTGGATTTTCTTCTCTGGCTCCCTTGGCTACAAATGAATGTAGCAGCCAAACGAACTCTGAAAGCAGGGACATTGCCAGTCTCTGTGTCTCTTCATGCCATGGTTACTTCTCCGTGTTGCTAGCCTGTTCCTGAGATAGCTTCCTAGAACCACCCTAGAATTTCCCTTTGCAGACAGAAAAGTCCCATGAATGCAAGACAAATAGGTGGTTTCACATTTCCTAGTAGGCATACTATAAAGCATAAGTGAAATCAAACATGTGACACTGATTTTAATAATATGTCTTCCTTAACCCAGTGCGTCTAAAGCCATAACATTTCCACGTATTTTAAACCATTAACCAGATATCTTACATGCTATTTATTTTTGCACACTAAGTCACTGAAATTTGATGTGCATTTTATACTTAACTGAGGCAAGCCACGTTTCCAATGCTCACCAGTTGGTTGTGGCTAGTGGCCCCAAATCGGAATACAGACTGGGACTCCAGATTCACCAGGTTTTCTTCATCTGACTCAGTCAGCACTTAGCTTAAATCTCAGCTCCTGCCTGGACAGGTGATGTCTGTGGCTTTGTTTGCTCAGAGGACATGGTACGAATGTTGCCATCCTTCTTATTCATTCTATAGCATGTAATGTAACTATAGAATTCCTGCTGCAGCATGCAGCGGGGCACTCAGTAGGTTGCAAATGAATGAAGGAGGGTATTTGCAACCTTAGGAGCTGAAGGGATTCTTATGTGGAGGTTTGCCTTTCTACACTTAGCATACGACATATACAGCCTCTAGTTTCCATCTCCTAGCTCTGTCCAGAGTCACAGAGCCCTATTTGGGTCAGATAGAATGACCTGAAGCCTCTATAGTCAGAAATTGAAAGGTTGCAAATGTACTGAGCCTACCCATTTATTGCTTATCTTTTGACTTCATCCTTTAATGTCAAGTAAGAATTCTACTGTGTTAAACCATAATACTCTTTGCAGGATAAAGTAAATAAATAAATAAACAGGAGGACAGGCTAAACCCAAGAGTCATTCACTAGACAGACTTCTTACTAAGATTACCAAAAGCCAGTTGACACATTACATTAATACACAAGGAAAAAGCAAGCTACAGTAGAGAGCTGTTGGAGTTATCATGAGCTCTGCTTTCCGGAGATTTCCAGTTAGCTCCCTCACTCCCCACCCACCCCCTGAAAATGGGAGATTTACATTCTGCATACTATTGTCTTTGCATATTTAAATTTCTGCAAGTGCTTCTAAATGGTTAAGAGCATGTTTTTGCATGTCTGCTTTATCCTCAATGATAAACGTCACTTAAAACAATCCATTCAATCACATCTAAAAGATTGCTACTCTCATAAGCCATGCTAATCACATTTGGAAAAAAAAAATCAGTTTAAAAAGGAGAAGATATCAGATACAAGAGAAGATATCAGTGTTTCATCTAAATTGTATAAACACTTAAAAATAGAGGAAAGAGAATAATTAACTCAAGCTCATTTAAAGAGTGCTTAAGGGCTAGAGAGATGGGTCAGCTGTTAAAAGCACATACTTTGTTTGCAGAGGACCCCACCCAGTTCAGTTATCAGCACCCACATCCAGAAGCTCACAACCTCCTGTGAGATCTGAGGGCTGTGACACTTTAGAGCTGTGGCACATGTGCACACACACACACACACACACAACAATAAATAAGAGTGGAGGAAAAAGCATTGAAATCAAAAGTAGACTTAAGCCTAGCCTTAAAATTTGACTAATGTTTACCATCCTCACCTGTAGGTGGATTTTTCTTTGGGCCACAAGTTCATAAATAATGACACAAACTTATTATTTATTAATTATGAAAGTTTGGTCTTCAGCTTAGGCTTGTCTCAAATACCTCTTATAATTTAAATTAACCCTTTTATATTCATCTACATTCTGTCACATGGCGTCACCTCTCTCATTTTGCATTAGTTGCTGACTCTGTTCTTCTTCTCAGAATCCTCTTTGTCCCCAGAAGTTCCACTTAACCTCTTCCTGGCTAATTATTGGCCATTCAGCTCTTTATTAAACCAATAGGAAGGCATTTTGGCAAAGACACGTCTTCACAGTGTGAACAAATATTCCAAAACATTCACCCTAGAGAACCCCTTGACCTGCTTGAAATTATGTTCCCAAATCCACATAGAAGACGTAAAATCTGATGTTCCATGCTGTGTATCAGGAGGATTAATGAATTCAGACAACATTTTGAGCAGTTCAAGTAAAAAAAACACTATCCAGGGCAACTGGAGTGTGAAGTAACATGCCAATATTTATTTTTGCAAAGTAAATTCCTATAAGCTAAAAATATCATCACATATACCATATGGTAAATAGCTAAACATTGGCCATGTTTAAGTTATCTGATGGCCATCTCAATAAGGCACGGACAGCTCACGATAGACAAAGCATTCATGTACTGGCTCCAGTTTAAGAAATTCTGCTTTCATCTGCGTCTCTTAATAAAGAATCCATGTCTCTCTGCAACTCACATGCACTTCTTCAAACACGATGGCTCTGGGGTGCTGTGCTAGTGTAATTGAAAACCTATAAAAAGGCTGAGAGCTACTTTTGAATTGGCTCAGTGAACTTGGTCTGGATTTGTCAAAGTGGTGAAAGGTTTAAAGGAATTTTCATAAATGAGGTCTCCAAGCTGTGTGCTAAGCATAGAATTCCAATGAACTCCAAAACCCATGAACTCAGAGAACGCCTCAGAGAAGAGCAGTCATAGAGAGATGGAAATAAATGATTCATTTTCATTCCTGAAGTTGTGCTGATGCAAGCACACTTAGCCACTGATAATCATAATTTAGCAGCCCCGCTGTGTACTAAAACTACAATTGAGAAGCTTAATCTTTAATTGAATCAAGTACTCACAGATTAACATGGTGAAAATCTCGGGTAGTACAATGTTTACGTGTTGCTAAGAAATAGAGCAGACGTATTTGCAAGTTCCAGATAGATTTTGTGAGGGGGGAGGGCTGTACTGCTTCTTCCTATCAGGGGATTCTTCATTGCTCTCCACGTCTACAATGCCTCTAAGTGTGTTTCGTGCTCAGAAGCTCTGCATTTTCAAAGCCGTCATTTATGATGAGCACATGGGTATGTCTTCCCAAGTTCATCCTCAGTGGCTATTTAAGAAAGAGTCCCCTCTTCCCTGCAAAAGCCTAAATGAGTAATCATCATGAAGGTTTACAAATTTTAGTGAAATAAAGTTTCCTATTTGCTGGATTTATCAAGAAAGCAGAAAGTTTCTTGAAATTTAATTATCACCAGGCTTTGCATTCTGGCCTTAATGGGAAACTATCAAATTATTTAAAAAAAAAATATTTTTTTTGATACAGGTTGACAGTTTTCCAAAATCATTAAAATGTGCATGTACAAAAGCAGCTGTACTCTGCTTTCATTTCCTTTCTCCCCCTTTTGAGAAACCTAACTGTATGATGCATTGTTTAATAGGTTTTATTTTCTTAATGCAAAGCTGACATTTACACAGCATGAGAGGGAGATGCCATGCCAGTTTGTCTCTAAGAACAAGAGATTGCTATGTGCTATTTCAGTCAGGACCAGGCATTTTAAAAAAAAAAAAAAAAAAAAAAAAAAAAAGTGCCCTCCTCAAGCTCAAAATACAAGGGGGAAAAAAACCCTCAGAGACAAATTCCTATTTGATCTATTTAAGGCAGGCTGTTGTCCTCAGAGGCTGGTATTTCAAAGTAGGGGGTCTTTCTGAGGAAGAAAGCCAGCAGAACACTTGACTGGCTGTCTCATGGATCAGAGCTGAGAGGACTTGGGCTCATTATCAGATTCTGTACTATATCCAATCTCAGAATAAGCTGCATAGAATTAAGGAAGGGGCTGCCACTGGGTGCCAGGGGACAGATCATGATTGCACGCCAGCAAATGCCCTTAGCAATCTCTAGAAATGTTATTAGAACACACTTTTACCCACCTTTGGGATAATTACTAACTCACTGCTGTAGATAGCCAGTTGTTAATTTTGGTAAGAACAAATTTCTCAGCCTGAGAATGTATGTAACCCAATGTCTGGTGGGCATGACATGATCAGTGTGTGTTGGCTGGAGACATGAATCTTTCAACATGCCTTGAATAGCGAATGTGTTTATAATCTAAGACCTGAGGCTAACTCCAATGCAATTAACCGAAGTTAAGGGCTTTCATTTACAAAAAAAAAAAAAGAAAGAAAGAAAAAAAAAAAGTCACTTATTTATACCCAGAGCATCTGAATAAAAGGCCTGTGAAGTTCCTTGGCAAAAACACCCGTGTAGTGGAAGGTGTCACTGTTTGGTAGACAGTTAAAAGGGTAATGAAACCATAAGGTCTTAAAACTAGCTTTTCTAGAACTTTTGGTGCTAGGTAAGAATTTGGAGCTTTGACAATAATGAGATAGGAAATTAAAATAAAAAGTGCCGTGTGAATTGAAAACTTCTTTAAAGCATCCCCGTTCATTTCTATTGTCTCCCCAAACAAAGGAACATGGTTGCTATTGGATAATAATGATAGACAGGATAGTAGTTGTCACCTTGGGTCTAAGCGTGTTGTTGATGGAGCACAGGCAGGATTATCTATATGCTAATAATGCATGTGCTTTGGGATGGTTTACTTAACTTTTCAATATTTTGGTGCAATTCCTTCCTTTCTCAAGTTCACAAATGTTTATTAACTACTCCACTTATTGAAGGTGAACTTTAGTAGTCAGGTTTAAATGAAGATAGGAATGTCAGGTCCATTCCTTTTTCTTGACTCCCTGTGTGTGTGCTAAAGCATTTGCTGGTTTGTGGGATAGATCGCCAGGCTCTTTTGGTCTCTTGCTTCTGACTGGGTTTCCACTAATCAGAAAGACAAGCTGGAGATTCGCAAGCAAGCTGTGGTCTCCCAGTTGATCACAGCTGGTGGCTGCATCCATCTCACTAGGGCCATTCTCTGGGCAACATCTGTGCCCCACTCCAGACACTTCAACCTAGTGAGTGTTCCTTGAAGTCTGAGGAGCTTAGTGTTCTATACTGCTTCTTCGTCTTCATATTGAACTATCCTCAAATTGCATTTGTACCTCGTCTAAGATCTGTTTTCTGTTGGGGACCTGATAGACAAAAGTGACTTTCTGTCTCAGAAATCATTATAAGAATAATATGATTTTAGTAAAATGATTGCCTTATAGAGTGCATCCAACAAAGCCAAGACCTCCATTATTTAATGAAAATTCCTCTACTGGGCAGTTTCATCCTCAAATGAACATTGTGGAGGGTGCTCACATAAACTAAAATGGTTAGATAGGTGATGTAATCTTATAAATGTCACATTCATATTCCATTACTGAGAAAAATGTAGGGTTTATAATTGCATTATTGACAATCCTTCATTATCACCATTGGACCACACACCTAAATATGAAGTACTAAGGATTGAACATACAGCCTTATACTGCGGGGCGCTATCAGCTACACTGCCAGACCAGCCTTCTATTGTTAAGCAAAAAGCCAGGTATGCAATATTGTTGTTGCATTATTTAAATATTTCAAAGTATAGAAGATAAAAATTATTTTTGCAAATGTTAGAAGTGGGAAAAATGAGCCAAGGTCATACAGCTCTCCGATGGCAGAACTAAAAAATGAAAAAAAGGGTTTTCGACTGCCTGTTTCTCAGTACAGGGTACATGGTCATAACAAATTTGGAGAGAAAGCTATGATTTCAAAGTATTTTAGTAAATTAAAACAAAACCCACATGGGATAATTGGGAATGTCTAAAGTAATAAACCACAGTTGTGACTACTAAATAGCAATAGGATTGAATCATGAGCACTTCAGCTTTTTGGGTTAATTACTGTAAGGTCTGAATTAAAAGCTCTTCACATTTCTATCCTCCTGGTAGTTTAAAAATAGATGACGTTAGGGTAGGATTTTTACTTGGCTCCTGCTGAACAGAAAACTAGCATCAATGTGCTTGGTACATCTTTGACTTCTGTCTTAAAGGGTTTGTTCTTAAGCTCAACAAAATAAGTTGCTTTGTGGTTTTAACATTATCTCACACAAACTCATGTTCATTGGACTGTTTGTCAAGAATAAAAACCAGAAAATTCCCTGAAGAAAAAGCCAGTTTGAAAAACAAGCCATAACCCTCTTTCTTTCCATTTGATAAGAAATGTAGTAGGCTATTAAAATTTCAGGCTGCATGAATGTATCTTTCAGCATCTTGGGGAAAAAAATGCCCGTATATTCCCGCTCTAACGATGTAGAGGGGGAAGGATGAATTTCAGAAATATTTCTTTTGCAATTAAGTAGACTCAAATTGAAAGTTCTTTTGATGTCACTTCAAATAAGTATTTATATATTATCATTCCGAGGAAGAAGCAGGGAAGGCAAAAGTGAATAATTTTTGTCAAATGGGCTGATGCTTCCAGGATGATGCATTGTCATTTGGAACACTGGGGGCCTCTTTTTCTTTGTGTTTTCTTTACGGTCTTTTCTAGATAGGATTTCTTCTTTCTGGTTTTTGTTTGTTTTTTAAGAATGTGTTTTTGTATGTTGGAAACATTGCAAATATTAACGTTCTCAGGTATTATCTTTGAATTGCCCTTAATTTTCAGATCTGGTACTCAAACCAGGGTCCTACATATGATATTGTGATTTTTCAGTTGAGCTGCTCTCCCAGGCCAAATTGCTCTGTCCTGAGATGCTCTACCATAATGCTCTGATGCAGTGGTTCTCAACCTTCCTGATGCTGAGACCTTTAACACAGTTCCTCATGATGTGGTGACCCTCAACCATAAAATTATTTCATCGCTACCTTGTAACTGTAATTTTCGACTGTTAGGAATCACAGTGTAAATACTTTTGGAGATAGAATGTTGCCAAAAGGGTCGCAATCCACAGGTTGAGAACAGCTGCTCTAACGGCTCCCTGTCCATCTTGTTCTCTGCTACTGCTTTCTACTCTGACTCAGTTTCTCCTTTTTATTTTTTACCTTCCATGAAATAGTCACATTTTCACTAAGAAGGCAGTATATTCCTAGTAATTGCTATAAATAATTACAGTTTTCAAATCATTTGTATTGATACAAGTATCAGTAGTGTAAGAACACAGTGAGATTCTTTGTGGATTATACTGAAAATATTACCTCCTAGTTAAGAACCTCCCCTGTTTTCCAAACAGTAGTCGGGGCTTGTGAAAGCGGTGTCTTTGGTGGTGTTTGCAGAAAGAGGGTTCACTACTTCATGTACCCATTCTATGAACATGTGGTTTTGTGTCTTTCCTGACATGGATGCAGTTTTTCCCTCCTAGGAATATTCTAGGCAATGGAGGAAAGTGTCAGTCAAAAGTAAGCACAGGGACCCAGTGCTGTAAGAGACAGAGGAGTGAATGGTGAACCTCACCTACCATACAAATGAAGATGCTCAGATTACCAAAGGCTTCCCGGAAAACCTGACATTTCATTTAGAGTTAAAAACTGCTCAGGAGACAGGAAATTTACGGGGAAGTATTAGAGTCCAACAGAACCTAGAAATCATATTTTGATGACATTTTGTGCTAAGAGATATGGTGGGGGAGTGGCAGGCGATAAGATTCAGAGGATGACCAGAGCCAAATCTTGATCATTGTCCCACTGAGGAGGGAGGGTTTTAGTACCACAATCACTGAATGATATTGTAGATAACCTTGTGTAGACGGTGCTGTCCATTCTCAAGGTTCAGCTCATCACCTCTCCTGGTGATGTCCATACTTTTTATTTCTAGTCCTGGAATAGCAATCCTTTGTCTTTTCACCATCTGATTTCCCATGTTCTCTTTTAAAAAAGAAAAAACTTGTGGGGGATGGGTCTCTCACAAAGTTTATGCCCTCAAAGAAAATTAATCTCCTTTCTTTCAAGACTCTTGGCTTTGTCCCAATGTCCTAGCTAGTGAATGGTCCCAGCTTTCGAGGATCTTGCCTATTCTGTCCACCTCCCATCTCCTCGCCTGCAGGGACTCAGCAAGACTTGTTTCTTGTATTTTTAAACTTACTCTCAATATTTATCTCTCTCCTGTCCCCATTTATATTGTTATTACTAAGGTGGCCATCATCTTCTCCTCTAATTATTGTAACACTTTTCTCTCTCTTTTTATAACTGAAATTTTTTTCTGACAACATAATCTGATCATGATTTTCCGCTCCTGTAAGTCCTCGTCCTCCTGGGTCCTTTCTATCTTCCCGCCACCAACTCCATGCTGGTCTTTCTCTCTACTTGTAAAACAAATCTGTAAACAAATACAGGCTTAAAAAGAAAGAACACACACAGATTTCTCTCTCTCATACACATACACAGACACACACACATGCACACAACAGACACACACACACACCAAAACAACTGCAATATACAAGCAAAAAAAAAAAAAAAAAAAAAAAAACCCATTAAGACAAAAACAAAAACATATGAGACAAAGGTCCACAGAAACACTACTGGGTTTGCTTTCTGTTGCCTCGGTCAGCTACTGCTGGTCACAGGACCTGCCCAACTCTGTTTAATGCTGCAGCAACTTCTTACTTATACGGCTTTCTGATCTATTCCTGCACCATTCCTAATAGTGATTCCTTCAAAGATTTTGCTTATTAATGTGTATTGTCTTTGCTAGGTTTGGATTAAAAACTAAACTCCGTAGTATGACCTATAAATCCTTATGATTTGGGTCTTGTCCATCCATTCAGCTTCATGGAAAACATGGCCTACCTCTTCACCATGATTACTGAATGACTTCAGTCTCCCTGACATCCCCAGTTAGTCCCCTGGGTATTTTCTTCTTGTTCATTCTGAGCCTTCTTGCCCTGTCAACTCATTTCCTCTGCCCTCTGCCCTCACCTCTTTATCTGTGTGGTAGTAGATTTCTTATTTTCGTCCACAGACACATCAAAGCCAGACATCATGTTTCAGTAACAGCTGCTGTATTCCTCCTGGTTAGTTGCACGTCTGGCATGTAACTGTGGCAGAAGCAATAGTGTTTCCTAAGAAATTGTTAGACCAGGTGGTGCGCTAATTTATTTACATTCATTATCTCCTGTAAGAAATTAAGACAAGATGGCAGCATTTAAAGGTAACATGGCAAAGAAAAATTGAAGATTAGGTGTTGAGATTGGTCTGAGGGTGAACTCTCACACTAATATGTTAGTAAAACAAGTTAGTGTTTAGACCTACAGTGGGGCAAAGGTAATAAATCAGCCAGAGACTTTATTGTAGTGTTTCCTAGTAATTCTGGGTGACAGGTACATGCATGACTGGTAATGCATAGCCTGGCACATGTTCATTAGAATATACTAAGGAACTTACTTTATTCAACTTATAAAGTCAGTGATATTTTGATGCAACAAGTTTATTAGAATTAGAAGGGCATTATACGACCAAAATGGATCATATGACCAAAGTCTGAAAGAAAAAGAGCAGATATATTATGAAAGTCACCACATGGCTTTTAAGTATTAATCGGTAAAATAATAAAGATCTATGAAAAGTATTAAATTAGACTCAAAGTGTTTAAGTCAGTGTAGTGCTGTGTGTACTTTAGAGTTATTACTTTAAAATACTTATTATTTGGGATTATAATATATAACATTATTTTTACCTTCCTTTTCTTTCCTCCAAACCCTGCCATATTGCTCCCTGTCAAATTTAAGGCCTCTTTTGCTAATTGTTCTCACAAACATATACATATATGTTTGTGGATATATATTTTTAAATGCTATGCTAAGTACAATCTGCTCAGTGTATGTCTTGTGACTCATATGTATGTTTTCAGGGCTCATCATTTCATACTGGATAGGCAATTGCTGTGCTCTTCCCCTGGGAAAGACTATCTCTCCAGCTCTGAGTGTTTAGTTTCCAACATGATAATCGTAAGTGAAATGCTTTACCAGCTCATTGTTAAGAAAGAATAATGGTTGAATGGGTGGACCCTGGAACAAGAGTATTTGTATTAGTATATTCAAGCTGCTATACCAAAATGTAAAAAACTGAGTAGCTCTTAAATAATAGAAACATGTTGTTATACTCCCAGAGGCTGGGAAGCCCAAAATCAGAGGCCACCAGATCCAGCATCTACTGAGGAGCCACATTCTGATTTGTAGATGCTGCATTCTCAGTGAGTCCTCACATGATGGAAAGGCATAAGGGAGCTCTTTGGATAAGGAAAGTAATCTCTCCTGACCCAGTCTCCTCTCAAGGATGCTTAGTTGGTAATATCATCTCATGGGCGTTTAGACTTTAACATATGAATTTAATGGGACACAAAGTTCTAACCATACCATTGCCTAACGAATCATGTAATTCATGATCAGTACCTGCAACATTAACCCACTAAAACTCTTCACTTAAATAAATAAGCAAAAAACTTCAACAAATGTGGGGCCTCCTCTCAACATACACTCACACTTATTCTGGAAACATTCATCTTGCACCGCTTCTCCATTATAGCACTTATCCCAAGTTAAGATCCTTAGTTCTATCTTTGTCCATTGCATTTCTTACCCAAGACTATCCATTGTTGGACACCATCTTTATGAACCTTTGCACAGTCTTGATCCACAGCAGAAATTCAGTGAACATATGTTGAAGGAGTGTGTAGATATTAGTTTCTCTTCTATTTTTGAAATAAAATACTCTGACAGAAGCTACTTAACTGAGAAGGATTTGTTTTAGGTACAGCTTATCATGATGGGGACGCCATAGCAACAGGTGTTTGAAAAGCTGCGCTGAATCCTCAGTCAGAAAAGAGAAATGAGTGTATGTGCAATGATGCTCCCTGTCTCATTTACACAGCCTAGGATCCTCAGGTCTGGGAATGGTCCTCTCCAAAATGACTATGCACAACAATTAATGTAATCACAGTAGTCCTCTACAGGCGTGGTTGGAGGCTAACCTCACAGATGATTCTAGATTCTGACACTGGCTATCCCCAAGGAAATCGTTCTGTAGGACAGAATCTTACAGAGATTGCGCTATCACTTTGCTGTTTTTGTAAACTTTGCTTGCTGTTTGTTATAATGCAATTCTTGTTCTCCAAAAATCCAAACTAGAAAACAGAACAATGCAAAGATGCATCGGTTGCAAACCATTCTTCAGTTTGGAGACAGACACTTACCATCTGGGTGCATTTTCTCAGTTTGTTTACTCTATCATAGTGATGTAAAATCTAGATATGTTTTGTATTCTACAACTTTGACCTCATATTCAATAATCATGCCTGTTTCATACTCTAAAAAAGATTTTTTTACTGACTTCTATTTTAAAGTGGTGGAGTAAATGTATATTGATCCCCACCTTTCAAACAACAGAAATAACAAAACTCAGAGAAGAAAATCCACATCTGTAATGAAGCAAGTCATTGGCAGCAACCCCAGAGCACAAACCTTACAGTACATGCCAAGTCTATAACGTGTGGACACAGGTGAAGGAGAATGTAAGGACCTACACTTATCTCATCTTCTTGGACCTTGAGCAAGACATTGGTTTCCCTCAGATTAAGTGCACTGCCATAAAGCCATCTCCAATGTCTCTTGATTTATGTGTCAAGACCTGGATCTGCAGCAGGACTTTGGGAGAGGTTAGGGGTGAAGCCATAAGCACCCACATGTCACCACTTGAAGGTAGGAAAGACAGAACCAGAGAGAAACCATCTTACACCCTTTTCATTTTCTTTCCATTAATCTTCTGGCGGAGGGAGCCTGATGAAAGTCAAGGGGAAAGGAGGGAGCAGGCTGCCGAGGGTGAAGCAGGGGCCAGAGAATCCAAAGCTTTCTGGAAGAGTAAGTCAGGCTGTTAGGGAAAATGCCTTCCTTATTTCTGCCCCAACACAATGAGACACTAAGTAGAACTTTGGTGAGCTAAACGGGTGGCTACTTCCTCCCTAATCTATTTGTTAGACGGGCACAGCTGCTGTGGAGAAAATGATCCATTAAGATTAGAAATAAGAATGAAATAGCTGAGCTTGGATAAACTTTGTGTAGTTCACAGAAGGAGGTTAGCACCAGGGATAGGTGTCGTAAATCAAAGATGAAGCAACACAGCGCAAAAGGGCACGTGTTTCCGTAATTGTAAAATGGGCACCACAGCAAATGGAGAAGCTGAGCTTTTCAAATTGCTGAAGTGTCGCTGTTTATTTATGAGCCAAGATAAAACTCATTCCTAGATAAATGACTAAATTGAAATACTATAATGCATACCATTCAAGTGCTGTTATGGTTAAAAAATGTGACCATAAAAATGTCACATTATTACGAAACCTATTTGTTGGTTGGGTATTTTCTGAGTCCTGCCTCTCAGTTTATTGGCTCCCACTAGGGTCTCCCTGCTTGCCTTGCATAGCCAATACACAGTAGCTGCTTTAGAAGTGGGAGATTGCCCTTTCTACCTGATACGGCCTTTGAAAACAACTCAGAAATTTAAACCAGAAGCAGTGTTTTTGCTGATGTCATTGAATGAGGTAGCCACAGAAGCATATGTTGGCAGCCATCATACCTCATTTACAGAAAAGCATTTACACAAGTTTATGTTTAGTTTGAAACGATATCTTCTCTTCCAATTTGTCTTGCATTTCCTGTAAGTGCTTAAGCTAGCATGGTGGATCTGCTCAACTAAAAAGATAAATACTTTCTCCTTAATCTACTTGGTAGAGAGATATGGCCACTGAGGCTGGTATGTCAAATGGAGCAACATACAATTTATATAATCAACAGAAAGTAGGCACCCTATTTCATAGCAAAGCAGTTCTGTTTTATGTGTCCTGAAGGTAATAATCTACAATCTACCACCAAGGTTTATAACATTTTGGATACTGGTATAATTAGGACGCAAAGGACAGTGTTTGGAGATATAAGATAGTAAATCATTAATAATGTTGTAGACATGAAATACACACGGTAGTAGACCTGGAGAAAACAAAAGACTTAAGCAAGAGTAAATGAGTATGGGGCAGGGGCAAGATGGACCCTTTGGTAAAGGTGTGTATTGTGCAAGCCTAGCGATCTGAGTTCAATACCCAGAACTCATGTAAAAGTAGAAGAAAAAAAAACTAACTATACAAAACTGTCCTCTGACTTGCACATGTACACTGTGGCATGACTCTCTACTCCCCCCATCCTCCATCAATAAGAATATACACAATAAAAATACTAATTTTTGTCTTAAAGAGTGGATAAGTATGGAAGAGTGCACTCATAGAGGGGAGAGAAGTGAGTCCAATGGATATTCAAGCAGCATCCCAGAGGCAGGTCAGGGCAGACACGAGCTTTCCACTGGGTCCTAAGAAGAAGCACCAAGCAAAACAAAAATGGAATGACCCATGAGTAATTATCTGAGCCTTACTCAACTCCAGGCCAAGGCAATTTTCTATAGTACTTTGCATATGTTAACTAATTTTGTCTTTTCTCAGTGAAGTAAGATGATTAGCATCTCCACAGAGAAGAGGAGGAGGAGGAAGAGGGAAAGAGAGAAGAGAGAAGAGAGAGGGGGGGTAAAAGCCATGTGCCTAACTTCCACTACTCACTACAGTTCAGCTGAGACTTGAGTTCATGCTCATGTTCCCAGTGACAGCATTCTTCGTGATCTCTGTAGGATGCTGTTTACCATATCAGAAGACAGTCTTTAAGGGCTCAGTGCTTTGTTACTTAAAAAGACGAGCTGACAGCTAGGTCCTTCTTCAACGTTTCTACCAGATTAACTCAAGAGGTTCCCAGGAGAGAGGCGCTGAGAAAGAGATGGTGCACAGATCCTGGAGAGTGAATGAGAGGGGCCATCATCGTGGGAGGGAAAACATTAGATGCCTTGGAGAAGGATTTCAGTAGCAGAGGCCACATTTGGAAAATGTAGACTCATATTACTTCATTTATTTCTATTCTGCAATAGAAAATTATCTTAACAGGAAGTGTAAAATCTTGAAACATTGAAGTAGTCCTAGCTTAAATGTCAAGTAAAACAGTTGTCACATGTATACAAATGGAGAAAGTGATGGTTTTGATGTGTATCCTAATTTGTGGATTATTCTTTCAGTCTTGTTCACTGGGACAAAAGTGATAGCAATCTCGTAGGTGTGAGCTTAGTTCCTTGGAGAAGTCTGAAAAGAACAGATATTAATGACTCACAGGTGAAAGCCTCCCTCTATGCCTACTTGTCAAAAATTACTGCACTATTTGAGTAACCATTCAGTTCTGCAAATCACAAAAATAAAATGACCATATGTCTAAACTATGTATTCTTCATTTTAACCAAAAGTACCCCTGTGTGGTTATAAAGCAAGCAGATATTTCAGCGCTTGGGGGTATCTTAGTTGTGATGGCCCAGGAAGCTTGGCCACACACGCTTGGCAAATGGTCCCTCTGGACCATCACTAATGCACTGCAGGTTCTCAGGAAGCAGACCTCCAACAGGAAGTATGTTGGGTAGTGCTCCCAAATCAGCACCTCTGGATTAAAGGCGGGAGCAAGAGTAGGCAAGAGAAGCTGGGCTTTGATAGAGTCCCACAAGGCCTCAGCCAACTCATGGTTGACCCCAAAGGCTAAGGAGTCCTTCAGGGCTGAACTGAGTTCCAGTAATGGGGCCTGGCATGTACAGTTCACACCATCTCATATCTGTCAGGACTACACTAAAAGGTGATGTCATAATCAAACAGCAATTCTTATGGAAAGCTGAAAGCCTTGGATATTGGGCAGAATCCTTTCCTGAATCCAGGGGAAGTTAAATTTGAATATCATACAGCAGTGTCCTGTGTCATAACTGTAATCTCTATAGTTTATAGTTGGCATTTAATCCCTAAAGAGTGTTGTCACAGAACCTATCCTTTTGCAGAGAAAGTGAATTTAAAAGAAAATTGTTTTAATAAGCTTTTTGCTGTATTAAAAAAAAAACATATACTGATTAGCAAGAAAACATGTACATCAGTGTGTTTGTGTGTGTATGCACATATGACTGAGTGATAGGTAGAATGGGCCATTTTTTCACGTATTATATCCTTTAGTGTATGTAGCTTCCATGAAAAGAAGATATGCTTCCCCACCCTCCCATTCCACCAATAAGTAAACAGAATTGAAGAGTTCGAGAGACTGATGAGATCAGCCACTTAATGGTATAGTCACGCTGCCAGGCCAACCCTTCCCAAATCAAAGCCTTTTACTCGGTCATATCTTATGTTGTTAGTTTTAGATCTTGAAATTCAGCCATGAACCTTGTACTTTGATAGATAACTTTTGCCTCCATTTTAACAGAACTTTCTTATCCAGCAGTTTGTCATCACAGATCTCAGACACTTGATATTTAAACTAAGCGTGTATCTTTGGACCTTGCCACAAACTCCTATTGGGAAAAAAAAAAAAGGAAGTGCTTTTTCTTTCCTTTAGCAGGACTGAGTGCTGACAGTGGCCTGACATCGTATAGGAACAGATTGTTCTGAATGCCTGGCGTGGCGGTAAATGAAGGATGCTGAGGCAAAGGATGCTGAGTTCAGTGCCAATGAGTGCTATCCAGGGAAATGAGGTCCTAAAAAGAAGAATAGAGAAGAGAGAAGGGTGGGAAAAGAAGGAGGAAGAGGAGGAGAAGGAAGAGAAGGAAGAAGAGGAGGAGGAGGAAGAAGAGGAGGAGGAGGACTAAGAGGAGGAGGAGGGGGAAGCTGCAGCAGCAGCAGCAGCAGCAGCAGCAGCAGCAGCAGCAAGCTCCTGTAGGCTGGCCTCTGCCCTGCCCTTCTCAGTGAATTTAGTGAGTGAAGAGCAGCTAAAGGCTTGAAGATGCATAATGTAGAAGTCAGAACTCAATGTGCATGGACAAATTGCAGCTCCCATACTTGGTTTCTACTTGTTGAACCTGGGGTAAAGACAAACATGCGCTGGTTTTGTCAACTTAATATAAGCTAGAATCATCTATGAAGACAAATTTCATCAAGTAGGGATATTTTCTTGATTGATAACTGATGTGAGAGGGCCATGCCCACTGGAGGTGATGCGAAGCCTGGGCAGTTGATCCCAGATGGTACATAAAGTAAGCTGAGCAAGCCATGGAGAGCAAGCCAATAAGCAGCACGCCTCCATGGCCTCTGATCTCCCTTTGAAGTGGACTGTAAGCTTCAAACTGAGGTAAACCATTTCATTCCCAAATTACTGCTAGCCAAGGTGTTTTATCATAGCAGCAGAAACAAACAAGAACACACAAACATATATGTACATACTAGTACAGAAACAAGCCAATCATTTTATGATCCTAACTCTCATTCTTTAATTTATGATGATGACATTCTGGCACCAATAGAAATTCTTGGAAGGTCCATTAAGAAAAAAGAAAGCATATACACTTTCAACATGTGACTAAAATGAATTTTGAAGTAAATTTGAACCTCACTTCAATTTAAAGAACTTGCTGAGAGCTTCTCGTTTCATAGAATGCCTGGGTGATGGATCTTTTTCCCCCAAGAATAAGGTTGACTGATCATCACAGTTGAATCCTGATACAAATGATAACAACACTTTCACTGTTCCGTGACGGTTGGTTTCCTCTGGTTTGTTTTCAACTCTACAATTAAAGTAGACAAGGTTCTGTTATGCCTTTGTTTATTTTAACAGAGTGCTGCTGGAGTCAGGTAACCCAAGGGACAAGCATTTGTCAGGTATTCACACATAACATCTTCCAGAGTTGGTTTTTGTTTTGTTCTTTTTTTTGTTTTGTTTTGTTTTGTTTTTTTTTTTAGGAAGGAGAATGGTCATTCTTTCAGTCACATGTCCTTTGATGTGTGTGTGTGTGTGTACACACATATATGTATATATATATATATATGCATATACATACATATATCTCAACCCATACTCTTAATATGAAGTATTTTTACCTCTTTTTACGCAGCTTTGGTTCAGCTCAGTCATAATTTAATGAAGGATTTGGAGAGTGGTTGGGAAAGGCAGCAATTTCTGTGTGATTGATGCAGTGTTCCACATAAATCTTATAACCCTGAATTATAAATCATGTGGGAATTTAGTATGAAAAACAGATGACGTCAGCTTTTTGAAATTTAGGAAAAGACATTTAGTTATCTACAGATACAGGGATGTCAAGGCATCATGAACTTACATGTGGGTTCATTAACATCCCTAAGTAAGACACCTTAAAATTATAGCTTATCAGGAACAACCCAAAGGACTCTAAATTGGTGTCGGTAGTGCAAAGACTGATAATTTATTTTATTTTTCTGAGCATGAAAATGGTTATATTACTACAATAACATTATTGCATCCTAAGGTATTCATATGTTATGTTAACCTAGAATTATAAATAATGACATTTAAGACTGCCTTTGGGTTCTGTGTGAAATCAGAAACTTAGCACTCATGTGAAGCTTCAAGAATTCACACACGAACACTGAGTTATAGACTTTCAGGTCTGCAATCTCTATAGCATCTGAAGGAAGCTTTGTCAGTCTGTAGGCCAGAGTATTGGAAGGAGTAACCTCTGTGTGATCTCAACATGGCAACTTATTGCAGAATTTACACTGACCTCTGCTCATAGGGTAGGCATTCCAAAGCTGAACTTGTACAGAGTCCAAGAAGGGATGTGTACCAGGAGGGAGACTTGAGTATTAAACTTGGGTAGATTGGCAAAGCAAAGATGGAGGATGGAGGCAGTTGAGTTTGTGACAGCTTAAAAATTTAGCACCAACTTCTCTATGTCTCATGGTTTCGGGGGGGGGGGGGGGAGGAGGAAGGGAAGGAAGGAGAGAGAAGTGTTGACAAAATTCCTTGGCTTTTAGAACTGAGTAGACAAAGTCACTTCCTTATGTGGGACATACATTACCCAAAGACCTCACAGCTTCACATTTTATCTAAGTCAATGAGAGACTGGAGCCTTGGAGTCTTCTGTTTTACATACGTGGGATGCCAAGATACTTCAAGTAAAAAAACGAATAGTCTTTACAGAATCTTCCAAACAGAATCAAAACCACTTCAGATAGGCTGTCTTCCCGAGTGTAAGAAGTGCAGTGACTGTCCACTTTTTAAGCAATGTTGTGTATTCTATTCAGCCACAACTAGCAAACAATTGGAGTCTTGCTTTGTTTGGCACATAGGCTTTTATTATTGATTGGCTCAAAATTGAACGGTGGATTTCCTCCTTACCATTTATGTCTCAGTATGAGATTCCTTGTCTTGACTCAATCTCTGTGGTAAACTTTTATCTGATCATTCGGCTGTCTGTTATTCTCACTCTGTTTCTACAACATTTTAAACAGAAATGTAAGTGCTGTTTGTGTGAAATGCAAGCTGTTGAGCTGTGAAGGATCTCTTGTGATTTCTCAAGTTGTTTTCACATTTAGTTGATACCGAGCTTCTAGAACAGAAGTCTGGGAATGAACAATGAATGAGACCACTGAACATAGGTTTCCTTCCTGGCCAAGGCTGTCTTCCAGGGCCAAGCAAAACGATGAATGGGAATGGAAAATTCATGAGTATAGCCAAATGAGTTAATTTTATTAATTTCAGACTCAACTCTGCTCAAAGACAATGTAATAATCTACAAAAAAAATGGAATGCTGGCTACCATTTATTATTTTTTTTTTGTAAGAGCAAAATGTGTTATACTAATCAGGAACTCTTAACTTGGCCTTGCGAGCAGTTCAGAAAAAGACATTGTGTGAACCCTGCTTGGAGTTGGAAACTGTAAAGAGATTCTTTCTCCCTGTTGCTTATGAGGTATTTTTTTCCATGTGTTGAATTTCATTTGGGTTGTTCAGGAGAGAACATGGAAATTTTGCTCTGCTTCTGGAACCTGTAATTGAGGAGGAGGGGTCAAAATGTAATCCAAACACTTAAAATACGAAGGAGCCAAATGTAAAGGACACTCTACCGTATGGTAGTTCTCTGGCTGTGTATGTGAGCACACAATGTTGTCATGGTTTCCCCTCACATACAATAATTTATCTGGCAGGAATTACTGGGTGGAGGATGGGAATTTAAAAAAATGGAAGTGAGTGACAAAATGATCTCCCTCTCTCCCTGACCAGTTCCTCTCATCAACAATACTAAAAAAACATTAGGTCAAAGACCATTGAGATCTCTTGATACCTCAAAGCGAACATGTTTTGTTTTTTTTATTGCAGCCATGAAAGTAACTTGGGAAGGCCATTCTGACCTCAGCTTGCTCAAACTTTGTCAATATTGATAGTTACTTTGTCCCTCACAGATGAACAATTATTTCACTGACCCCTTTTGTTAAAATATGGGAACATTTCTTTTGAATTAGTCAAAGGAAGCATATGGCTTTACAGCGATTTCCATGGGAGATTTAAGGAAAAATTTACTACTTCTTCACCTGTGTCTAGACAAATTTATTAGGCACTTGCTGATGGCAAGTAGTACCTGTTTATGAAGCCGAATTCTGGACTGCTTACATGGGAACTTTCATAAATTACCTCAAGTGCTTTAGAATTTAAGCTTAAACAGGAATTAGGCATTCATAAATTGAATGAAGTGGTCATAGACTAAAAGGGAAGGAAAAATGTCTTGTAATGTACCCCTCGTGTTCCCCACTTCCTTGCCTTCAGCCTTAGAAACATGCTTGACTATAAAGAAGAACATATTTAAAGTCCAACCCTCTAGTGCCAGAAACTTCTCCTTTACATCTTTGCTAACCAGGAGGATAATCAGCACCTTGTCTCTCTGTAAAATGACAGGGTCCATTTCTAAAGTGTTGAAAGAGAAGTATACAGAGTTTACAGGTTAAGCGGTCTCAATTCCCTGGCCTCCGCAACAGGTTTTAAAAGGTAAAATGTTTTTTAAGTGTTTAAAAATGTTTTCAGCTGTCAGAGTAAAGCACCATGGTCAGCTGAGTTAACTACTTACTTGAGCCATTAGTATTTTCTAGCCATTTAATAAAACTCAGAGCGGCAGTCTTTAAAATATAAAGCATTAACATTACTCACAGTAATATTTGTTTTTAATTTTACAGTTTGCTGATACTTTTACCAAATGCAAAAAAAAATTGGCTTCCAGCTTGGCTAAGTCTGTCAGCTATTTTACTGCATCTAAGAAAAACTCATGTAAAGACTCAGATTTAATCCTCTGGCTTGAGCCTAAGTTTCAAATGCAGTCTGCCCGTGTTCATCTTTACTGCCTTATTTCTCATACTTGAAAAAACAGTGCGATTCTTCATGAGATTCTTCTGATCTCATCTTGAAACTGTGGCCCCTCTGCTGCTTCTTCCAAGTAGAGTCAAAATGTTTTATCACTCAGCTTCGGCTGGAAATGCCCTTCACTTTGGACATTTTCCAGCCTCCGAGATCTATCCCTAAGAGACTATTCTTGGGGGTGTAGTGGGTACAGCCAGAAGTTAAGTAAATAGACATCCTCAAAGTATCTTCTTCTGCAATCGCTTATCTGTTACAAATCTGCTTCCCGATTACATCATAGAATCACAAGGAAAGGAATGGAAAATAACTTAAATGCAGTCTCTGCAGGAAATTTAAGCCAAGTGGGTTTTTTTTTTGTCTTCAAGGCAGAGTGCAACTCTTAACTACTGAGGACAGGGATGCTGGGATGCTGTGGCTTTCGCTGTTTATCAACTGTGCATTTCTCACATTGACCAGGCTGTCAACTGCCCATCATCAGTGTTAATAGACCCAGGATTATGATGCTTTGATGTCTTCTCTCCTCCTGGTCTTCTCTTTGCCCCAGTGTCCTATCACTGCCCTGTTTGTTGCTCAGGTGCTTAGGTTTAAATTAGAACCAGCAAATGTTCTACTGATCTTCAGGTGTTTGGAGAGCATAACCGACGGTGATAATTTCAGGTTTCCAGGAACTCCCTACAAGGAAAGATAAGCCACCTTTTCTTCTGTGACTCGGGTCGTTGGTTATTGCACTAAAATTTCATAGGATCATTTTCAATCTGCAGGCTACTAATCACAGCTGCTTGTAGCTGTCAGTCATAATTGACTCCTCATGGACCCAGTAATGTGCAAACCTTTACAGACAATGTTTCCTAGGATTTGACTTTAATGATAATTACCCCTAACTTGCAGATGAAGAAATGGCTCAAGAATCAGGACCATGTCTTTGGTTATTGTATAGATGTGATGTGGGGGCAGAGACCCAACCCCAGCTCCCTCCCCTGTCTATAACACATCTTGGAGTTCCCTCAGCTGCCTGCCACACTTAGCAGCATGGATAAGGCATTCCACAGCACTGATGCCTTTTTGCTGTGTTTTTATAGTGGCTGTGATAAGCGGGCATTGCTCTTTTCGGTGGCGGAATGTTTAAGCCACACTGCTCCTATCCTAGCAATGGATTGTAAGGGCTATCTGGGAATTCATACAAACTGCCATCTTCACATTGCCTTAAGTAAGAAGCAAGATAGAATGCCTTTTTTTTTTTCTTCTCTTCCTCTTGAACATATGACTACACTTGTGTTGGAAGAGATGTTAGGACAGATGGCATCTTAAAATAGTTTTTGCAAACATGTTCAATGAGTTAAAATCGTAGACATCCTCATGCCAAGCAGATTTTCCAGGGATACGATGAAAACAACATCTTAATATTGAGACTTAGGTACTTAGCTCTCAAACTAAATTGACTAGCTGTTTCGCTGTTCGCTTTTCCTTCGTCCACTTCCTTATGGGTAAACGTTTGCTCCTGAACTGAACTTTCACTCGTAAAGGTCACTTGCTCATGCTTACCTTTAGCCCTGCTGTTTCTCCCCCTAACGATTCAATCTGAAATCTCTTATCCAAATGGCAACCCATCATTTCTAGTTAGAACACAGTTTTAAAACTCAATAATATAAAGATTGTTCAAATCAACATGAAACTTTTGATGCTGAATACTTGAGGCAATGGCAGTATGTCTTTTAAAAAAATGAAACATGTTTTTAAACTGAAGTAATGTACATTTATAATTATATCTTGCTTTAGTGGATCACTAAAAATGTTTCGTAAATAAATCATCAGTGCTCTGTCCAGATGCTAAACAGATGATGGTCTTTTGCTGGTGTCCCTTTAGGTATAGAGGCTTTAGGAACGGATACTCACTCTCTAATTTCTGTGGCAGTGTTCTAAGCCTTGGTATTAGTGAGTCTGAATAGGTCACTTGAGGGAGTGTTCCCTGGGTGTTTTATTTAGCAGTTTCTGACTCCTTGTTAGAAATAAGTAACAATCTCTTTCCCTGTGTAACTATCAAGTATCCCAGTATCTCTTACAGGCAAAACCATCCACTTTAAGAACCCTTGTTCTATAGTTGTTAACCAGATGAGAAACCATAAATAGATTTTTAAAAATCGGCTCTGTTGGTAGCCAACTAAATGGGGTGTCCTTTATTATATTTTTTTCAGGCACTTTGACCCATCTTTCACTTTCCAGATCTTCCTCGACCATTCTATGCAAAACTGTAACTAGCCCTGCATCCCCATTCCACCATGTTTGTCTACTCAGCCCCCATCTGTACCTGAAATTATACATTTAATTTTATATATTTTATATATCCTCCTCCTTTTCTACATATTTCCAGAGAGCTGGGTGCTTTTATTCTATTCAATGCTTTAGCCCCAGAGCATAGATCAATGCCTGGCACGTAATCTGCGAGCTAGGAGTAATTGTTGACTAAATGAGTCAATTATTTACAGACGCTTGCTGTGAAAAAGCAAAGAGTGGGGATATTAAAGATCACAAATGTAGCTGCAAATAAATCGCCGAGAGAATTCTAACCGAAGAAGCATAGCAGTCAGAATGGTCATTCTACCTAATGCTTTTATAATGAATTATTGTGTAATTGAGATTTAGCTTTCTCCTCATTTTATGTGATTAGTTTTCCTAGAGCCTATTTTTCATGTCAAGTGTACAATGACTTCAGAGGACAGAGAGCACTGAGCTGTAAGGAAATAAAGAAAGGCCAGATGTTGGATGCAGGGGAAAGACAGGAGAATGCCAACATTTCTTACGCAGAGCCATTGCAGGTTTATCAAGGAACAGAAGCCTGTCATTAGATTCTTTTGCTGGTATGGACAGTCAAGTACGGTATCCTTTGAATGCTGTTTGGAGTATTAGAACCAACGAGTGAGGGTTCTTAATTTCAAGCAGCAATTTATTCATTCACACTTAAAGATTTTCTTCTATATTTTTGCTGTTGTCTTATTTTGTATTTACATTTCTCCAGCACACTAAATTAATCAAAATATTTAAGTTTAATCTTTTAATTGAAATAATTGTCTTAGACAGAAAATCTATCATTCACTATTAATATTGAAAACAGAAATCTTTGGCTTAGTTGTTAGGCCTGGAAACATTTGACCGTAAATGCTGTGAACTTAGTAAACAATAAAGATATGCATTCCATCAAATGCATTTGGGTCTCGAGGAATGATGGATATATGTGTTGACAAGGTAGTGGTTGCAGCCTCTTTAAACAAAGTAATGAAAATCACTAAAATTTTATATGACAGGAGGGCCAATGTGGCTGTGGGTAGTTGCCAGAATTCACAGGTGCCATCAATGAAAGAGCTGGGTAATTCCCTACTTCAAAAAGTCCTATCAATTTATAATTGCTAGTTGATTGGAATTCACCTAAGGTTTTAAAATTATGTCCATTTAACTCTTGAAGAAATGAATGTTTACATAATGAGAATTTATCTTTCAAAACAAAGAAGGAAAAGCAAGAGGAAGAAAAAGTAGGAAAATAGAAGAGGAGAGAAAGCAAAAAAAAAAAAAAAAAAAAAAAAAAAAACCCCAGTATTTTTGACTTTTAAACATAAGAGCAAAATAATTAGAATACTGAATTTTTCTTTGTTTGTTTGGCTGCTTTTCCTCTTCCTGGAATATATGTAAAACCCCGGAGAGTTACATAGTTATGTATTGGTAGAACCGGCTTTTGCTTATGGACGAGTTACAAGAATATCCTCCACTTCTTCACCATGGCATGTCATTGTGTACCGCTTACTATCTGTGTCGTGGAATGGAGTTGACTCCTCCAATCCAAGAGCACAGTGGTGATAGATTGTTCCTGAAACTCAGCTCCCACCATCTCTGCTCCCATCTTTATGAGGTATATAATACAACGCCATCGTATCTTCGTAGATTCTAAAATTACTCAACACTGACAGCAAGGATACTTTTGTATATTTTCACAATGATGATTGCATGAGCGTACACAGAAGAGAACAAAGAAAAAGGGTAAAGATAGAAGGGTGCTATCACCCAAAGATCCAGTGGATGGCATGACTATTTCATTAGTAGACACGTTAAGCTTTCATTTGGTGCAAAGCATCACAGCGGGTGCCATGACTATGAAGATGGACATGCTGTGGTACTGCATTTCTTAGGAAAGCATGCTCTCTGATAGCTTTCTTTCTAAGGATGATCCAGTGGAGCTCATGGTCACATTATCTTAGAAGAGTAAATCTTTCAAGGATATCACGGTTCTGTGACTTTTGCACAAAGCAGAATGCTTACTTGGAATGATTTGGCCAGTAATGTTTTCTTTGTTCCAGGAATTTAACTCAAAGATGAATTTCCTCTATCCCATGATTTGCTGTTTGTGGCTTTAAATTTTCTAAGTATATTACCATTACTAAATGAGGTTAAAAGTATGCTCCAAGCATTAAAGATGAGAGAATGGAGTTTGTCTCAAATAGATAATGATGCTTCCACCGTCAAAAATAAAACTTCCCCCTTTCTCGCTAATGACAGTTTGACCAATAAGTTCAATTAATGTATATCTGTTGCAAAGGATAGATTCAGAGAGTAAAGCTTTAGAGCTATAAAATTAGGATGATCTAGACAGCCAAATCAGTAGACACTTGGAGCATGTCTTTCCTCTAATCATTGAATAATGGGACTCTCACATTCATTTGTAATGACATATTGGAATTCGGGTAAATGGGAGTATGATTGAAATGCTCTATTTGCATGTCTTCTGACATTTCCCATTCACAGCAGCATAAAGCCAAGAAGTCAATTTTTAAAGCCTTTTAGTAGCCACATAGAAGTAATAATTTTGACTACTGAGATATTTGAGCTGTGAGGTTATGAGACACTAATAATATGAATGTAATTATGGATATAATAGGAGCAGTTGTAGCTGGATTGTGTAAGGCTCCTTTCAGTCACATTAACTATATTACCAAATAATTAAAACAGAGTTTGAGGCAAGCTTTGCAAGAATGATTCCCAGATGCGAGCTAATTTTGGTCATTACATTAGAGATAAGCCAATGCTTTGGTGAGCTGGAAAAAAAAAAAAAAAAGCACGTACTTTGATGGGACCTTCCAGAAGTCAATGTTACTTGTCTTTCTTCATTTTACCCACAAATGATGTGAAAGATAGACTGAATTCTTTGTCACCCATAATATGTTACAGCTTTTTGGACAGTCTGTGTGAGAAATGCTTTTCAAAGCTTGCTGGGATAAAGTGGCCATCGTAACATCTTTACCACAAAGAACATCTGTCTACCAGCTCTACTTTCTTTGACTGTTTGTGGGAGTGTTTTAGGGAGTGATATTTTTTTCCTGTCTTGACAGGTTTCTGTGCTTGAGGCCAGAGCACAAAGATAACAATAGTGTGTGTGTGTGTGTGTGTGTGTGTGTGTGTGTGTGTGTGTGTGTGTGTATGTGTGTGTGTGTAGCGTGCTAATACTTCAAGCACAGCCATGCAAGAATGTCATGTTCTGATCCTCCAGACAATTAGAAAGCTGTGGTCCTTGCACATAGGTGCCAGATGATTTTCTTCATTTCTTTTCTAATTAAATTTTTGATTTTTAGAAATTCTTTATATTTTGAGTGAAATAATTCATTCAGCATGGTGCATGCAAGCAATAAACACCCCGTCCCAATGGTTCTGTTCATCTTGTTTAGAGGACGCTCTAAAACAAAGAACTACCTTATGTTTTTCTACCAAAATAGAACTGGAAGCTTCTTCGGGAAAGGAAAGCTGAGTTTGAGAAGCATTCCTTCCAGCACATGCTCTGATGATGTTTTTATTACAACAGAAGTACAAGTGTTTTGTGTTCCTACTTTCCCCTGAGCCTCTGAATATTAAAAATTATCAAGCATGCAGTGTGTAGACCGTGGTACAGATATGTTGTTACCTCTTTAACAAGCAGTTGGACTAAATGTCTAAAAGATGCTATAAATATGTCTAAATTTTGTTCAAATGACTGGGTGTTTTTTTCTCTTTCATTCCAAGTATTTTAACAGTTGAGATACAACTTGAAAGTTAACTTGCTAACATTTTCTATGTAGCTTAAAAAGAGAAGTATAGAAACAACTATTTATTAAATACATACTTTATATTTGATATTAGGACTTTGTTCACTCAAGAAAAAAAAATTTATATGCCAGTGGCATTTTGTGGAACATTGTGGTCTAAGCCTTAGGGTCTTTGCAGTTGCTAGTATTTATTATCTAGAATTTGTTTTCTTTTGAGACAAGATTTCACTATGTAGCTCTGCCTGGCTTAGAAGACACAACGTAGGCCTTGAACTCAAGCAATCTACCCAACTCTGCCTTCCCAGTGCTGAAATAAAAGGTGTCTTCTATTCCACCAGGCTGTTGTGATGCTGCTGAATGAGTGATGTGGAAATCTGCATCCTGTTCATATTAGTTGAGTCCTACAGGTCACTTACAAAGTGAGCTACCATGAGAGGGACAGAAATGTTTACCGACAATAGTAGTGGCCCTATCCCTTTACCAGTAATAGTAGTGGCCCTATCCCTTTACTGATAATAGTAATGCCCTTATTCCTGACTCCCATATTAGTAATCAGTTATTTCTAGGACCTCACAAAAACTCAGCAAGCACTGTACCAATGAACTATAGCTTTAGCCTTCATTTTACTTTTATTTTGAAACAAGGTCTCACTAAATTACACAGGCTGGCCTTGAACTTGAGATGCCCCTACCTCCCAAACAATTGGTATTAACATACCTGAACCATCAGCTCCTACTTCAAAGTAGTAGTACTTAGGATAGCAAGATGGTTCAGCGGGTTCAGGTGCTTGCTGCCAAGCCTCACAACTAGAGTACAACACCAGGTCCCACCTGTAAGAAGAGAACTGACCACCGGATGTTGTGCTCTTTCACATGGGTACCCTTAACTCATTACTTATCTGCAATAAGTAAATAGAAGGAATAGGAACAAAAAAGTAGCCATATTCTAAACCTCACCAAGATAATGATTTCACTCATCAGTTTGGGGATATTATATGATAATTGCAACAATTTAGTGCCCTGAAGGACAATGCCAAATACAGAGTCCATGTCAGCCTAAAACAAATTTATTACAATTCAAAGAAGTGAAAAAACCGCCGGAATCACATATGAATCTATCAGCAAATGAAGAATTAGCAGAGTTGGACCCGTTGAATAACTGAACAATGAAAGGACAGGTATGGACCAGGTCATGAGTGGATGTTTCACAGGAGAATTATTTCAGAACCGAAGGATTAGGAAAGCTCTTAGGGAAATGGAGGACATTGAGTATCTCTTTAATGTTAGCTCTAGATTAGGCTGACCTGTACCTGTTGTACAGTTTTATCCTGGAAAAAAAAAGCACTTGATTGAGTCCTTGACTCCAGTTCTTCACTTAAGAGTATCAGCTTTGTTTCCTGTGATAAAATGCCTAACAAACTCAAGATAATATCCTCCTGAGACCATTCTTGACATTGTAGTTCAGAGGTCTACTGACCCATTTTTCTTACCAATTATTCTCTAATAAAGAAAACTCATAGAGCGACCCCACGACTCTGACTTTATCTCACCATTAGTTATGATTAGAATATGCCCCACTTGGCCCCCATGTTTTAAACCTCCATCCCATTTATTTATTTATTTGCACAAAATTTATTTAGTATAGTGATTCTGGATCCTAGACAGTGATTGATATCTAAAGGGTCTTTAAAGATACTGACATCTTAAAGACTCAGCCTCGGTACATCTAATCAGAACCTGTGCAAAAGAATTTAAAAGAAACCACCTTGCAGTGCCTTCCCAGACAGTTAATGGATTCCACAGACAGTACATCTCCAAGATGTTAAAACTGCTAGCATTTAGCTTTGCAACAAAAGAAATATGGTTTGCATCTTGCTTCACTGCTTTAATATGTTAAACATTTATTATGGTTCCATTACTTAGATGAACTTCAAAATATGACATACTGTATCTTCATTGATAAGGAAGAGAACTTTCTAAGTGTGATTTGTTTGGTAGGTGAGTGTGTATGTGTGTGTGTTTGTGCATGTGTGTGTACATGTGTATAGGTGTGTATCTGTATGTGTGTGTCTGTGTATGAGTGTGCATGTATGTGTGTATGTGTATATATGTGTGTATGCATGTATGTGTGTATAAGTGTGTAAATGTATGCATGTATGCGTGTGTAGTGTGAGTATGTATGTAGTGTGTGTATGTGTATGAGTGTGCATGTATGTGTGTATGTGTATAGATGTGTGTATGTATGTAGTGTGTGTATGTGTGTGTATATGTGAATGTGTATATGTGTGTGTGTATACGTGAATGTGTGTGTATTGCTTGCTTATTTTGTTACTTGTTTTTGTCACCGATCACTGGGAAAATCTGATAAACCATCTCTCTGATCATCAGCTGAGACTGAGTCACAGCTTACATGTGGGTCAAAACCGGGTCATGGGCTGTGTATGACGAAAACCTGAGAGAGGTAGTTCTGGATTCCCTGCAGGCTGCTTCATAGAAAGCCTGAAAAAACGGAGAGCCTTGGCTGCAGAGGTAAGTGTCAGAAGGTACGGGGTGGCACCAAGGCCTACCTTTAGAAAGATGGCGCAGAAATCAAGGGAGCAAAGACCAGGTAATTGCTAAGGTACCCCAGGTAGTCTAGACAGAGTGCTGTTAACTTTATTTAGTTGTAAAGTTCGTTGTAAGGAATATTAGATGTGTCTAGAACATCAAGTTTGACTCAGCTCTGTACCTCCAGGGCTTTTCTATTTAGTCTGCATTTCCTTGCACAACCATGTTTACCTCTTGCTGGCTCTTTTTACACTCTCTAAAATCCATTTTGTAATTTTGTCTCTCCTCACTTCACATCTTCTCCCTCTGCTTATTTGCGCTTATTTGATTGTGTAGAAAAATTGAGGTTAACAATGGATTAAAAACATTTCTCCCCCTCTGTAGTGGTTGAATACTTAGCATAGCCAGTGAGCAACTTTTGTTTTGTTTTGCTTTAAATGTCATGAAGGCCCAGACAGGCCGCAACAAAGGGCAGTAATCAACAGCATCCAACTTCTCCTGTGTGTCTGGTTCCAGCTGTAAGCTGGGATGTTTGTGCTGACCTCATGGGGGAAGGCTGGCTGCACAGAGAATCTGGCCAACTCTAACCTAAACCAAATGAGTTTGTATACAGTGTGGCAGCTGTACACCAGCACACCAGATGATAGCCTTGCTCAGAAGGAGATGCTCCTGGACAATGGTGACCTCTTGCCTCCCAAAGCAGCAGGCTGCTTTGAATGCATGCACACACACACACACACACACACACACACACACACACACACACACACACCACACGGGGGGGGGGGGAGGAGAGAGAGAGGAAAGAGACAGAGACTGAGAGAGGGCCTCTTACTGCTCTGTTAGCTTCTCATCTAGCTCTTGGGAAAGCAATGAGTCTGATTTGTTGGTCAGCCAAGTGCAGTTTTCTGATTCTTGGGCACACAGTGTTTTTAAATGATATTTCCTCATCTGCATTAAATTGGTCAGTGTGGTATTTTCAGTGCAAGTTACTTCTCTTTTGGTTTCTGTTCTTTTAACAAATTTCCAGCCAGCCCCTCCTACAAAGTCAGTTCCTAATATTATCACTTCTACATTGTCATGCAAGGAAATCCCACCACTTCTGCATAACAGTCTCCACCATGGTCTTTCGAAAAGCTCCCAATAAATTTCAAAACTGTATGTTCGTACCAAGCCTCCTTTAAGAAGTGACCACAGCTTTCAACAGCTTCGTATTGTTGAGGTTTCTATTGGAGTCTTATAAATGAGGTTAAAAATTCATTTCTTTGGCTAAGTTTTCAACTATGGTTACTGAGGTTTCTGCATCTCATGCTCAAGGATAAACAGTAAGCATAAGATTCCTGCATTAGGGATTCTCAACAGAAATCATTTTTTAAATAATTGTATTGAAAAATGGCGAGACAGGGCAGCAGTCCAAAGGCTTTAGATGGTGGTGGTTCACTTGTTTTTGCTATTGTTGATACTTTCAACCTCTGATTTATTTTCTCTCTACTTTGAACATTCTTTTTTAACCCTCATCATTATAAATCGGGGGGGAGGGGGATCGAAAGTTGTATGCGGAAGTGACATAGCATGAGAAGACAGCTTGGGGTTTCTTGTATTCATTCATTCACTCAGTAAGTACTTATTTTTGTTATTTTCCTATAGATTGTACAGAGTGCTTCAGATCACCTTTTTTATGTAAAAATATTTTTTTTTAAGTTGATATGCCACATCTCTAACCAAATGCTTCACTTGAATTAGAAACTCTTGGGAACTGTAGCTAGAATTTTCTGGAATCACGAACTTTGACTTACCATCCCATGTAGATACAGAGTGACGTCTTCATAGGGAGTCCTTCTGTACACATAAACAAGCAGGCCCTTGCCGAAGTCTTTGTCTGTGTTCTATTTATTAGCAGGACCTTGGATATTTTCAAAAATGCCTTCTCCCTCAGTTTAGTGAGCTGGGAATTCTCTTCAGTAGGATTTTAGAGGTAAAAGTAGTCAACAATGCACAAAGCAGTGTAAACGAGTCTCCAAAACATTATGTTGACGAAAAGGAGAATGAGAGGCACAGAGAACATCCTTCCTGATTCCACTCATAAAAAGATACCCACGCAAACTATCCTGCAGTTCTGTGAATCTGGATGTGGTCACCTTCATGACATGCAGGGGAGGGAGATGGTGACTGAAACAGGACAAGAAAGGGGTGGTTTTAGTTTGTAAAAGTTCATTAAACTGTCCAGTGATGACATGACATACACTTTCTTACAAAACATTTAACCAAACAGCTGAAATTGAGGAGGGGAACAGACAGCCTCCTTTGCAAAGCAGGATTTGTGAGAGGAACCAAATATAGGGATGGTATGGAGGCAAGTCATCATGAAAACCATAAGTCTGTGGCGTACACATTTCAGAGCTCAGAAAAGCAATGCTTCTTTGAGGCTACGATTAACAGAAATTTTCCAGCTTCCTCTTGACTATGCTCACTATGATATGATTGATGAATGGGCATTCAGCATGCCCATGCTCTTCATGTGGCACCAGGTGTGAGGATATATTAGTAACCAGACAAATCCAGCCAGACCCTGAGTTTACAGAGAATTCAGGTTTTCAGACTGAGCCTTTTGCATGACCTGTCTGTTGCATTTCCTGATTCTCATGATTCTTATTTCAGAAAACCATGTATTTCATTTTCATTAAGCCACAGCCTATTCATGTCTCTTGTTTCACATTTCAATGAATTCAGAGAAGAGTGTTCTGAGACTTCAGCATCCTCTAAAGTGCTATAAGAGAGACCCTGGCCTTGCAAAGGGCTGGGATAAATCACAGGGAACTCTTGTCTGGGTTTCTCTGGGTGGAGGGCTACAGGGCCATCATTTCTGGGTGGGTAGGCTCCTTCACTTCACTTGGCTGCCAGGCTTGTCATTTGATAGGACTCTCATCTGCATGTCAATGAGGCTTGAAGCCCATGGAAAGAATTAACTAGTCTGAGATGTTTGTGAAACTTTTCAGCAAATGCAATCTAAAGGAAAGTTGCCCTGACTGAGCTGATTGTCCTAGAGCAGCTTAACAGTGAAGTAATCACACTAATATTAAGTGACTCGAGTTATATGATATTTTCAATGGTCAGCCTGGTAGGAGTTTAAACATGAGTGAAAAAAAAAAAAAAACTTGATCAAAAACAGCAAATGAACCAACCCCTTTAAAGCATATCAAGTGGGTTCTTTATTTATTTTTATACTTTTTATTTGCATTAAAGCACACTGCAAATTTAGGCTTCCTCCTTAGAAGAACCCTGGTTTTGATTGCATTTTTAAACCAACAGTATTAATCTCCAGTTGTATTTCTTTTCCTTGAGGAGTAATTAAAGAAAACATGTTTGTTTTTGTAGGCATCGGTCCTAAATCTGCAAGTGCCAAGATATAAATTCTGGCTTTATGTTCTAAAAGAATGTTTAGGCTTTGAGATCATATGATCTTTAAGTAGAAAGTGGTTCATGTGTGAGAGTGCCTGTGTTCTTTGTTCAAGAGCTTAGCTTCATTTTACAAGCGCTTCTAGAGAGGTAAGTAAATTCCATGCGGCAATTTCCCTTTCTTGTGCACAGGTTACATAAACAGAGATTTTAAAACCCTAACTGAAGTTTAAAACATTGCTTCAAGGATCTAAACAAGAAAGTTAAGGCCCCTCAGAAATGCCTGTTTCCTTTTTTTGTGTATCTTTCATGTATAAGATAGCTCTCATCCCATCCCACCCCCCACAAAAAAACTCGTGTAAAATAGCTTTAGATACAAATTCTTCTAGACTGAAATGTAGTCATATATGATCCTTTGTTATTTCTCTTTTGAGTGATGTTGAAGTAACTCTCTTAATATTGGTACACAGTGGTACCAGCTTACGGTGTTGTAACCTTAAAAATTTAGTGTATGAGGCAAAGATTATGTCTAGTCAAAATGACCCTTGAAAGCCCATTAAATTGCCCATAAAATCCACCTTAACATAAACTCAAAGCTGCCAGGTTTTCCTGTAAAATTGGAAAATCACCGTCTTTAGTATCTGATGAGGTAGGAAATACACTGTACTGAGAAATGCATTTCTTTAAATGCCAGGGAAGACCCCAGCATGAGAACAACCCCATACCATGAAATAAATAGGAATCAAACAGGGAGGAAATAGTTATGTTGCTGTTTGACACCCAGGTTCATTACTAGACTCTGAGGAGGATGATAGAGAATATCCCATATTACATCACTGGCCTTTCTTCCTTCCTCTACAGGGTTATTTCAAGATAAATGCATGCACGTAATGACACCAGTGCAAACGTGAAGCCCCGGGTGGCTTTTCTACCAATGAACAGATCAGGAAATTCTTTGTTGAATGCAGAGTTTAAAAACAAGGAAACAACACTTATAATGAAACAGTACGGGGCTGTAGCTGGAAATTTTTGGCCCGGCCTAGACCCGAGGTCCGGACCCACAGTCCCATAGCAGCTTAGTTCCAAATAATATCATAAAGGCTTATATTAATTACAAGCTATTTGGTCCATGGCTCAGGATTATTACTATCTAACTTTTATATTTAAGTTAACCCGTATTTCTTATTTATGTCTAGCCACCACGTGGCTTGGTACCTTTTCTCAAAGCAACGTTCTCAACTTCCTTCTTTTGTATCTTCATATTTCTGACTCTGCTCTCTGTCATCTTTATCTTTGCTTGGATTTCCCACCTGCCTCTAGGCCAAATTTTTATTAACCAACGGTAATAAAGCATATTCATATTGTACAGAAAGATACCCCACATCAGTGAGCTGCACCTGGGCTCTCCTCTCGCTGCATGCCATTGGTTGTGGTGAAGAGCACTTTGAAGGTTGATACCGCTGACACCCATGTTTAGATACATGTAGATGGTGTTGAACACTACCCTAATGTATCGCTTGGCAGCCTTGTGTGTTGCAAGAATGGCTGGCTTTCCTTTGTGTGATGGCTTGAATGAGATGTTCCCCATAGTCCAGGCATTTGAATATATGGTGGTCCCAAGTTGGTGGCTGTGGAGGAAGCTTAGGAGGCATGGCCTTCCTGGGGGAAGTCCATCACTCAGAGCAGGCTTTGGGATTTCAAAGACATCGTTTTGAGTTCACTTTCTCTGCCTCCTGTTTGCGATTGTGAGAGATGGCCCTCAGCTCCAGTCACCATCCCTGCCTGGCTGCCCGCTGCCGCCATCTCTGCTGTGATGCTCATGGACACTCATCACTCTGAAAGCATAAGTCAGAAAGTAGAGTCAATACAGTTGTATCCTTAATATTAAAAAGACTTTTTTGATCAGACTGAGTAAAGTGAGAATGCTTTCCTTATCATTTTATTCACACACACACACACACACACACACACACACACACACACACACACACACACACAAGCATGTGTGCACACAGAGAGGCACACACAGGCATACTTTTTGCTTTGAATGCTTCCAGACTGGGCACCTTTTCTGTCCTTGATTACAAGGCCAACATCTTCCTAGTTACCTGGTTGGGGGATATGCTCTTCTGGTGACTTTGAGGTCATTCTCAGATACATTGTTGTCTTTCTCACAAGTGTATGCACACTAGGTATCATCGTGATAGGCTCTGCAAAGTACCTGGAACCTGAGGGCCAGGACCAGTATAGTACCCTTCTAACAGCCCACTGTTTCTACCCTTCCTCTCTAGCCTGATCTTATTCACTGGAAGTCATTCACTGAGAGTAAATCCCAAGCCCTTTGATACATGGGGGCCCTGCAGACTCACACATCAGCTTTCCTCCCCTCAGACCCTCCCTCTGTCTTGTGTGTCATGTGCTTCCTGCTCTGCTGAGCTCACTCCCACTTCAGGACTTTGGCCCTTACAGTGCCCTCTGCCTGGAAATGAGTTCCTCCTCTGTACTTTTACATGGATTTTTATTAGTAGTATTGTTAATTAGATCTCTTTTAAGAATGCCTTTTTTAGACTAACCTTATTTAAAAGGACTTGTCCCCTTGTCCTCTGATATACCCCCCACCTTACTTCACAAATATGCAAAGATTTTATGTATTTACTATTGTCTGATTAATCCACGACAACCGTGTTGCTCAGGACTGGCAGCCATGGGTCACAGGCTGCAATTTAAAGTTACAGTTACAGGTACAGATGAAATGAAACTAGATGTAAGTTCATTTCCTTGGAGGCATCAGCCCACACTTCAAATGTTCAGTAGTTACACGTGGCCAGTTGCTACTACACTACGTTGGACAGAACAAGGCATGCCACAAAACAGAAAGCTATGGTAAGCATCAGAGTAATGGCTTACTGACCGCTAAGAGCCCAGTGCCCACATCTTACATCCTCAGCTGATGCTGTACAGTAGTATGTGCAAGAATGAAAACCTGATAGTTTTCAGGAGCTCTTACCCTCACATCTGCCTTCAGTCTTTCAAGGTTCTTAAGTAGGCTATAATTTCAGGATTAGAGAAATTGAAATTTGCTTTTCAGTATGTAATGGGAAACTTGGAGAATATTTAATTGTTGCATGGAAATCTTTTCTAATGGCATCTTCCACTCAGCCTTCTGAGAGCCTCATTCTAAGTGACTGCATCTTCCAGATAAACTCTTAACGCCACATCTAGGTGAAAGGTACATTTTTCTCTAAGTCTCTCTTTAGCCTGACACACCATTTTTTCTGTCGTTATCTCTATATGTATTTTTGCTGGCATCCTCCAAGGAGTACAGAATGGTTTTTCCTGTGAGTTATTAGTGCCATTTCTCTGCATTTGCCTTGGGAAAAAAAAAAAAAACATACTTTAAAAATGGTTTATTAATTCTTTGAGAATTCCAGACACTGAATTTTGATCCCATCTCCTGATTCCTTCTAGATTTACCCCCAACTCGCTAGCTCCTCTCAACTTCTTAATTATACTTTTTAAAAGTGCCTTTTTGCAGTCAGTGAGCCTGCAGCATCTTATACCGTAGTGAACTGGTGGAATCTGCTGCTGAGTGGGAATTGTTACTGTGGGTTGATTGAAAACAGCATTTGCCCTCTGGCATGCTTCCGAACTAATACCCTTGAACTTTTAAACTCAGAAAAACTTCTGGATATATGTTCGAAGAAATAAGTAATCTAAAGTTGAGAATTTTGTGCCTTCCTGGAAACAAATCAGGGGATTTCAAGACGTAAGTTTGGGTTTTTTTTTTTTTTTTTTTTTTTTTTTTTTTTTTTTTTTTGCTTTTTAATAGTTTCTTCTAATTTACGGATTGAAAATTTAGTTGAAGCAATTATAACTTCATGTGCGATTTTTAAGAAAGAGTTCTTTGTGTAAAACTGTCTAGATAAAAAAATTAATGGAGTTAGATGTGAAAATTATTTTCAAATAATAGTTTCAAGGATAATAATTTGCAATTTGGTTTTAAGGAAATTATTTAAGTCCCAAATAACTCATTCAATCATGTTATGAAGTCTAAATGCTAGAAATTTATTAGAGCTGAGCTATCAAAATAATGTTAAGGAACTTAAATTATTGAGCAGGTTTCTGATCCAATATCATATTTCCATGAGAAACACAAGATTTTCAGACTTTGAATAAAATAACTGTAATTTGAAGGTCCATTATGACTTCCTCCAGAAACCTGGATGAATTAGTGAACATTTTCAGTTAATCAGAAATTATGAGAGAAATATAATAGTTATCAGTAACTCTATTAATTTTCTTTTTAATTGGAAGGGGCAAAGTGTAATTGGCCTATAAAAGCTTGTTGATAGGGTTTGGAGTGATAGTTTGTTCAGCTCTGCAAGCATGAGGGCCTGAGTTCAATCCTTCGCAACTCCACAGAAAGATGAGTGTGGCTGTGTGATCTGTAATCAAAGCCTTGGGGAGGTGGAGGCAGATGGAACTTGGCGTCTCATTGGCTAGACATCCTAGATAAATGGATCACTCTGAGCTCAGTGAGAGATCCTGTCACAGTAAAAGATGGTGGGGAGCAATTGAGAAGATATCTGAAGTCTCCACATCCATGCACACTCACAAACCGGCACATACTCACTCGAAGCCTGATGATAATCAATCTAAATATTTTCAGGATTTGAAAGGAATATTTTATTTCTTAACATGTATTGCTAGCCACAAATAGTAACACCTTCAGCTTCTTGACAGGAAAGCCTTCTGGCATGAGGATTCCCTTTGTTCTGAAACTAACAGGAGTCTAAGAATCCATTGGATTTTCAAAACCTTTCAGTAGTCAGGTGTAGTATCTTTGCTTGGTACAGGATTTTCCCCCATGCACACGTAGGAAAACATTGTTCCACAGAATAACCGAAACCATTCTCCACCACACCTTTTTGCATTCTGATGTGAGAATCGCATTTGGCTCTGAGACCAAAATGTTTAGTGACATTTCTGCTGAAAACATCCCCAGACAAGCAAATCTGTAAGAACACTTGCCCATGCTTTGGGTACTGACAGCAGTCCCAGTTGAGCAGAGTGCTAGCAGAGAGGGCCTCTCCTGCCTGACAGGCTACACCACCTGGTTCCAGAAGAACAAATGGGTAGAGTTGTGTTAGCAAGTGAGCTGAGGATGGCTGTCTCTCACCAATTCAGCATCCAGGAATACGAGTATTATTCTATTAGGCTCCTTCCTCATGTTGAAAGTAATTCTTTATGCAACAGTTATTGCTCTGATAATTAATGAATGTTGAATTATGCCTCCATTTTTATGTTTAAAAGGGGCATAATTATATCAAAAATCCAGAACTTTGTAGTTTAGAAGCCAGCTAGGTAAATCGCTTGCCATGTGGTAATGTTCTAACATCTCTTTAGCTTCTAGACACTTACTAGCTAAAAGCAGTAGTTGGAAATGAAGAGAATGCTTTTTATTTTTTTGAGGGGATGCTATATTCATTTATCACTTAAATTTTATTTTGCAATGTTTGTAAATATACTCAAACAAATGTATGATTATGTGCTACAGATAACCGAGAGAGTCATAAATACAGAAAAAAGTGAAGCTAATATAACATGGACCTATACTTTTAGAAATAATAATAAAAATAAATACTAAATAAACAAATAAATAAGCCAAATACCTAACTGGAATTGTCTTGAAAGACCACCTTGCAATTATAAAAATAAGTCTTCTTGGTCTGAATTTAATAACATTTGCATCTAATCTTTGGAATAAACTTAATGACAGTGCCCTGTACAGAATTATACATCCATGTTATGTAGAACCCTCATTTAGTTTGACTTTACAGTAGATAAATGGCTGAGTCAACTTGGCTTAAAAGACATTTATGCTCTTGGGCTTCAACAACTTGGTCTTTGCTCTTTGATAGTCAGATCATTTGCCCAGGGAGCTTTATCCCACCCTCTTCATTACACATTTCTGTGAATCTTTAGATATGTTTGAAATGGCCTGTTGTGTTCCAGTTATCTAGAATCATATTTTCTGACTTCATGAATCTCAAATCTTTGGCAAGTGTTGTGTTTTCACTTCTAACCTACTCACATTTTATTTGTTTTGTACTAAAGAATGATTTGAATTCTCCTGCATCAGTGAGATTCCAAAGATGTTAATTTAGTCCAGCTGAAAAGGCCTCATCTCCTCCTAGCCACTGCTGACCTCGATATACCATTTGCTCGTCAAACCGAGGCAGAGATTAAATCAATTGAAAATAAAAATAAAAATAATGGATACAGAGAGATGCTACTATAAGAGAGATGAATATTTTCATGGTTATCATGCCTTTCATATCCTGTTGTGACCTTGACATTGTGGGAAGCTGGGTAACTAAAATTCTATGTATAGAATAACACCTCCCCCAAATGAAGAATCACAGCATGTTCTAACGCTCCCCATTGGGATTCTTTTTCAGAATGTCTGCTCTTCCTATCCCCTGGGCTTTTTGGAGCTCCTTCTTCAGCATCATTTGATCCTCTACCTCTACCTCATTAGTTTCTGGTGACAGCAGAGAGAGGTGGGGAGAGAGAGCCTTTATGTGTGCATTAGCAAAATCAAACTTAACCATGTAGAGAACTGGCTGAATGAATGAAATTAAAGAAAAAAATGAATTTGGAAACCTCAGCTATTAATAATGGCCATCAACACGAGCTTGTTAGTGTTCTACTCCTCGGGGACTGAACTTATTAAGAATAAAAGCGAGAGGATTGTATGCGAGTATTCCAAATTCCCACTGAAAGTCATGATTTCCTAATCATCACGGATCTGAATGATTGAGTCATGTTGTATATCTAATTGAGATGGACGCTTTAAACCAATGAGAATAGGAAGAACAGAAATAACATCCGCAGAGCCTTTGTCTCAGCCAGCATTGTAAAGACTTGCCCTGTGGTATCTCTTGTAATCCTCATGATAGTGGATCCTCCTAAGTACTCGCGACTGTGTTCCTTAGGGGAGGGCACTGAGTCTCTGTCACTGAAATGCTGGGGAAGGATGGGTAACAGAGTGAAAACTGACAGGAAGAGGAGATAAATATGGGTGCTGTTGTCCACTGAGGAACAAAGAGGATTACACAACACAGGTTGTCAGTGTGGCTCAGCACACCGCGTACTGGAGTCTTGAGGCTTTTGATAACAGGAGCTAAGTCGAAAGAATAATGATGAAGAGCCGTATTTCCTCTCTCAACCTCAGAGCTTTTTAGAGGAGCTACAGTACAGTCTTGACTGGCATTGCAGTGGATCAGAAGGGGACATTTAAGGCTTATCGGTTGAAATGGAATGCTTAACGTCAGGGAACTCAAAGGAATGTATAATCATTACCGAGTTCAGAATCAGATTAACTCAGGGAAGAGAGAGCTGGAAAAATATCCACATTTCACTAGATAACAGGGATGGAATGAGCCAAGAACTCAGTTGGGGTTCGATGAAATGAACCAGAGCATCATCCAATGAGCCTGCACTGCACATGAGCCACACCCAGTGGCCTTGGCAATGCTCCCTTCAAAAAGATACAATGATAGCAAGTAGCACATGTTCCAACTTGCTTCACCTTGGGAGACAGAGCTCTGTAAGGTGTCTATAATTATTCCACTCCGAACACATCTAATCCTGTCTCTGAAAAAAACTGAGAAGGGGTTGGGCCATACAACAGATAGAGCCAAGAAGGAAAGATTCTATGCTTAAACCATTAAATTGAAATGCTAAGTAGCTGCATGGGTGCTCTTATGTCGCTCACGGACGTGGTTGTACTCAGTGTGAATCAGTGTAGTCTCCCCTACATACTGTCTTGCCACTCCTACCTGACACCATCCATGGAAAGGGACTTGGTTTGGAAATGGCCAAGATTCTTTTCCTAAGGCCTGGTATGGATGAGTACTTGACAAGGGATCTATTTCAAACTTGTCTTGGGAGAGTTACATCCTTAAAGGAAATTGGATATTGAACTTGAATCAAACATATTTAATTTGAGAGTCTGATAAGCTTTAACTATCAAGGATAAAGGGGAAGAAAATACAGAATTCTTGTTGTCAGGCTGGTAAAATAGCTCAGGGCTTACGTGAAAATAAGTTCAGTCCTTGCATCCCACAAGGTGGCATGGGAGAAGGATACTGAGTTATCCTCTGACCCCCAATTAAATCAAATATAAATTAATAAAATAAATGTATGATGCCTGTTGCCTTCCTCTGGCTTTGGGTTAGCATCATTTAGTTGGTTTACTATTTTAAAGAGCTCATCGTTCAGGCCTTTTAGTTCTATGCGATACAGTCTCTTATGGTAGGAAAAGAATGTTACAGGAATGAGGACAAGCTGGTCACATCATTTCCAAAGTCAGGAAGCAGAAAGAAATGCATATTCAGCCCGTGGAACGGTGCTCTCATCATTAATAAGGGTATTTCTATCCCTGGGAGCTCAGTCTAGAAAATCCCTCTCGGACATGCTTAGAGAAGTGTCTCCTAGGTGACTTTAGTTCCTGTCAAATTGGCATTCAGACTTAATCATCAAAGTCACCAGAAGTACTCAGAGGCTGACTTTATGCTCAGTGACAGTATTTGTAATTCTAGTCTTTAGCAAAGAGCCCAAGAAGAACCTTTACGTCGTAAGCAGAAAGTCCTTCTGTGGCTTTGTCTTTAGGAGGTAGCACTGTCAAAACATGGCAGTCCTCTAGGATGCTTCCACATTCATATCAGGCTCTCAGTTTGGTTTGACTTCCAGGATCATCTTGTATCTTTCTCCATCAGTGTGAAAGCATGCAATATGAGAATACATTCACACATGAATTTGACTTGGGTATGTCAATGTATGCACACAATTGTGTCTCTTTATGCTATAATGTCTCCGAGAAGCTCCCATTCAAAATCTAAGAAACAAAGCAGGCAACAATAATCAAATCGTCTAGTCTGTGCACAGTTTGCTCTGGGTCTTTCAAGGTTAGATTCTGAGGGCAGTCCTTTGACAGACTGCCAGTCTGATAGATTGGCTTAGAAAGATTAGGGTACAGAGAACTACTCCGCCCTCTTTACTTCCTAGTTCACCAAGGCTTGCCATCTCAGGGGTCTGGAGCCCCCCCCCCATTTCCACTCCTCAGCCTCTCAAATCCCAACCCTAGTGCAAAGTGTCCATGGAAGAAAGTGAGTGCATGAGAACTATCACTTCTGTGGGAAGCTCCTCCTTCCCAGCCTACTGTGATCTGCTGAGTCGGGACTCAGATTGTGCCTACAAAGCACTTCTGTCTGGAACGCTAACTTTCCACTTCTGGGTTCCTCATGCTTAGAGATAGATGTTTTTGTCATGGTCTACTTCCCACATTCTCTCAACTTTCCCTGCTGCCATGTTTCCATCTTCGAATCCAGCGCATCTAGAAGTTATCAGTCTCTGCCCTACTCAAGACCTTGCCAACCCCACTGCTCTTGGAGCCACACTCATCTGACTGAGTCCTGAGCCAAGTGAAACTGATCGGGTCACTCAGCCTTATTGAAGCTAGTACCTTATAGGGTTATTGGAAGGATTAAGGGAGATAATGTATGTGAAGACTCCATATCCTTGCCAGGCTTAATAAATCTTAGCTCCCCACTCCCACCAGAGTGGCCTGGAGCGCTTATCCACATTTTCCCAGCACTTAGCACAGTAATATAATTAGCAACATTAGTGTATCTAAAAGGCAATTACCGTTTAATTGCTCTAGCCCCCATCTAGACCAAAGTTGTTCTAATTTGGGGTTAGGCGTTTTAGTTCTGCCCTGGCTAGTCACACAGTCATAATCTTCTAGAGAATTAAAAATAACTTTAGGCAGCCATTGGTTACAAGGTCAAAGATTCTGAATCAGTTTGGAGTGGCACCTTTCTTTAGTGACGATCCTAGTTCTGCTAAGGATCACCGTTCCCCTCCTGTGCTCCTTCTCTCCTTTTGTGAAAAACAGATCAGTGTCTCCATACAGACTCAGGTTTAGAATCTGGTTTCATCCTTAGAAGGTATCATCCTTAGAAGACATTTGTATCATACACTCAAAGGAGTAAATGCCCTTTCCTTGGCCTGTGAAGGTCAAGGCCATAATGCCCAAATGAAGGCAGCATTTTATATTTTATCTCAACCTCACATAAATGACATGAATGAACAGTGTCTCTAGCTAAGAGACTTAAAAAAAAAAAACAAAAAAAAACAAAAAAAACACTTTCAGGCAGAATCTTTAGAACTTCACATTCAAATTTGAGAAAACCTAGATTGCCTCAAGCCACACGGAAAGCATTTGCATCTGAACCACTCTCTGTGTGATTGTGAGCTGAAGTAAAATCTAAATAACTTTTAGCAGTATGAGATTTGGAACATAGCCTGGGCCATATAAATTCCGCTTTGGTTCCTTTTCTGTTAAATCTAATGCCAAAATAAATGGAAGCCATAGAGAACCTTTGAACTCTCAATGAAGCTGGATTGGCAGAACCAGTATTTGGGTTTCAAAGGAATGTTTTTTTTTCCCCCCTTGCCCCTTATAGTAACCACAGTTACCTTCCCTGGTAGAGGATGCTGTATTGCTTCTGAACCCTTTTGCTCCAAGACATACGTACACATGCTTTGGAGAAAGAGCTTTCTGCTAAAGAAACCCATTTGTGTGGTCCCTGGAGATTGCTGAGTGGCATCCAGGTTTCTCAGCACCTTGCATTCCAGCTCAGTCAACCCTGTACTGCTCTCTTCTTTGTCCCTACAAAACCAGCCAAAGCAAGTGGCTTTAGGGTTTAATGGCACCTCCTCTGACAGTAAGGGCAAGTTGGCGTAGCTTTTCTAGGCTTCAGATTTCTTGTCTCTGACTGGGGATTAAAACTAATACTTCCCACGTGGATCCCTTTCTTCTCTAAACACTTTTAATGTAACAAATTACATTTGTGTGTGTGTGTGTGTGTGTGTGTGTGTGTGTGTGTCTGTGTGTGTCTGTGTGTCTGTGTGTGTCCATGTTTCATTTTGCCACTCTCCACCCATATTATATAAACAAACAGCAGTTTCTGGTTAGGAGGAGCCCCAAGGTCCTTTCAGTCTTCCGGTGGAGGTCTTCTGGGATGAGCATGAAGAAGTTAAAGGATAGTTGCTGAGACTGACTTTGCCCTTCTGGGGATCAAACTCAGGTCATTAGGCTTAGCAGCAAGTGCCCCTTACCCGCTAAACTATCTTGCCTGCCCTCTCTAAACATTTTGTTCTTATAGAAGTCATTGCAGAGGTTGGAAGACTTTGGATAATGCTGCGTGAGAGCATCAGGATAAGTCTTATGAGAGCTGACAAGTCAGGACAAGGATTAACCAAAGATGCAAATGAGGATTCTATTGACAGCTGAAACACGGGCCATCCTTGCCACACCATTTACAGATTTTAGCTACATTCTGTCTGCGCCCTAGAGCTTTACTGAAGGTTGACCTTAAGGGTGATAAATATTTGCTGGAAATCTCTGAGTGGTGAAACATTGACTCTGTAACATGGAAAAATTCTCTATGAGCATGGAAAAGAAGGAAGAAAGCATTCTTGGGTAAATGAACTTCCTACCTTCTACTAGAGCATGGTCAACTTATCATTGTGCCTATGTGTAAATACTGCCACTGTGAGGGCTCGTGATATCAGATACAGCATTTTTATTCTTAATTTTAAGTAAGGCATCCTAAACTAGTATATAGAACACATGGAGTTCTTTATGAGGTTCAGAAGTATTAATATTCTTACCTAGTAATATTGAAAGAGAAAGAAAAATACTGTCATTCAAATATCTGTGTGACTTGTACAAGTCAAACTCTCTCCCAGAGAAGAACCTTTATAACCTCTGTCTATTGGATGGAACAATTGTAAATCAATCAGGAGATGCAGTGACTAGTCAACAGAAGATCTTCAGTTTGCTTGTGTGTGTGTGTAGAAGCAGTGAGAACCAATCATACCAGGCTATGGTAGTCAGCCTTCCACTGCCAGATCAAAATAACTAAGAACACAACTTAAATGGGAGACATTTTACTTTATATATTTAGTGTCTGCTCAGCTATGAACTCATCAACGGATCATCCCTTGATGATGTCTGTGAATGTGGGTGTGTATGCATGAGTGAGTGGGTGCAGGTGCAGATACAATTGTGTATATATACATGTAGACACCAGAGGTCGAGTCATTCTTGAGGAGCCATCTACCTTGCTTTTAGAAAGAATCTCACAAGGGTCAGGAGCATGCTGAAACTAGGCTCACTGAACAAAGAGACCCAGGGACTCAGTTCTGAGACTTACTGAACTTACATACTATGCCAGGCTCTTTCTGTGGGTACTGGAGAACAAACTCAGGTCCCAGACTCTCCCAGTTACCACTTAGTACCAGCATCTAGACACAAAGCCATGCATGGAAGGCGAGACTTCATATTGAAACCAGATTTCCATCATTTCAGCTGCTAACTCTCAACAATATGCTTTCTGGTCTTCTATGTCCTCATTACTTAAATGAGAATGATATGAAGGATTAAATCATATTAAGTTTGCAATGCAAGACAATATACCTTACTTAAGTTGGTGGTAAGTTAATTCATAGTTTATAATAATGTATTAGCATTATGGTTGTTATTACTTATATTGCTATAGTCATTAGAAACAGGATGGATGCTTGTACCTGACACCGATGTTTCTAAGGAAAGAAAGTGAACTGTAAGCACTAAGTTCTCTATTATTTTAGCAATAAAATAAGAAAAAATAAAGTTAATGGGGAAGCATCAACTCCAAGCCTCCTTCGTATTTCCATGGATTGTGAGACCCAGACTTCCTATCTGCCAATACTGTCATAAACGTATCACATGCACACTAGGAGTTTCCCATACCCTTGAGGAAAAGACTGGGAGGGTTGCCAGATACTGACTTTATCACTAGGTAGATAAGGTATCAGTTAATTTCCTACCTCTGTAATCTATAATTTCTGGTTTGGCCAAAGTTATATTAAAAAGGTTAAAAAGAGCCTTTCCTTAATTTAAAAAAAAAAAACAAACCTCGATTTTCAATATCTTATAGCTTTATATCATTATATGATATATCATATACATATATACATTATATTATGAATTATGTGTAGAATGCATATGTATATATTTTAGTTAACTGTAAGCTCTTATTAAGAATTCACTGAACGCAAAGTTAAGAAGAAATGAACACAAGTTCTCAAGCCTGTACCAGCCAGCTCCAATGTACCTCTTGATCAGGCAGTAGCACGAGTAGGGTGATTGATGACAGAACCCACAAACAATTTCAGTACAGGAAAGGTACAGCTGTACACCTCAGCACGACAGTTTTGCTCAAGGAGAAATCCCATCACATCTGTCTCAGTCTGTGCAGTTACTCTATCGTGTGCTCACAAGGACAAAAGCGCCTGATGGCATTTCTCAAAACATATCTCTGTTGGTAAATGATACATGACTGTGGTCACTCCCCAGAATGGATCATTGTCACATAGCTGAGGAGCACGAATTTATCCAAAATGTGCACTAATGGCAGGTAGATATTTATGTGTCAAGTTCTTACCCTTGCTTCACGCTCTCCTGTGGGAGAGAAGTCAGTCTAGCCCTGTGAGAGAGAGTTTCACTGATCAGTGTCCAATTGTTAACAATTTGGGAGACTTGTTTGTGAGCATAAATCCCTGTTTCTCTCCCTTCTCCTCCCTCAATTGCTTCCCTGTTTTCTTTGCATTTCCTTTCCCTGCTTTCTTCACTAAAATTTTCTCCCATCTTCTCTTGTATCCCGTGAGGTCATTGCAACAGATAATGTGTTTCTGATTTGCAAAGATTCACAAAGGCGGAGAAGTTAAAACACTGCATGTTCCTGTATAATCTCTCTCATGCTCTTTCTCCCGTTCATTTATCCCTTTGTTATCTTGAAATCTGCCTCCTGTGTTCTTTTGTCATGTATGAAGTGTGATGAATTCGACCTCTGGCTATTTTCCTTCCCCTGTCCCCAATGTATTCTCTTTATGGTTGCTGGACACTGAACATATAAAGGAATGACTTATTTAGGCATGACAACACTATAAATACTTTTCTGAGAATTTCTAATTACATGGTGATACCTGCGCCTTTCTCGTCACTGTTAAAAGTCCCCGAAGAGGATAAAACAGAATTCTCTTGGGAAGAAGTTCTGTTTTCAACAGCTGGTCACAGAAGCGGGCAGAATTCTGTCACAGACTTTACTGGAACAGTGGCAGCATTACAGGGGAGGATTTTTATCAACGCAGTCAGAGTAGAAAGGCCTAAGCTGATACCAGTAAAGACCTCTTACCCAGTTCTGCAAGCCCAATGAACGAAGTTGCAGAGAAGATACTTGCAGCCGTAGCATCCACCATGAAGCCCTCTGCGGATGTGCTAGAGATCATCGCCTGCGCCATCCTCATCCTCGTGAGCTTCGTAGGGAACGTATGCTTATTTTATTCCACAAGCAAGTGCATCATTGGGGGCTTGCAGACATCCTTCCTTCTCATTACCAGCCTTGTGTTTGTCCATCTTATTAAGAACCTGGTGGTGAACATCCTCAAGATCGTTTACTCTTCTGGTATCTTTCTGGATTCAGCTGGCTGCAAAGTTCTGCACTTCACGGCAGCCCTGACAACTTCCCTGGCCATCTGGTTCACGTTACACTTTGCTGTGCTCTACCTCCGGAAGCTTTACCAAATTGTCTACCCGTTGAGTGGGGCTGCGAACCCAAGCCAACAGAAGTATTCCTTGAAGGGGATTTCTGCACTTTGGGTGGCTGGTGTGGCTGTGTATATCCCAGTCTTGGTATATACTAGAAAACTAGAGCACCTGAATTCTGGAAATGACACAGGCTCCTTGTCTGCTAACCGGATTTATCTGGATTGCTTGACTGGCTTTGGAAATGAACAGGTAGAGTTTTACTATGGGAAAATATTTTTAGTTTTGATTGACCTTCTGCCTTTAGCTATCTTAGTGTTTGTGTGCTTCTGGATGGCTCTCCTCCTTTTAGAGAAGAAGAAGATGACATATGGCGACATCTGGATTGGAGAAGATGATTCAGAAACCGAGGTCCTTCGAGGGGCCAAGTTCAGTATCTTGTTAATGTTGCTGATCACTCCACTTTGGGTTTCTCACTTTATCTTAGTCTGTTTCTTGAAGGACTTGGCAGCGTATGCCTTTATTCCAGCTGTTCTTACGGCCCTCTCCTCCGGCTTCTCTGCTCTTAGTCCTTTCCTGCTTATGTTGGTTAATTACAAAATGAAGCTGGTGTCCTTCTGTGGAGTCAAACAGGAAAAGCCCACGGCACAGCCCACAGATGTCATTCTTTCTCCATATGCTTAGTGACTGAGCAATGGGTTTCAAGCAGAGCGATGGAGGGTCCTCTCACTGGAGGGCATAACTGCAGCTTTCAAACCCCTCAACAACAGTTTCTGAAAAGACGGCTAGAAAATGGATTTCTGGGACGTTACAAGTACAAATAAGAGGACTAAGGTTTTTATAAACTGAAGAAAGACAGCCATTGTGACATTTCTTATTTCGGACAGTGGTTCTCAACCTTCCTAAGGCTGTGACCCTTTAATACACAGGTCCTCATGTTGTGCTGACTCCCAATTATAAAATTATTTTTTGCTACTCCATAACTGTAATTTTGCTACTGTTATGAATCGTGATGTAAATATCTTGTATGTATGATGGATGACTTCTGTGGGGGTCTCCATCCACAGGTTGAGAACTGCTGATTTAGGATACCATTGCCTTTTTAATGTAGAATTTCTAAAGAAAGTCAATGATCATCATTCTGTAAATGAGCTCGGCATGGGCCTCATGTTAAGTATTTATTCAGTGCAATGTGTTGTATTTAAAAAAAAAAAAAAGCAATGTTGTTGAAACTGAGGTCAACACTTTCTAGGTGAATTTTTAAAGATAGTCCTGAGGAAGTTGTGTCTTATTCTGTCTTTTCCCTGAAAGGCCTCCCTCACAATGGAAGTCCATTAGGTAAGTGTGTGATGCTCAGTGTTGCCATTCTTATTTTACTATCTCATGTAAGCTGGGAGCAGATGTTATTTGTTGCTCAGCCCTAGGTCTTTAGCAACATACAGCTAGATAAGAAGTATTGAGCTAAAGTATTAATATCTGCTTAGTTAATATTCTCTGAGAGTGTACAGATATTTGATTGCTGTTGGCATATAGCTCATTCTCCTTGCTTAGCCATATAAACATAGACAACCTCATTTTTTTCTTCAGAAAACAAAGGACATTGAGTTTATGACCAGAAATTATCAAAAATCCTCTTAATTCTTTTCTTCCTGGATTTGGAATCAATTTTAAAAGCACATGATAATTTTAACTAAAATTACATGGTCAGGCTTTTATTTTTATGATTTTGTAGATAGTCACTCAGTGGCTTAAACTATCGGGTCACAGTAAGTAATTATTGTAAATATCTATGTATAAATTTGTGTACAGAGCAGTGCATTTAAATCTAATTTTTAATAAGTCTTTTCACTTTTTTTGCAGCAGCACCATACCTAGAAATTATTTTGTTGTTCTTGTGAATGACTTTCTTAAAACCAAGATTCTTGCTCTAAAAAGACTGTCAAAACGATAAATCTGGATATCATTTGCCAAAGAGCCTTACAATATTTTAGTTGCTAGGAAGTTTTGCAGAGAAAGTAAATTTCAAGGAAACCAAAGCCGCATTTCTGTGGTGCCTGTGCACCATTGTATGTCTCTTGTTTGAGAGAATTTAAAAAAAAATAAAAATAAAAAAGTAAGACTTGAGATCTTCTGAGACTTCCGGGTGGTCTTCATGGGAAACGCTTACTTGAGTCCACCGAGGCAGTTTAATCAGAGGGCACCAGGCATGGATCCTGTATAATGAAGTTAACATCTGGAGAGATGGAGGATGTGGGGAAGAGGTCACCCTCTTTTAATTAAAAGCAGATGTAGCCAAAGTTGAGGAATAGCCACTGATCTTAAGTAGTGGTTCTCAAATGTGGTTCTGGGACCAGAAGAAATATTATGACCCTGGAACTTGTTAGAAATGCAGATTCTGGGGCCCCACCTTAGACCTATTGAATCAGAAAGTCTGGTTTGGACACAGCAATGTTTTAATGAACCTTCTGGAGCGATTTTCATGCATGGTGCAGCTTGAGAACCCCTCGCCTAGGTTTGCTCCAAAGCTTAATCCTCACAAACGATCAGAATAAAGCCCAGATAACTGACTCAAGATGCCGTCTTCAATGCTCCTTGTGTGTGTTGCTGCCATGTCTGTTTCCCTCTAAAACAGCAATCAGTTTTGCCATCTGTGTTCCATACATGCCAACAATAATTGCCAAACAAATAAATCCATGGTAGAAATTTTCATTTTTGCAAAGTTAGGGATAAATCATGACCCTTCAGGTGTACAAACAATTTGAAGCTTGGGTTTGGATTGTTTCCTGCCATATCTAAAGATTCAGATTTCGTATCATTCCACAGTTGTGTCCAGAAACCAGTGCAAAACATACTTGGCTTAGGCCCAGCTCAGCTTTCCAGTTTTAGTAATGCTTATTTTTTTCTTCCCAGATATTTTCATGGAGACTTGGCCTCGTTGGGTCATACTTTTGTTCTTGTGGAGTTGATAAGCTTAATCTATCATGGAGAACCTTGTGCTTACTGAATGACCTGTGATTCATTTCCAAATTATTTTCACCTTAATGCTCTAGTTCACTCCCTTTTTTTCTCTCCTGAAAAGTTATTCATGCCAAATTCTTGTTAGAATCTAAATAGCATGGATGAGGAGAAGGGAACATTAGTAGATCCTGTCCAGGTAGCATGTTTTTGGTGAGCAAAAGTGGATCAAGACGGTTGGGAGGATTTTCTATAGCCTTGGAGGTGTTTCCTGACTTTGTTTCTGAATACACAACATCTTCTACTGAGGCCAATGCAGGATTCTAATCCCTTCTTTCATGGCTCCCATCATACTTCTAGCTATTCAGCTTCTTGCCAGGCTTACTTTGGTCATACAAAGTACCCTATTCCATTCTAACCCATTCAGCATGTCATTAAACACTAAGTCCTTTCTGAACTTGGCATTTCAGAAACTCCCTCTAAGACATGCTCTGGAAGTCAAATCTTCCTAACCGAAATTTTTGAAAGAGAGAAGAAGGTTGAGTTTATTTGGTTTTTTGTTTGTTTGCTTTTAAATCTGAGACAACTCTTCCCTTATTTCTGCTGCATAGCAAGGAGGTGCTTGACCATGAGATGTCTTGCTTTCCTATAGTCTTGCTTCATCCCAACTTATGTGGCATTCTTCATAGGAAATGACACAAGGAACTGAACACATTTTTCTTTTGCTGTGAGTCTATATTTATTTTTTTATCTTTACCTTCTCTGGTGCAGCTGCTGTGAACATGGATTCTTCCCATCTTTCAAAAAGTATTTTGAATGTAATACTCATCTTAAATCACATATACAGATACAATACAGATCAGAAATAATGTAAATATGTGTATCTCCCCTAAGGATAAATCCTTCCCCATCACTAATGCTTTAGTGTAAATTATCTGATTCTTAGTATTTAGTTACAGAAATAACAAGTTAATCTTCAGATCATTAGAAACAATTTTAAATGGATAAATCAAGAGTTAAAACTGTAAAAAAAAAAAACCCCACAAATATTTGTAAAGATTTATCAGAGAAATCCTAGTCTCTAACGAGAATTCCACTACTACAATAATGTCTTTAATTGCCTTTTCAATAAGATGTAATATAGAATAGTCATGCATTGTAAAATCAATAGATCTTAGTTATGTGATAAAATAACAATTTATTGGTAATGGGAAACAATTATTTTAAGGTCACCTCATTATCAAATGCACCAGTGGCCCCAGTGTGAACTTTTATAGCATTTAATGTTAGACCTAAGTTTGCGTTTTGGTCTGTAAATTAATTCATGATAAGATTCTCAATGTCATTAATAAAACACATATTTTTGTGAGCCATGAATCTTTTCATTTTACCTATTGTAAAAAGAATGATTGTTGTAAATCTTTCTCTTAAAGATGAAACTAAACTATTAAATCCGCAAACTTATGGTAGACTATGCTGGTTTACATATTAGTTGGTGTGAAACCTGCCCAACAGAGATTTGTGTACTTCTCTGTGACAGTGATGATCATGTCTGGTTTTCTATTTCAGCTCTATAGGAAAGATGAGTAACTTGCTTGGTTTTAGGATTGGGAACAATCTGAACAATACAATCCAGGAATGAAGCTATTTAATGGCTTCTGATTGAGATAGCTCAAAGCACACCCAAAGCAGAATAAGATTTGTATCAGCTGCCCTTCTCTCTAATTCATGATGCATAACCCCAGCCATTCTATTCCTGAGTTTTGCCATCTATAAAATTGGTAGTGCATAAATAAAAATTATAACTTATGATCCTTTTCTCACAGAACTATCAAAAATAAAGTCATATTAGACATACTGAAGGTGATTTGGAAACAAAGCGTTCAAAACATGTGTGGTTGCTTTACTGTTGCAGTTTTGGCAAAAACTTAACAGGGGGTGCACTTGGTTTAAAATTCATATTTTTGGCTGTCTATGAGGCGTTACATAACCTTTCCAAACCTTTGCTTCTTTATTTCCATAATGGAAATTATGAAGATGTTTGTGTGTATAATCTTTATGAGACAAAGTAAATAGAGAATATATGTAAAACACTTCACCTTATAGGCTCAGGAGATGGCTTAGCAGGGAAGAAAGTTTATTTCACAAGTGTGAACCTCAGCACCCACATAAAATGATGGGTGATATGATGCAAGCCTGTAGACCCAGTGCTAGGAGAATGGAGACAGAAGGATCTCTGGACTTTCCTGGCTGCCAGCCTTGCTACTAGCTCAGTGAGAACCCTGTCTCAGAGGGATAAAGTGGTGAGTGATTGAGCAGGACCCCTGATGTCTTCTTCTAGCCTCTGTAAACGTGCAAGCACACAGATTGCACTCAAGGGTTCGTGTCTGTGCATGTGCGTGCGTGCCTGTGTGCATGAATGTGAGTGTGTGGGTGTGTGTGTGCACGCGCATGCCTGTGACAGACACATACCTCACTCACATGCCTTTCCACAAACACACACACAAAACCTAACCCAGTTTGAGATATCAGAAGAACAGTTTTCTTCCTGTATTTTTCTGAGTAGTGTACACTTCCTCTCCCCTGCAGCACCCTTACTCTATTACATGGATATCTTTTGTTTGCTATCAAAATACTCGACTGTAGTTTTCCAAACACGACAGAAAATTTGATATTCTAGAAATACATTTGATTTGGAAATACTCCCATGGTCACTTCTGTCTATCACCCAGGGCTGGTCCTCACCCTTCAAAAGAAAAACTCCAGTGATCAGTGTGCAATGCACCCTCTCTTGGAAATTCTCCTTCAGAGCTCTCATTTGCAAGCCTTTGCCCGCGCGATTATGATTCTAGAGCACTTTGTCCTCCCCAGACTCATTCTCTTATCGTTGTCTGACTCTCATTTCCACCAGACAGGCTTTCCCGTCTCCAGGGTCTAGCCTCCAGCCCTTGTGTATTCATCCGTCCGTCATAGCGAGAACCACATCAGATGGCAATGGCTCGTTCTCTTGCTTGCTTCCTCTCGTACTGTATGTTGCACACTGAAGTAGAGCATGTGGTCTTATCCAGCATGTGTATTCAGACTGTTCCGTAAGTGAAGAACTGGAGAGTGCACAGGCTTGTGCTTTCCCTCTGTCCCCTATAAGTGCTTCTTGGCATTCTCTGCCCTGCTTCTTTCTAGTAGAAATGCTTTGCCCCTATCATTTATCGGCTTCAAGAGTAGGCATTTAGCAACTGCCATGCCTCTGGCCACTGTGGAATCAAAGAGTGAAAAAGAAACTGACTCCAATATTTGGAATCAGTTGCTTCCTTGCCAGCCAAGCCACAGAGCCAACCGGGGACATTTCCACCCAAGCCTTCCAGGCCTTCGTTTGTAATATTTATTTCAGCTCTTATATTGGACAAAGTAAACACAGTGTCTCTATGCAGACTTGCAATTTGAAAATGTAGCTGAGTATAAATTTGGCCGGGGTGTGGGGAGTGTGCGGAGTGATGATATTCTCCCAAGTGTGAGTGGATTACAGGGTGAAGAAGTGAGTCTCCATGCAAATCAACTGAAATTACCTCACCGCTGAGCATACGCTACTCATGTATGTTGACAGGCCCAGCTTATTTTTAATTACCCAGCCTCATAATATACGTGAGTAAAAGTAGGAATAGAGACTTTGACAGGAGAGAAGAAATGTGTGTAATTCCACCCTTCAGAATGACTCCATACTAACTCCTTCTAAATGGAGTGAGGCAGTACATTTTCAAAAGAATTTTGGTGGAGCAATTTATGTGATGTGTGAGTATAGTCACAAATCAATGTTCCTTTTATAAGCCAAGCACACCAGAATGTGTATATTACCACGAGTGCAGTTTCTCAAAGAGATTCTGTTGGCCCCTTTAAGTTTTTTCCACCGATGCTGCCATTATCCGCCAGATTTTTGCAAGTCTTCATTTGGAATGACTTTTTCAGAGTCTGTCTGCAAGTCACACACAAATGAAAATAACTCCCCAAATCATAAAACTAGGAAGGCACACTGTTTCTAATGACTTGCCTACTTTTCATCATCACATTGGACTCTTTGCTACTTTGAGTACTTTTCCAGTTTATGTGAGAAGTGGAGCCATCACTGAGGTGACCTCATGAGAAAGTGGCACAGCACTGGCAGACCCATTAGCACCCAAGGAGTTTTTCACCTAATGGTACTCTCTGTGAGGCAGCCGAGTCCGACAGACTTCCACACGGCTGGCTGTTCATTTCACTCTACTTAGAAAGCCAAGCCTCATTTTGGTGTTTGAGCAAAGTTTCTTCCAGTTTCTTGAACTCATCCAAAGAAGATGAGTGTCCAAGGTATCTTTTGAGCTTCTGGAGAGCATGCAAGCCTTGGCTCCGTGGCTCGATCTCCCATATCTGAATATTTTCTTTCTTGTTCTATCAATTTTTGTACCCAACTTGGAAAGCTAAGCCATTCAAAATTATTACTTTTCCTCTCTTTTGTCCAACTTGTATCTTCTCTCCTAAACTTCTGAAATATTTCTTTTCAAATGTGAAGCAGATCTGCCTACACAAATATCAATACAGTGGAGAGAAATGAGAAGCTCAATGGAGTCTGAGCTGGGATTATTTTGGTATGGTGGCAATGCTTCATTAAAGGGGGCAGATGTCAGAGATGTATGCTGTGGATAAAAATGGGGATTCAATACAAACAAAAGCCCCTTAGGAAAGTTGGCCAAGTGACAGTAACACACAGGGGTGGGGATGACGATGCCAGACCGTGTATAGACTTTTAAATGATGAAGCCCTGAGATCTGAAAGCAGTGGTTCTCAACCTTCCTAATGCTGTGACACTTTAATATAGTTCCTCGTGCTGTGGTGACCTCCCCTCCACCATAAAATTATGTTTGTTGCTACTTCATAACTGTAATGTTGCTACTGTTATGAATTGTAATGTAAATATTTGAAACAGATTTTTGGCAAAGGGGTCACGACCCAGAGGTTGAGAACCATAGTAACTCCAGGGGTTAAAAAATTATTCACAGGAATTGAAATCTCAGGTAGAAAATGGAGGTTAAACTGCTCTTTCTGAATACTTGAAATATAGTTTTCATTAGGGAGGAGCCCGGTCTTGACAGATTGAGTAGGGAGCAATCCAGTCGCAGCTAAGCTGCTACTCTGGACCAGGGGGAGGAAGGTTTTGGTCTCTTTCTGGCCTTGTACTTGACATGGCTTCCTGCCTTGCCTTTACTCACACCATGTAAACCTATACCAGTCATTAGAAAGAGAGACCCTTCCATCCTCCAGTTGTAAAGGGGAAGAAACATAATCCGGACCTTGTAACATTTTATTATGTTTGTGAAGGTTTTTCTTTCCCTAATACTGGAGACAGTGAAATAAAAATTGTGACATACTAGTAGTTTATTTGTCAATTTAAAAAAAAATGGTGCTGTGGTATGACTTCCAAATGATCTTGATAGAATAGATTCAGTCTCAAAATACAAATGAAGTCAACAGTCTTGGCAAGAGACACTCACTGAAAAGGGTAGGAGGGTAGGGGTGGCACTTACTGTGTAAAGCTTCATTCTTTTCTTCAGTGTCTCTTTGAGGGTCCAAACTTGAAAGCCTTTCAGGCCAGGCCCAAGCAGAGCGGTCTGGGAGGGATCAGCTGAGCTGAGGTGCACAACTTAGTAGGTTAGATTATGAGCATCTGCCCCTCGGTTGCAAGCAGCGTGGTTATTGGGAATGTGGGCCCATGTAGCCAAGCCAAGACTTTAGGTATCTTTTAAAGTAAAGTGCCCCCCCCTCAAGAAATGTCATAAGAAATCACCCGAGGCCTGCAAGTTGGCAACTCATTTGTTGGTGGGTTTTGGTTTTGTTTTATCCTTTTTATTTAATTAGATTTTGACTCCACTAGAATGAAGCAATCCCGCCTGTAGGATAGACTTGACCTTGACTCATGGGTCTCCAATCTGTACTCCATGTTGCTGGTCTGTCTGTTAGAGAATAAATGTCATCAGATGGGGTAGGGGGCTCTGGCTGAGTGGGAGGGGCTGAAGAGTAGGAAAGAAAAAAAAATCATCCAGAGTACACCTCAATTTATCTTGTGTCATCGTTTGAAGATGCTGCCTAGACAGACATCACGGCCCCCTATTCCCATGTCTTGAAAGGTGATGCAGATGCATGCGAGAAAGGGAAAGAGCCAATAAGGACTATAGAGAAAACTGAAAAGAAACAGCTGGATGTGTGACCAGGACTGATAGACTGTGGGGATTTCCACACATCAAAACTGACAACATAAATACACTCAAAGTGACCCCTCAAGAGAGAAAAGCATTGAAACCACACAAAAGGAACCGGGTTACAAACACAACAAGCCTTCTTAAAGGAGATGGCTCTGTGCGGAGCAAAGGAATGTTCCAGATGCTGAGTCTTCTTGTCTTCTGACCTGTGGAATCATGAAAGTCTCATCCAGAGGAATAGCTGGCAGGCTGACCAACCCAGTTACCAACCAGACCCAGAACCAGGGCCATGCGTTCACCCAACTTAACATCTACCCCATCAATGATCTGATGGAACACAGGGTTTGGTCCTGCAGATCCAGAGCTTCAGGATCTCCATGACACAAGGCAACAGCAGGATGTCCAAGAGAAGTCCTAGTGAGGAGCCAGTGGAAGCCAGAGCCCTCCAACCAGACCAATCACTCGTTGCAGTGAACACTTGCATATACAGATGTTTGGGCTGAGGGGTACACTGTATAACTCATCCTGCAGTTTGCACAATGAGATTTTTTTTTCTTTTTTTTTAATTTTTATTTTATTGTGCTTGGGGGGTGTTGCAGGAGCAGAGGGCAGAGGAGAAGGGAGGGGGAGGTGAATGGGATTGGGATGCATGATGTGAAATCCACAAAGAATAAAAAGTTTAAACAAACAAAAAAAAAAGAAAGCAAAAGAAAATTTCAACCCTACACTCCTTTTAATATCTGCTTTGATATGACAATTTATTTTATCTTCTAGTTCCGTTCTGCTAGCCTGGCTACATTTACATGAACATTGTCCTTTTTACTGTCAGAACACCAGAAGTAGATCTAGTGACCACTTGTTAATTGAGTTGCCCAAGGCATATTCACTGCAATTTTTATGTAGTCTTGTAATCTTGTGCATTCTTCATTTTTTTCTTCATATTTCTGTGTTCTCTGTGGTACTGATACATTATTGTCCAATCCTGAACTGTTTCTTTATTTTATAAAGTGGTATAATTATGATAAACATAACAATCCTATCTCAAACCTCTCACCAAATTTCATTTGCCTTCCCTTGCCATTGTCCTGTATCATTGTATGTCACTTTAATTAAATATGTATGTAAATAGTCCTTCCAGGAAAGAATTAGGGAGCTATGTACCACTGGTTGTAATGAGCAAGACACATAGGGTCAGTGTTGTGTTGTTCACGGAAGCCATGGATATGGCCTATGGATCTATGGTATCACAGAGGTGCAGACTGAGGGGAAAAATTAACCTAGAAGAAGGGCTATTCGCTGAGGAGCTGAAACCCACAGTCTGAGAGGTCCCTGAAGCTGAGTGTGTGGAAGGAAAAGTCACTGGGACTCATTTGTAAGTACAAGGATGTGTGCTTTCCTTGAGAAACTTCTGTGAGGATTACAGGGGATGTGTTGTGCTTCCACATCTAAGCACTTGGTTTCAGAACTCTATTTGGATTTCTTCTTATCAATGATAAAATATCTGGTTTTAAGTTTTATTTTTACAAATGCAGATTTTTCTTTAAAACCATGATTTCAGAAGAACTGTTTTCGTGTGTCATAAATAGATCATTTCATTTGAGTTTGAAACAACACCCTAGTATGTTCTTGGATGGCTCCATGTTATAATTAAGTCTGTAACTGGTACAGTATGTATGTGGACAGGAATGAGGAAACATGAAAAATTAAATTAGGTCATAGGCTTGAGGTGGGGTTATTTTTTCCGTGGCATAGCCATACCATTTTCATGACCTAAAAAGAAAAAATGGATCAAAGTCTTTAAAAAAAAAAAAAAAAAAAAAAAAAAAAAAAAAAAAAAAAAAAAAAAAAAAGATGTGCTTAGAATAAGAGTGTTCTTTTAAGAAAACAAACCCAGCTATCCAGAAATGTTGGCGCATGCTTGTAATCTTTGGAGGCAGAGGCAGGAGAATTGCTTAAGCTCGAGAGACCAATTTAGTCTGTGTAGTTCCAGGCTATCCAGGGCTATATAGAGACCCCGTCTCAACAACATACATTTAGAAGGCTGCTTAGACTCTTGATCTTGTGTGATGAACCTCATTTTAAATCCACCTAGATATACTTTTACTGCTCAATGGCCTTTGCATCCAGCAAGATACACCTTCACGACAACTTCCAAAGAGCAAGACACGAACCATTTACAATACTCACACGTGGATACCTGAGACAATTTGTGTAATAAGAGAGAAACACTGCAGGAAACGGAATCCTTTTCAGTATCTGAGAACTGACTAAGGATAATTGCACTCCAAGGCACCACCAGGAGATCTCTATTTCTGTTCTTGACATGTGTGAATACCACTGTCATGGCTGATGGTGATGATGATAAGTGATGGGGAAATGGAATGGGAAGTGATGCCTCTTAGCCTGACATAGTTAAAGGACTGCCATAGGCATCCCTGAGGCAAGTGCTGACAGAGGGCATTCCGGTGCCTGCATCAGGTCACTCTGGTACTGTCAGACAACGCAGCAGCTTAAAGCAGAGGGCATTGCAATAACTCAATTCAAACCTAGACTTAAAGCCTCACCTCCTTCCTTATCTTCCTCGCGTCTTTTGTTGAATTTGAGGTTCATAGTCTAAGCTAGCCATTACTTTTGATTAGTTTCTATCTGTCTTGTACCTGTGTGATTACTATGGAGATATAGTATTCATTGCTCCATACACAACAGCCTAGGGTAGGCCCACAGAAAATACCTGAACATAGTTTCCCTGACATTTCCAGGAGACTGTCTTTCCATAAAGCTCAAACATTCACCCTGGGTATGATAAGGGCAGGGTATGGATTTCATTGAAAGCTAACATTTATCATAGGGGAAAACTCTGACCCTGGTTTCTGCCCAGGAGAAGATAAGTGCAAATCAAATAAAGCAAAGGATTATGGGTGTTCCCTGGGGAGTGGAGCCGAGGACCAAAGGAGCTGTGCTCATGGTTTATGGAAAGCCTGGCTTCGTGAGAACGAAATGTGCCCCAGGGCGATGCTATTACCCAATTACCTTTTCTGGCTTTATTTGTTAAAATAGGGATAAGACTTTTAGTTATAAATAGCTAACCTTTGGCCTTTCTTCTCTGCTTCTGCCTTATCCAGGAAATTATAAATATTTGACCTTACTCAGAATGTACAAAGAAGAATAATGGAAGCCCCTGAATATCTTGATTTGGATGAAATTGACTTTAGTGATGACATTTCTGTAAGTATTTCATGGTGTTCTGCCCTCAAGCTTATGAGCTGTTTTCTCTGTATTGTCTGTATTTCCACAACGCTTCCAAATACATGTATGAACTGAAGACAGGCTGTGTAACAGACATAGTGTGGTGTGAGGATGGGCTTAAGACAAAATGATGCTGAATTGTATATAAGTTGAGAGTGAAGGATACAAGACATCCCGCCTTGCTTAGCATTCCATTCCTAATGAGTTCCAAGATTGTTTGAAAATTACAGATGAGTCTATTTGTAAAGCTCCAGCATGTGTACATAATTTTACCTATGAATATTCATTTCCAGGTTCTTTATATGTCTGTATCACAACCAGCATTCTCTCAAGTTCACAGGAACATAGACTGATGTCAAGTTGACATTTAGTTGTTGCAAAATAAAAGGAGGGAGTTGGAAAGATGGCTAAGCAGTTAAGAGCAAGTACTGTTCTTCCAGAGGATCTGAGTTCAGTACCTAGCACCCCTATCAGATGGCTCACAATTGCTTGTAACTCCAGTTCCAGGGTCTTTAGCACCCTCTTCTAGCCTCATGGACATGACACTCATGTGCACATGTTATGTGTGCACTCATGCACAAGCGTGCGTGCATGCATACATACACACTTACACAAAACAAAAATATATATTAAGATAAAAGGAAATATTACAATAATTGAAAACATCAAACCACTGATTGAACACTTAGGAATATTGACAAGTCATGAGCTGATAGAGACCAGAGCAACTGATCTCTGAGTTCCTATCATCCTGAAGCACTGTGGGCTGATGAGTCGCTCAGTTCCCCTAACACTTACATCCTGTTTTATTCTAAAGCTTCTGAGCAAACTGTCTACATGCGGCTTGCCTAGAGCTGCAAGTGATGGATTCCATACCATGTAGGCATTTCTGATACTGGGCTACATGTTGGCACTATTGTTCCAGGAGCTCACAGCTTCTGACCTCATTTTTCTTTGATCTCTCAGGGCCTGCAGCTTTAGGTCACCATGGTTGTTACCCCCAAAGAGTGGGCTTACTTTGACATGCATCTAGCAGGAAATGTACTTCTGAGCTATATTCCTCACAGTGCAAAGAGTAACAGGTGGACTGTACAAGACAGTTAGATTACAGGCATAAGATGATAAATCAGCTCCTTTTGAGCTAGAAAAATATTATTTTGTTATTTAGCCTATTTCTAGTTAAATTTATTGGTCCTTATTCAGACCAATGTGAAGAGTCCTTTTTCCCATGAGTTATGTATATCAATCAGCCCCTGTACTTGACTTGAGGAAAGTGTTTAGAATGGGTTCTTTTGTGACTCTCAAAGTATTTGGATTTGAATGAAAGCCAAGAAAATGAAAGACAATTTAGAGATTTGTTGGAAAGTTGGAAGATATAGGAAAAAAAGAGAGTACAATCATTAAGAGTCTGGTGGTAGCTCTTGAGGTTTGATGGCGAAGTTGCAGTGTGAGAGTTGATTTGTTTGGCTATTTTTTTGTTTCAAGCAGTTGTTTGTGTATTAATTTTCCTATTTGCCATCCTGAGGACAGAACCTAATGAGTCATACATTCAAGGCATGTGTTCTATCACTGAATTGTAGCCACAACTCTTGGTTTTGTTAGACAGGAGGGTCACTATGTGAACTGGCCCGGCCTTGAGTTTATCATCTTTGCCTCAAACTCTGAGGCAGGCATTACACAACCAACCAGGTTGTGTTTTATGAGAACAGCATCTGAAGGCCAACTGGCCCTGGCTCTTGTTTCCTTCTGTCCTTCATTGGCTGGATGATTTGGAACACATTAATTTCACTTTCCTGAAATGCTCATCATCTAACTTTGAAAACTGTCTGAAGGTTTGGGTGAAATAATAATATATGTGAAACACTTAGCTTAGCACACAGTAAGTCACTCTTTAAAATAGTAGCTTTTGTTATTGTTTCAACGAATAATACAATAATATTTATCTGACCAATAGTAGAGAAAGAACTCAAGGGAAAAGACCAGGCATGGTGTCAAGATTTTCTCTTAAGTACAACAGAGCAGTTGTATTTACAGAAGAATCAGTTGGCAGCAACCCATAATTTTGATGAATTAGGAAGCTCAGCTTGAAAGATAAAATGTATTAAGCAATAACTGGAGCTGTTTAGCAAATTGGGTTACGGGATTAGGCAATGGTTAGGCCTCTCTTACTTGACCACTCTGAACCATAAATGCAAATCTCCATCAGTAGGAATGCACCTTCCCCAAAGCTCCCTTTTACGTAGGCTCTAAGGTTTGGATCTTTAGCCAGCATTAAAACTTAAACCAGGTTTGAATTGTATAGCATTGATGAAACAATCATGGCTAAATTACTTCCCATGGACCAGGCAACATACATTCCATCTTCACACTGATCCTGTGGAGAAGGTACTGTAGCCATCTTCCTCTTAAAGCATTGAGACTTACATCTTGCCAAGGGCTGCCCAGTTAGTAGGGAAACATACTTTCCAGAGTATTCAGTTTTTATATAGAACGTCCCTGCCTCTCCCAGATGAATATAATTTATTCTTCTGCGCCTGTCACCCATTTGGTGACAGAGTTCTCATTGTCACACTGGGAAGGTGCCACTGGCTCAGGTGGGTCAAAACCAGGAAGGTACAGTGTACAGGAGAGCCTCCTCAGTGGAGAACGGCCCTGCCCAAAATGTTGACAGTAGGGAGGGTGAGGAATCCAAGTCTACTGTAATCTCCCTTGAAAGTAAAGAAGTTCTATTTAGTAACGTCTCCAGCCCATAATTCAGTATGATCCAAGCTTAATATCCTAAGCATGACAGAGTTTTACGGTTAATATTTAATGATTTCATAGAGAAAAAAGAGAAGATAATCTCATAAATAGTGAAGTGTTCTCCGTCTGTTTGGGTAAACTAGGAACACTGGCCATTGAGGTTGCAAAATGAGAATGATTCCTGTGTTGAGACTCAAACAGGAAAGTGTTTCCCAGAAGCTTCCCAGGAAGCTTCCCATGAACGCACTCTCATTGTTTGAATCGCACAGACCTCTGTCTCTGAGTCCCTTTTGCCTCTTTCCTCATGAAGGGGGAGGAAGGGTGGTAGGGAATCCAGACAGCATTTGGAAAAGATGTTTACAAAACTCATGCTGGGCTTTAAACCCCACCCCCTTACCCTCCGACTGTAGCCCAATTACGTAGTTTGGGCTTTGTATTTCATGATTTTTCCCTCTGGTCAGGGAACTGGTTCTTGTTTTAATTAAAACACAAGCTGTATATTTGTATAGAAAAACAACTAGAACTTTCTGTCTTTATCTAATGAGATGAAACACAGAAGGCAACCAACTTATTTTGAAGTTCTCCAGACTTGAAAATAATGGGCTTCCTCTGTGAAATGCAGAGTTTCAACCATACATCCCTGTAATCCTGCCATCTGAGGACAGAGCGCTATGCCAGAGCTGTAAGTCTGTGAGACAGGGCACACACAAACCTTCCTCTCCTGGCAAATGGTTGACAGAGTCCTCTTTTATTCATCTGAGAACCAGGCTCTCCTGTCATCAAAACAAAAGCCAAGCTCTTTCAGGCTCTTAGGAACCGTGGTATATGTATTTTATTATGCTAAGCCATTTTTTTCCACACACACACACAAAAAAATGTATCTTATCCAGGTCTGAATAAAGCTAAACAGCAGATAAGTGAAGCATGTCACACACAGCCACTGTCTGTAGACGTAGGTCCTGTCACACAAAGAGTAGAAATCTTTAAGTCTCTTGTCCTGTAAGAGGCAGGTTCTGCTGTTATCCTGTTTCACAGATGATAAAATTGAGAATTTTAGAAGTACTGTTAATGTCACAAAGTTACAGCCAGAAAGTGGCGGGGTCTGGATTTGACTACAGAACTGACTCAGAAGGGCACTGTGACCTTCTGAGAGACTTAGTTGAATGGAAATGCCTCTATGCCTCTAAGCCAGTCACCCCAAGTCCATTGGTACTAGAGTGGCCACAAATTGCTTCTTGGCCACGAGGATCTTGGTTCCCCTTATAAATTAATAAAACCAGCTAAAAGGGAACCAAGTAAACCCTTACTTTTACTACCCTAAATTTTCCCTGTTGCAAGAATCCTAATTGATCTTATAATAAAAACCTGGAGCCAGATATTGGGGAAAAACAGAAAGATCAGAGAGACAGAGGGACAAACCACAGCCACTTCTTACCCAGCCAGCTCCTCAGGAATCCTCAGACTGAACAGGGGAAGCAAAGGGAAACAGAAGGGTAAGTTCTTAGCTCCTCCTGCCTTACGTTCCTTTCTCTGCACAGCCATATCACTTCCTGTTTCAGTCTTCCTGGTGCTGAGATTAAAGGTGTGCACCACCACTGCCTGACCTCCATGGCTAACTCTGTGACTGACTCCATCCTCTGATCTTCAGGCAAGCTTTATTTGATAAACAATATATCACCACATTTCTCTGGAAGGTAACCAGGACCTTCATGTGGACTCTGGAAAGCCCAGTCCCTGCCTAATTGTTCCTAAGCTTGCTTGTCACAGAAGTCACCTTGTTCTTGTCCATATTTGAGCCTTTCTTGGTACCAGTCTGTGTGGTGCGGCTTCAGCAGCAATCAGAATACTGCTTTTTTTTTTTTTTTTTTTTGGCAGTGTTTTATTTACTGCATCTTTACATTTGAGTCCAAATTGCTTTTTATTTCTTGTCTTTAACCCCATGGAATTAAAAACATATTCCTTATTTCAAAACCAAATGCCCTATATTTAATTGTTTTCTAAGTACCTCCCAAGAAATAAACTAGGAATTGTCTAATCCAGATACAGTGTGTTTTATGTTTCAAACCTCAACAACTAAGTTCCCCTTCTACATCTTGAACTAAGCATTCCTGGAAGAGAGGAACCTTAGGCAGGGAAGGATTGCCAAAGAGAAAGAGCAATCAGCAGACTGATTTTTAATTTGCCTTCTCTGATTCTGAACTTAGCCCACAGAGTCCTCTCTTGCTAGAGAGCCATCATATTTATTAGATTGACTAAGCAGCGTATTTATACAAATTGCTCGTTCATAGCTAACTATTTTTCCAATCTAGTCAGCAAATATTTATTAAACATTAGCAGTGTTCCAGGCACAGTTCTAGGTTTGGGAAAATAGTATAAACTTGGTCTGTGCTCTTAGGGAGTTTATAATAAGCAAATATGCTATTATATTTCACAGAATGTAACGTATTTATTAGAAATGTCAGGTTAACTTCGTGTGAAGTCACGTTTCAGTACCAATCACTGTTCCTGGAAGTCTGTGCATCTTGGTGCTGATGGACTCTTGACTCATAGTTGAAGCTGGACAAAAGCCGATGTTACTCAAAGTCCATAGCTGGCCAGCTACCCAACTGCAAGATAAATATTTCTTTTAATTGTTTCATCATTTATAATATTTCAGTATTTATTATTATTTAGGCTTAACTTTTTAGTGTTTTTGATGCTCAAATATAAATAGTAATGGTGCTTAGCATTTGTCGAACGCTTACTGTACATCAGACAGGATTTCCATGTTTTACAGTATTAGCTCAGAGTCTTCACACCACATTCTGTTCATAATTACTCTGTTTCACCAACGAGATTAAAGAATTAGTCAAACTAAGATTACAAATGAAATGTTAAAGTCAGGATATGATGTGGGCAGCCTGGCTCTAGAACTCACATTTTCTGGGCCTCGTGGTCATCCTTGGACTTCACAATTCAGTTACCTTGTCCAGTCCTCACCGTCGAAGGAGGTCCTTCAGCACTGTTTTCACGCCCCCTTTGCCAATGTGCACCATCAAATGCTGCCCGACCAAGCACACATTGCATCAATTACATGAGTATTACAATACAGTAATTTCTGTGCTCTTAGAAATGATCAAAAAGCAAAAAGAGCTGCTGAACTTTCCCATGCCAGCCACAAATAATATCTAGGATAAAAGGCATAAAACAATTTTGTTTCCTTTTTCAAATCTTGACAAATGTAATCAGAACAAGAAACCATAGCAAAAACCATGTGCATGTGAGGATAGAATTGGTTGCGGTGAATCTTATTAATGGATTCTAATTGGTAAAATGAAATGTAATTAGAGAAAGAGGGACTGATTGTTGTAAGATATGGACCATCTGCATGATTCTGTGGAGGGGCAGAGACAGAAGCTGAAATATAGGTTAAGTCTGCTGATGAAATGTAGTGTTGAAAAGGCAGGACGTCCCTAGAAAGGACGGTCCAGAAGTTTATTCTACGTGGCAGGAAAGAGAAGTAAAACTTCTTCAAGAGAAACTGGAAATACATTTTCAGAAGTAGAGGAGAAGAGGAAAGAAGAAAAGCCAAAAGGGGTCAGGACCTCAAAAAAGGTGCTTGGGATGGCATTCTTTCGTTCTTCCTGGCTTGTTACCACTTGGATAATGTCGGCTTGCTCACCCAACTGGCCCCAACTAGCTCATAGGACCAAAGGCCAGACTTTGTAAGTCTTGAACATTTGTCAGTCTGGGATGGTCAGAGATTCTCATAGTCCAATGTAGAACTCATGTTTGTCATTATTAATCTCACGTATGTTCAAACTGTTTTACATGCCAAAAGATAAAACTGACTGCTGTGGCCTGGAATATATGTGGTTGTCTGACATAAAAAGACTAGTTTGGGAAGCAAACTTTCAGTGTCCACCCTCATTTGCAAACTCCCTTGAGTAAGGAAATAGTTAAGAGGACTCATGAGGTACTGAGGTAGACTGAAGCACTATCTTTTCATTTCCAGTCCCAGCTCATTCCTGTTCCTCTCTTGTTCTCCTGAGTTTGAAGTTCTGACAAAAGTCTTCACTGATTTCCAACTCACAAGGAAGGAAAGTCTGTGGGACACTCACAGAAAACAGTTTAGAAAGAAGAGACAAACATGTCTCCAAGCACTTACCAATTTGCAAAATAATTCCACCTTTATTACCCATGTAGGTACCTGTGGTCTATAAGAGACCAAGGAACCAAGCTCCAAAGATATTAAACATGGTTTGCCCAGAACCATAGTTCTGATAATAAACATCAGAACCATGGCATAAATCCAGATCCTCTGGCTTCAAATCTGTGTCTTTTATACCAAAGGACAACTGCCAGAAGTCATGTTGATGGAGTGAGAACTCTTCTTGAATGTGCTGTGATTGCACCACTAAATTTATAATTATGGTTTTTTTCTAAGATTGCTTTTGCACATGTATAAACTATTGTTATCATGGCTGCTAAAGTTTGGGGCTACTTAAGGGAGTTCATTTAACCCAGTTCCCAATAAATACCTAGTATCTTAGATAAATAAGATATTTTCTACTACCTAAAGAAGCAATACAAACATTTATATTAGTGTGGAGAAAGGATGTCATGTGTGTGATTAAGATGAGGCTTCATGAATTCTGCTATGTGTCAAAATCACCTGGGTGTTTCATTACAGGCTAATGACTGGACCCAGCATAAGTGTTCCTGATTCAGTAGCTCTAGGGAGGTTCCGAAGAATCCTAAGCACAGGAAATTTTTGAAAAGCATTGATGCCACTGGTACAGAGGGCACACTTTGAATGCTGACATTTCTTCGTTCTGGTAGAGACATAGAGGACCTTATAGAGATGATACCCAGGCAAGGCTGGAAGAATTAAAGGGAATTTTCCTATTAAAATGGAAGGACTATCATTCTGAGTAGGCAGATTACAATTAATAAAGACATAGAAAAAAAAAACCACTAGATAAGAGAACTTTATGAAATTTCTTTTAACCGCAAAGAGAAGTGAAGGAAAGTAAGAGATGAGACTGACCTTATGCCATACTAAGTCATATAGTCTGTCCTATACATCCCGCAGAGGCACTGAAGGGTTTGAAACAGACACATGCTTAAGTCAAATTTGAACTACAGAAAACTGATGGATTATAATGCTAGTGTTAATATTCCGAGGAAATTCCTACTAACTACCTAAACCTTAAAGCTTTTAAACTTTTGAAAATCTACAGTATTAAGTCCAGGATTTAGTGCAGTGTGTGTGCATTATGTTATTTCAGGCAGTTAACTGTCCTCAATATACATACAAATCAAAGATAATGTTCTTTTGCCTCCTTTGCATATGGGAACTGATAGTTCAACAGAGGAAAAAGTCAAGCCTGAGACACTGCAGACATTTACTGAGGGCATAAAAGAGAAACATTGCTAAGAACTGCATTGAGGATTTGTGGAGAAGACAGAGTACATGCTGACCTTATGGAATAGTGCCACTGCTTGGTTAGAGGAAGGTGTTGCAGACATGGAGGACCCTCAGATTAATAGGAACAGAGAAAATGGACCTTGGGCCTAGAGAGGCATTGAAACAGGTGGTAGGGCTGGTCAGCCTCACTGGGAGCTCTTGAAGCATAGAGAAGTAGTACAGATTTGATCAAAAAGGGCTATTTTCACAGCTATAACCTCTAGGAAGACTCAAGAAAAGGAAGATGTCAGGACGAAAGAGTACAATGAACAACAATCCTTCTCAAGTAACTGAACGCCCCCTCTCTTGTACCATCCAAGCCTAACAGAATGAAGAGAACAGGCTACACAGTTTGGGTTGGAGGGTAAGTGGAAGGAAGATGTATCAGCCTTGGTTTGGTCAGTCCAAAGTGGCAGGGCTGCTGCTAGTAATTGTCCTATGGATGCAGTAAGTCAGATGTCTGACAGTTCCTCTCAAAGGCCATCTGTCCTGTGAATTGGGACAACGGTCTGGGAAGCCTTTCACTGCAGCTGCCAGATGGTAGCACAATGTACTCTTGAAAGGGAAACATCCCAGGTCATGGGCTCATTCTCCAATTTGAAAGTATGAAAATACATTTGCATGTTGCTTTTGTGAAACGTTTCCTGTGCATTTCCTCCGATCATAATGCAACCATCTTTAGATCACTGTGTTGTATTAAATCTTCTCTTGTAGTGCTGCTATTTGCAGAAATAAGTCCTTCAATTACTCTTTTATTGTGTGTTTATATAAAAAGAAAAAGATAGACTTGTTAAATGCATAGATAGTGTCACAGCTGAATGTAGCCTTCCATGCACCCTAAAAACTTCCCCAAACTTTAGTTTTTTTGGCTGACATTTTTTTTTTCTTAGTTTGCTGTGCTTTTTATTTCTGTTCCTCAAAGTAGCACATGGCTTTTTCCTTAGGGTCATTATTTCCTAGAGGTTGTGATGTAAAAAATTCAAATATATGCTTTCACGAAAGAAACATTATTTTTCATCATGGGCCGAGCCACAGCCTGTATGTCACCCACCCCCCACTATATTTTGTTTTGGTTTGGTTTTGGTTTTGATCGTTGGTTTACTTGATCGATCGGTTTGTTGTTTAGGGTTTTGGTTTTGTTTTGATTTGAGGCAGGGTCTCAGTGTGTCACCCTGGTGAGCTTAGAAATTGCTCTATAGACTAGGCTGGCCTTGAACTCAGAGACTGCCTGTCTCTGCCCTCCCAAGTGCTAGGATTACAGGTGTGTAGCCCCAAGTCCAGGTTCTTCTGAGATACTCTGTCTCCACACCAGCCAAGCACCCTGTGCTGTTGAATTTGAACCTCAGCAAACAACTGTGCTGCCTACTGTGGACCTTTGCGGTCAAACAGGAAGAGATGGACCTGCAGCTAGTAAGGCTGAGAATCTAGTGAGTGGTGAGTCTGGCTTCCAGGTGAGAGTTAGGATGTAGGGCCTAGGATGCTGAGAGTACTTCTCCTGCATAGTCAGGTATATATCACTTAAGCCCAATAAGAAATCCTTGCTGTATCATTGCCCATATTTATAAACAATCAATCAACTTTCTCTTTTCTAAAATGCTCTCTTGGGGGGGAAGCCAAAAAGAGAGGGAGGGGGGAGAGGGGTGATGGGTAACAAGAGAGAGCGAGATGGGGAGGGCAGGGGACAAGAAAGATGGTGAGACTTTGCCAAAGGGGGTTTCATGGGCACAGCAACCAAAACAAAGGCCTAATTTTAATTGAATTATAGACTGTGTAATTATGTAACCTGTGCCAGATGGTCTCAGAAAGCTACCAGCTTCCTTAGAGAGCTTGTACTTGATCAGGAACATGAGGTCCCTTGTTACTACCAAGATGTAGCTTCTCTATCTAAATTAGCCCTGACCCACCCCCATCCCAACACACACGAAGTATAATATAGAAGGAAAAATGGTCTTGAGGAGGTTTAAGCGGCCTCCTGTCCCTTCAACTGTGTGTAGCATGTTTGCCGAGGCACCTGTAGTCCCCGATGAATGGCCAATATAAAAAGGCTGTTATTGCATCAGACAGGTAAGAATAATTTCTATAATTAGTCTTCTGGGATTTCATTTCTCATTTGTAAATACTGGAAACATAATTTGTGATGTGCAAACTGACTGTAGTGGGAAGTGCCTACTCCTTCTGTCTTGCTTTGCTGATAGTCTGCAAACCCTGGAGGTCTATCTATCAATATCACATGCCAACTAATGTACCTTTGCACTGAAAAATGCATTCTAATCATACAGTCCTCACTTGTGACGCTAGAATAATATGAATGAGTTCCCCCTGGTCATTTTTCTTTTACATTAAACAATTTTTTTCTCAGTTGCCACAAATTTTACAATGGAGAAGTAATTCATGATATGTGCCTGTTGTTTAGAGGTACGGAGCAAAATATTTTGAGAAAATTGTTTTCCATGCATTTAGAGTATGAGCATGCGTAGAGATAATCTTTGACTTAACCTTTGATTAAAGACTTCATTCTGTGTCTATTTATTCTATTTATTTTGTTTGAACACAACCTTCTCTCAAGATAAATTGATGGGCATCAAACGTAGACCCCATAAATCATAGTTATTGATTTTACGTGTGTCTTGGCACTCCGGATTTTTGTGCCTCTAGTGTCACAATTTGTTATCTTGATAGCTAGCCCTGGACGAGAGGAAAAGGAAAAAAGACAGAAGAGCTGTCCCATAGACCTATGCGCCTCTTGCTTTTTATGACATAACCTCCATATTTGCCATGGAGACAATACACACAGTAAAATCTGAAGCATATGGTAACTGTTGAGACCTAAAACAAAAAGATATATTTATTTTATTTTATGTGTAGGACTGTGTGAGAGTGCCTGGTAGCTGCAGAGGCCCAAAGAGGGCATTGACCCCCTGGAATCGAAGCTACAGATAGTTGTGAGCCACCCCGAGGGTGCTGGGAACTGAACCAGTCTTCTCTGCAAGAGCTCTTCCCTGAGCCATCTCTCCAGGCCCAGCTGTAGGATTTTATACAGTGTAGTCCACACCAGCACAGACCTGTCTCCCTTACCCTGGATGCTGACGAAGCTGAATGCTCCTCCTCCGCTAGGCTTTTCACACTTGTAGCCAGCTAGCTCTTCAAATTGGGGAAACAAATAGTATCTTCTGGAAATATTCAAGGTCCAATAACTCTGACTATATTTCATTTCGAAATGATGAGAGACAGAATAGCTGTCGGATATGTCTTACTTTGTCCCTTAAAAATAAGAGCCGCCAGGCTTCTCTGTAACCTGCGTCTGCTGAGGATGTGTTACAATGAGGTTCACTTCCCGAATGTGTCTGTTATACCCAAGCTTCACTCCTTGTGTGTACCTTTTTTTTTTTTTTTTTCTGGGTGATTTGAGGGAATGCCTTTATTTTAAATCTCTATTTCCCACCCTTCTCCCTCTGTCTTCCCATTCAGTATTCGGTCACATCTCTCAAGACCATCCCAGAACTGTGCAGAAGATGTGATTCACAAAACGAAGACAGGTCAGGTAGGTCAGACCCCTCACCCCTCGGCACCCGTCCGTGGTCCCATCAGTGGTATGGCTCCAGTTTGCCCGGCCTCGGCTCCTCTTTCATTCCGCCCTTTTCTCTGGTGATTTCTGTGCTCCCATTACCTCTGTGCCACCTTCGACAAACAGATGCGAGGTCATCTACAGAACTAGGAGGTCCCAACTAGGACCTGGCTGTGTGCAAATCAATGTAGATCCTCTTGATCCCTTCAAACCATACAACCCACAGAGATTTGCTGAAAACCCAAGAGAAGCAGCATGGTAAAAACATAATGATGCAGGCGCCAGAGAAAAAGAGCTGGATGCATTTACTACCCATATGGCAACGACCAACGTGAGGGATGGGGCTTTGCCAAAGTCTGAAACCCTATCAGGATGCGACATGCTAGAATCTGCAATAAGGCATTCTATAACAGTAAGATGAAAGCAAGGCGCTGGGGTTTAATAGTGCAAACTAAACAGAGAATTATGGTGGGTAGATGGAAACCAGCTGCCTGGCCTTGCCTCCTTGGCCCATCCCCCGACCGAAAAAAGTACATTTAGGGTTGTTTTTCCCCCTGTAAATCAAATTAAATCCCTCTGCTTTTCTCCCTGTGATGGGCACAAAAGGAAAATAAAAGAAGTATATTGATAGAATGATATTAAACTATGAAATGATGTTCATTACTTTGTTCTAGATAATTACTCAAAGGCATCACCACTAACCTAGCCAAACTGAACCTCTCCTCTTAGTAACACCAGGCTTGAGAATCATGCTTGGCAGGAGACTTAAGATAATCCCTAAACTATGCGCATGCTGTTTAAAAATAAATAGAGATATCTTCCCTATATAGCTACTAGAATTCTGAATTTCTAACTCAAAGGACTTGGAAAACCAATTCGCTTTTCTCCCTGGATTATTTGTTTTGCCTTGACGTTTTTCTTAGGAGAAACAACAAAAAAGTAATGTTTCCAGGTTTGTCTCTCTCTCTGTCTCTGTCTCTCTTGCTCTCTCTGTATGTGTGTGGGGGTGTACACTCGAATGGGAACATGTGGGCGTGTGTTGTTAGTATATGAATTGCGGATCAGAGAAGTCAGCTTCAATTTAAATGCAAGTTTTCACTTGCTCTAAACTTAGAAAAGAGAGAACATGACGTTTAGAGGGAGATGGAGTAAGCAGCAGAGGGGGAGCTGGGAGGGAGCAAGTGGTTGAGGGCTATGATGGGAATATACTGTATAAACACATACAAATTTCAAAGAGTGCATAAAGATGTTATTTTTAAAAAGACACAAGTTTCTGCTGAGATGGACAGGGGATTTTTGGCTCTAAACTTTTGAAGGGTTTATCTCCTTAAAGCAACATTCCCCCCCCCCCCGAAGTGTGGAAATGGTTGTGCTTAGTGGCATGAACTACACACTGCAAGAATGAAGAGACAAGTCTCAGAGTCCTGCCTCAGAGTCCATTGTTACAATAGGTTTCTGACCCCGTCCGGCCAGAGGCCCAGACCCACAAATCTGCCGCCCCAGACCCCTTAGCCGCCCACTGCTGCTTAGACCCCCAAAATAATTCAGACGCTTATATCAACTTCATGCTGTTTGGTCTATAGCTCAGGCACATTGCTAGCTTGCTCTTTCATCTTAACTCAACCCATTTCCATTAATCTGTCTGCCACATGGCCCGTGGCTCACCTGTGTTCCTTACATGTTTCTTCTTGGGCGGCTGGGTCGATCTGATCTGACTCTGCCCTGCTTCTCCTAACTATTCTGATTCCCCAACTACTTCTTCTATGGTGCCTGCCATGGCCAAAACAGCTCCTTTATTTAAAGATTGATATTCACAGCATACAGAAAGACAGGGCTGGAGAGATGGCTCAGAGCTTAAGAGCACTGGCTGTTCTTCTAGAGGTCCTGAGTTCAATTCCCAGCAACCACAGTGGCTCATAACCATCTATAATGAGATCCAGAGTCCTCTTCTGGCCTGTAAGCAGACCACTATATACATAATAAATAAATAAATCTTAAAAAAAAAAAAAAAAAAAGGCTGGACCGGTTCAGAAACCTTATTGTAACAGTCCAGCCTCAGAGTCCTGCCTAACTTAGAAAGACTGTCAAATGTTCATATCTGTCTTGGTGTTGAGAAGCTCCCCCACAAAAATCCCCATTTGTTCTTACATTTATTCAGTCAACAACTATGTACGAAGTATTCTCTGCATCAAGCATGGAGAACATGGAAGACAAAAGAAAATAAAAGACCAAGACAGACACTCCTGTGCTCACGAAGCTTGCATCTGGAAGGGGTGGCAGTCAGAGGCATGCAAACATCCAAGTGGGCAAGAGCATTGCAGAGCACTAGGCAACGTGAGCCCACCTGATAGTCTCTCAACCTGTGGGCGGAGACCCCTTTGGCGACTCTCTGTCTCCACAAATATTTACATTCCAATTCATAACAGTAGCAAAATTACAGTCAGGAAGTAGCAGCAAAATAATCTTAAGGTTCAGACTTCACCAAAACATGAACTTATTAAAGGGTCACAGCAGCAGGAAGGTTCAGAAGCACCGTGATAGGACTTTGTGAAGCCTGAGGATGAGGAGGAAATGTTCAGGACCATGGGGCGTGTGGTAATTAGTTTACTGATTGCTGTGACAAAAGCAACTTTGGGGGTGTGGAGTATAATTTGACTCTGTTTGAGTATGCAGTCCAGATGACAGGGACTCCGTGACAGCAGGAGTGTGAGGCAGCTGATCACTTGGTGTCTGTCGTCAGGAGGGAGCGAGGGAGGATTGTGGGTGCCAGTTCCGTTCCCATGTCCACTCATTCCAGGACTTCAGCTTGTGGAATGGTGCCACTTCATTTACAGTGAGTCTCCCTGGCCTCCCCTCCCCCACCTCAGGTAATGTAACATGGGATCCCCCTCACAGACATACCCAGAGATGTTTCCAGATTATTCTAAATCACACCAATTTGACATGTGAGATTAAGCGTCACAGAATCTTAGAATGAGCCAGCCATGCAAAAGAGAACTGGAAACAAGAGATTCAGCTATGCCCACTTCCTGGATCCAGGAACAAACACCAATTATAATGAAGTAAAGAAAACCAGTGTGGCTGCTGAATAACGATTGGACTAAAGAACAGCAGGAGAGGAGGTTGGGAGATGATGTGGCCAGCTGTCCCCATGAGCTTTTTCCCTATGTATAGGAGGCATCACTGATAGCATGGTTCCAGCTTTTGTCACAGGTTGACCATCACTTATTGAAATCACGTGGTTCCAGAAGTGTTTCAAAGTCTGGCATTCTCTATATTCTAGGGCTTTTGTTTATTTTTTTTTTTTCTTCAGCCAGCCTGTAGCTCATCACTCTAGTGATGGGAAGTATATAATCTTATAAGACTGCCAAGCTATAGAAGTTAACTGGCTGTGTAAATGCCCTAAATTTGAAATGCTCTAAAATCTAAAACTTGTTAGACAACATGTCAGCCCCCTAAACATTTGGGATTTTGGAACAATCTTGTTATTAAAGGTCCAGGTCAGGGATGTTTACCCTGTATTTGAAAATCCACAGCGTGTAGATCCCTAACTCTTGGAAAGAATGGGGTTCATAAAAGCCATCCAGAAAAAGCAAATGGGAAGTACAAAACAAAAATACTTAGATTAGACTACCAACACCTGTGAAAATGGATGAAGGTAGTTGTGCTTTTAGTTTTCCAAGTGTGATTGATATAAATTTGTTTGTAATGAAAAATTTTTAATTTTAATTTAATTTAGGTACAAGTTTTTGAAAAAGGTTAAAAAAAAAATTCAGATAGTCAGAAGCCAATTAGATTTTTCCAGAATGATTTTTTTTTTGTCTCAACCACAAAGGCAGCCATCCTGTTGATCACTTCATTAACAGAGTGCCCTTTCTGATGACATTAATTTTGCTATTCTGACAAGCTTGGTGTCCCTTGAATGCTCTTGCCATCTTTCCTTGGAGCCTTAGCGAAGTAGGACACATCCTTTCTGAAAAGAGAACTAAGTATGGGGAAAGAGCAGCTGTGTGGCCATCCAGGGTTCACATTTCCCTCCATGGTGCTAAGAGTCTCCTAGGCACCCATACTGTTCTACTCAGGATGGCAACCCTTTCCCAGCAGCCCTCATGAAATGCAGCATCCACATCAAAATCTGAAGTCTCTCCACAGTCTGCTCTGAGGCTGTCAACCCCATGCAACAGCTCCTGTGACTGGGACTGTACCTTTCCTTCCTGCCCATAAGGTCTGGGTTTTCTGGGTGCTCTGGGATGACAGGCATCCTTCCTTAAAAGCCCTCGGTGGACATGTAGCCTAAGGCTTACTTCCCTTCATCCCTGCACCTGGGTCAGCTTGCATAGTCGGCTGCGAGAGTCGCAACCACTACAGCATTGTCAGAGGCTCTGAGCTGTGTCCTAGCACCTTCTACCAGCTCACCACAGCCTGTGAGTCCATCCCAACGAATTCCCTTTTTTTTGGTTAAATGACTTGGTTTTTACTGAATTCTATCTTTTCCTAACAAGGATAATATTTTCAATGATCATTAACTACACTACACAATGACCAGGCTTCGTGTGTGAGACAGATTTTCAAAATAGAAGAAAGTAGGAAGGAATTTTGGAGATATGTATGAAGTAGGAGGGAGACAAGTTAATGAGGAGGGGAAGCCTTAGTATATTCTGTTCATGGTACACAGGAGCCACACTGAAGCCGTGCAAGGTGCTCCTGAGGCTTCAGTTACTCCTTAGGGATTCCTCATTCTAGGCATTGTGCCAAATCTTCTGTAAACATTTCTCTTATCCACAAAATAATTTTGAGGGAGGACCATTATTATGCCCATTCTATTGACTAGGAGACAAGCCTGCAGTTAACAATTTGTCCAAAATTCTTGAGCTAACAAATGGATCTGAAATGAGATCCTCTATCATCAGGACCCCCATGAATATAAGCCAAATGAGGGATAATTTGGTTCAAGGAAAATTGTGTATCAAGTAGTATTGGCTGAGGATGAGAAGTAGGGGAAGGTTGTGCATGAAATGTTCACATCCAATAAAGGAAAGTATTCTGTGGAAACTTTGCATTCATTCCCTGCCCAACATCTGTGCTTCCAAGGCAATGAGTATTAACTCTACGACTGTCTTCAAATGAGGGTAGAATTGCATTATACAACACATGGTATTCACATAAGATGTCCAGTTTCATTGATTTGGAGTTTTTAACAAAGTTAATTAGATAAATACTCATTTGTTTCAAACTCATGATGGTATAAATGCCTTTGATTCTTTCAAAGTATGTATCTGCTAACCTCACTGTATACTTTTCTTGGGCAGAAAAGAAAATAAATACTAATTCTCCTTTGCATCTGGGAACTGAAAGGCACTCAGGTTAGAAAACTCAGCTTACGCAACAGTGATAAATATGCCTCTAAAGGCTCTGAAAATAAATTTGGACAGTCCTTTCCAGTGCTTAAATAATATGAATTGTTGCTCACATGACATTGAATAAAAGAAGCCATTCTTTTTAAAACTTGGTTTCTTATAAAAGTCCTTTGTATATACTTTAAAGCATTGTAAATTTGCTATATTTTTAGACTCTGTCCCTGCAAATTTTGTGACACATCATGAAGCTATGGAAACAAAGACTTAGATGCTGTTTGAAGATTTACAAGGATTTTAGCCATCACCTAAAATAATAAATTACCATGAAATGTGTCCTGTAGACATTGCTGTGACATAGTTAATGTTGCTAAATATATAAGCCTCTTGTTCTCAATTTGTATTAAGGTTCAATGCTACCAACATGAAAGTGAAAGTTAACTTGCCAGTTTTAGTAAAGTTTTTTTTTAAAAAAGAGCATGAAAATTAATTCATTTCCCATGATGTAACATAAAATGGACTCCAAATAATAGGAAAATTTTCCAAGCTCTTAGTCAAAGAAAGACTAAAAAAAGAGAGAGAGAGAGAGCTCACTTTAGTGCTGGAACGTTAAGAGCAAGAGCTGATCTTGCAAAGGACTGAGTTCATACCCAGCACCCATCCACCTTAGGCTGCTCAGAATGGCCTGTGACTCCAGCTCCAGGGAATGTGATGCCCTCTTCTGACTGCTGTAGGCAACTGCACTCTTATGCATATACCCTCTCCACAAACACACGGGCACACAAAATTTTAATAATAAAAAAAAGTCTAAAAATGGAAAGTGAACATTGTAATATGACACAACTAAAGTATTTAAAAGATGTTAGCTTTTTAACAGCTGTGAAACTTCATTTGCAGGTAAGAGTGTTGTTATTTGTCTCAAAAATTGTTTTACCCTGATATGAAGTTGCATGCTTATAATCCCAGGATTTGGGAAACTGGGTTAAGAGGATCATGAGTTCAAAGTCACCCCCAGCTTTACAGTGAGACTATTATTTAGAAAAAAAGCCTTTATTTTTATCTTTCTTTAACAATAGTATAATTCTAGAGGTGATATAATCTGGTATCTTAAAACATGGAAAATTAAATAAAACTGATGACCTTGCCAACTGAAAAAAATCATATTTTTTCAATTTTTTTCTGAGACTCTTTTTGTGGTTGCAGTTGTAAAACAAAGACAATTTCACCTGATACCATTTTTATCATTGCTACAGAGTTTGCATGCACGCCAACATTGTGAGTGGACCAGAGACTGTTCCTGTAAAAGTAGAGCTGCCCCCACCGTCCGAATTACTTGGTTTATTTTTATTGGAGTCTAAGGAACTCCTATCCACCACACTGTTCATTAGAGAAAGCTCTTGGTAGAAATGAGTGCAGAGAAATAAGCATTAAAAAAGGACAAGGGAGCCAAAGGACGAAGGAAATCAGCAGACAGGCAGAGTGGAAAGGAAACCGGGGTACAGAGACCCAACAAGCCGTGCACATCCAGAAAGCCTCTCAAATAAGTATGGCCCTGCAGAGACTTCCTTCTCAGGAGGCACAATCCCTGTTACACCTTCCCAGTCTAGTGTAGAACTGTGTGTGTGAAGAGGTGGCCTATGTAAGTGTCAGCATATCTCTGTCATACCCCACCAAATTCTGAATGAAAGCTTACTCCTGCGTCTGTTTTAAAATGGCATCTGTCTTCCTCAGCTCAGCCTCGTTCTCCATGCCTCCTCTTTTCAGATTCTCCTGTAAATGGGGTGAGGGGTGGGAATGGGAATGTAACTCAGGAGGTAGGGTGTGAGCCTACCATGCATGAAGTTGTTCTATGTCCAATCCTTAGCACCACATAAAATGGGCATGGTAGTATAAGCTTGGAATGCTAGCACTTTAAAGGTGGGGATTAAAGCAAGCCTGGGGTACATGAAGCTCTAAGGCTTTAGAGGGGGGGGGAGGAGACAGGAGAGAGAGATGGGGAGATAGGGAGAGAGATTCAGTCATCTAAGACATATTCAAGTTAATATAATCCTACAATCCCATAGTTGAAGGATCTTCTTCAGAGGTATCATTTTGATAGCGACCCTTCTGTGGCACCTGTTATCTCTGGTACAGGCTAGACACAAGTACTTGCAGCATACCCCCCCCACCCCATCCTCTCAACCCCTCACACCCACGTCCAGTGTCTGTGCAGGCTCTCAAGCCTCATGCTATCAGTGTGGTACAGGAATAATACCAATGCTGGCCACATCACCTTTCCTGAGCAGGCTCTCAAGCCTCAGCCCAGACACAGATTCTGAACCTACAGTTTTATAAATTTGGTCCCAGGCTATTTATTTATGCATATTCAAATATAAGAAATTTTGACCTAAGTCATTTGGAATCCAACATACTGTTTGTAATGAAACACAGCAGGCTCCTCAAAAAGCTATTATCTGCCGTGTGTCTCTCCAGGCTTAGAATCAGGTAATGGTTTTCAAAGATGGTCATGAAACTGTGCCATGGGAAAGTTTTCTGGGACCGTGGGAGACCCAGAGTGGTTTGTTACTGGCCCAACAAGCTTCCCCCTTGCCTTGGCTTTCTAGCCACATCCCTAGGTCCCTTTAACTGACTCCCTAGACCAGTAATATCCAGTAGAAATATATAGTGAGCCACATATGTAACTTTACTTTTTTCTGTATCCTTATGGAATAAATACCACTAAGCAGATGGATTAATTTCATCATGCTTATTTTTTGCTCAATATCTTAAAACTATTATTATTTAGACATGTGCACTAACAACATTTTGTGTGATTCACAACCAAAGGCTTCTGGAAGAGACAGTGAGGATCTAGGCTATACCAGCACCTCCCACAAAAATACTGCATTATGTCCCAGTTTCCCATACTCTTGAAATGCTTGAGGAGTCTGTCTGTCTCCTTCCTTTCCTTTGTGTGTGTAAGTGTGGTGACAATAGGCAGTGGTGCTGACGACTGGGTATAGGGCCTTGTACATGCCAGTACTTGCTCTGATAAAACTCCACTAAGTTTTATCCACAGCCTTCCTTTCCTTATTTTGAGGGTAATTCTAACAAGATATGTAAACTGGTCTTGAACTCATTCTGCAGTCCCAACAGCCCTTGGAAACAACTTGCTTCCATGAGTTAGGGGAAAAAACCCACACCTCTAGTTCTCTACTTCCGTTTGCCCGAAGCATCTACAGTAGAAAATACCACCCCTTCCATATCATAAAACCCATTGACACTTTGATGATCTCGTGTTTCTTAGCTTCCTGGAAGTATTTGAGCTGACTGGCCACTGCTACTAACCCCTGATTTCCTTCCTAACATATTGACAGCCCTTATTCTCCTTTATGAGTTCTTTCTTTACTTGATGGCTAACAGCCAAGTGGGGCTAAATAATCAGTAGGACCACCTTCTCTCCTGTCTACCTCTAGGTCTCCCTGATTAGATGGTTCCATATTCCTTCTATCTACAACCTCCAGCTTCCTTTTCAACAGTCCACTCAATATCTGCATTAGATGTCTCATTGAATTTCAAGAGGACTCCTTGAATACTCCTCTGCAACTTGAACCTTAGAAGATATCTCTCTCTCTTTCTCTCTCTCTCTCTAACACACACACACACACACACACACACACACACACACACACACACACACACACACACAATGTGCACCTCATTAAATAGCTCTTGGCTTACCAGACAATCCACTGTGTTGCTGAAGGTGGATTTTTTGCCCTCGCTCACATGTTCTTTCGTTCCATCAATACGTCTCGTATCCCCTATGCTCAGAGTGTCTTTGGGCTCCCAGGAGTGCCTGACTTGGCTGCATGCAGTGAATGATAGCTACATATGCACGCCAACACAAAATTGTCAGCTTACTTAAAACTAGGGTGGGGGTTTGTTTGAAAAAGTGAATAGTTCTTGCGTGTCGAAGAATTGGACACGCCTGTCAAGAGAGAATGAATATTTGTGCTCCTATAAAATTTTCATATTAGAAATACCCAAGATATTACCTATCGGTGAAATCTCAGTGCCTCAAGGCCATTGGGTCATAAGGGTGGAGTCACTGTGATCAGGATTAGTGCTCTTATGAAGGGGCCAGTATATTGACTCCAAATAGCACTCATTGTCTCCATCTTCAGCCCTTCATGGTGGCTCTCTCTGCCTCAGCTATGAGAGATGGGGATCTACCAGAGTTTCTGCTGCTTTAGGTCTTTACGAATGAGTCATCTTCTCCCCAGATCATCACAAAATCTCCCTCACTCTCTTACTCCCACCAGGCCCCCTATACTTGGCTTCTCGGCTGGCCTATGCCCTAATGATGGCTTATTTCAAAGCTCCTGGACTTCCATTATATTTTTATTCATTTGTACCTTTGCATCACTGTCTAGACAAGGTTGTATCTATTTCATCATCTGGGGAGAAGGAAATGGTGCACACATAAGACGTTTAGCAAATGCTTACTGAATAAATGGGTCTGGTAAGAAGACCTTAGCGTTCACCTGTCACCAACTACTTTGACATGACTGCACATTTCTTTGTCATGTTCTTGCATCTCTTGATTATATTCAAAAGAAACTGACAGCTTTAGCCAGGATTCTCAGTGATAAAATAAATCTAAATTTATATTTGACACCTCCAATTATAAACAAGGTGGACAAAATCTGCTCACTGTTGTTTTGAAAAGTTATTATTAAAAGCCGTTCCCCTAACTTTCTCAGACTATAGCTTGATACAATTTGGAGTGGCCAAATTCAGGAAGAGCTTGCATTGGAATTTTAGTTAAAGGGAACCTGAAGTAGATCCATCCATGCCCTTGCCACTGATTGCTGGGATTCCATGACCAATGTGTGACCCAAATAGAGACACTGTGAACTGTCTGTTCAGGGAGTAGTTTTAGTTTTGACAGAGTGGTCCTCTGTTGCTATAGAAAGTTGGAGTCAGGCAATCTTTTTCCTAATTCAGAAATCAGAATGCTACATGATTTTCCACATAATATTTACAATTCCCTGAGTTCTCATTTGTTTTCAAGTGAGATTGCATAAAAATTGTCCATTCATCTTCAAGACCTGTTATCAAAAATCTCTGATGAAATCATGCACTCTCCTGTGCTCAGCAATTCAGAAAATCTGACATGGATGTGTTGGCAATTTGAAAGTGTTAACTGCAGGGAAATCCCAATGATGACACCATTTTGTGGAATCCAGGAAACATTTTCATCTCCTTTCACCTGTTATATTATGTCTGTAAAATTTGTATGTACTGACATAACTAATTCCGAGGTGAGGAGACATACTCCACAGTTAAATAAGATAGCATTTGAGGAGATGTAAAGATATAAGTAGAAAGTATTTTCCAAACACCTCTCTCTCTCTCTCTCTCTCTCTCTCTCTCTCTCTCTCTCTCTCTCTCTCTCTCTCTCTCTCTCTCTCTCTCTCCTCCCTCCTCCCCTCCTCCCTCTCTCCCCCCCTCCCCCCCTCCTCCCCCCCCCCCCCCCCCCCCCCCCCCCCTCCCCCCCCCCCCCCCCGCCCCCCCCTCTCTCTCTCTCTCTCTCTCTCTCTCTCTCTCTCTCTCTCTCTCTCTCTCTCTCTCTGCAATGGCCTCCTATACTACTATCTTTCTTACCAAGGAGCAGCCATAACCCTTGTGCTTTGTCCTTGGCAGTACAGATCAGCATTGTAAAACATCGCCACCTGCAGTTAAAAGAGGTTAGTGGGGTGTCTCCAGATCCAGAAAGACATGGGGCTACTGCTCCCAAGCTGTCCTTTTCTAAATGTCTCAACTTGATGAGTCTTTTCACAGACCTTCCAATGTGTCTCTGCACAGTTCCACAGAGTGAAAGAGAAGGGGGGGGGGGGGGAGAAGGAGCCTGGAAGGGCCTGGAATGAACACAAACCTAATCCCCTCACAAGGGTTTGCTAACGTCACGTTGAAGGCCAGTGTACTTTTCGCATGACAGAATAACTGTGAAAGCATGTGTTTTCTTCAGACCTACAATTGCCATTCTGTGCAAACTGTATGTTTGAAGCCTGAGGATTTAAACTTGTCCAAATACTAAGTCTGACTTCATGATAGAATATGCCTCTTAGGTAAAACTGTATCTTTCTACCCAGGTTTATAGGACTTGAATATTTTAGTGAGTTTTCACAGAAAAAAAGATACAGCAGAAATCAGCTGCTGAGTTATCTGAGCAAGTCTGCATAGTTATGGGCAGGGCTGGGAGTAATAAAACATGAACCTGACATGTTCAATAACAGCTGCTTGATATCGGCAGCCTTTTAAAGACAGGAGCTTTAAGACCTAAGTCAATGACATTTTCCTCACAGCATGGGACTAGATCAATGTGTGGGATATTTTTAAGAATGAAGTCATGTGTACTTCCCCTTCAACCTCAAGATACCCTTAATAAAGGGTCTGTGGTATCGGTGAAAGGGATGAAGCAGCAACCCCATAGGAACATTCCAGAAGCATGTGTTCCATTTACACACATCACTCTTCCCAGCATAACAGCCTGACACAGTTCTCCAAAGCCAGAGTTCACTCAGCCATCCGTTGGATCGGATTACACACTAATCTGAAAGGCCGTGCAACAGATCACACTGCTTGTAGTTCCCATTCAGACTCAAATTCATACCCTTCTTCCTATTGCCATGAGGGGATGAAAGCTCTCTGCCATCACTTAGAGATCCTAAAGTGCTTGTATTACATGGATCCACTGCAGATTTCACTTGCTCAGTGGCCACAGAACTCGGGACTCTAGCATTGACAATCTCATTCTTGCATAACTTCCTTCCCATTGAGGTAAAATAAAGGGAGCTAGAAACATGCTTGCCTAGTGTATACCAAGTTTCGGGTTTAATCTCCAGCATTGCGCTGCATAAACTGAATATTTTTGGCGACTTATCATTTCAACATTCAAGAAGTGAAGGCAGGTGGATCAGAAGCACAAGGTTATCCTTGGTGAGACCCCTATATTTTTTTTAAAGAAAAGATTAAAATAAAGGAACTAGAATAGTAGAGGACACATAAGGTGTGTTTTTATAAGCTACTATGCATGTGCAGTGTGTTGTGTACACTTCAAGAAATTAAACTGACGGGTTTGCTTCTCACAGACAGAAGAATCTGTTTAACTTGACATAATCCTTTCTTTCCCTTCTCACTGTCCTGTGTTAATGTTCTAATATAGACACAGATTTCCATATTTAGAAGTAAAATAAATGGGCATTTTAGAAGCCAACACTGATGTTTAGTCTTCAAGGTTGGGTCCACCATGGCAGCAGCAAACGGTCCATTATCTTCTTAAAGAAAACAATTTATGAAGCCTAGGAGCCACAGAATTATGTGTCAGCAATCATCAGCCTCATAATTATAAATTTGTGAGGATCTGGTAAAATGTACAAATCCAAAAGAATTACAGTGTTTCATTGTGAGTCAGAATAAAGAACCCTGTTATTTGTAGACATTCTACATCATCTGAGATATTTAGGGAGGGTCAGATCTTGGCAATTATATTGTCTAACCTTGTTATTTTCCTTATGAGGAGATTTAAATTAAGAATCTTCTGCTTGTTTGTTTTTCTAGATACAGTTTCTGTGTGTTGCCCTTGCTGTCCTGGAACTCACTCCTTACACTAGACTGGCCTCAAATTCAGAGATCCACCTGCTTCTACCTCCCAAGTACTAGGATTAAAAGCGTCTGCCACCACCATCTTTCAAGAACCTCTTAAGAGAATGCATTAAAGTACTTCACTATGCAATATGCCTTCTAACTGTTCAAGCCACTTGAATAACTTACCATCTTTCGGATTCTCACCTCAGTTTAGGAAAGGACTCATATAACAAAACTTATTTATTATATCTTGCATATTTCGGTTTGATGTATCCCTTCCTTCTTTCCTTCACTCACTCATGCAAAGACTGGGTCATAGGATCCCATTGTCTTTGAGGAGCTTTGCTATACAATGAGCTGGTTACAAACAAAAGTAGCTTCTTGCAGAACCTGTGTCCTTGAGGGACCCTCAGGAGAAGGTGAGGTTGATACAGACATGTTCAAGTATTGCCAGGAATCTGAGAGGCATAGAGCAGCTCTTCCCTGAGAGAATAAGAAATGGGTCAATGGGACGCTTGTGTGGACTGAGTGTGAGTCTCTGGCCGAGACAACAGCAAGAGATTTATAGGAAAGGCAGAACAGGCCCAAAGGCAAGAGCAATGATCAATGGCCACACATGTCCAGAAAGATTGGGTTTAGTAGTAGAGGAGAAGGGGAAGGCGGTGGTTTGGGAATCATGAGTGCTGAGAAAAGAAGATAAACTATTAAGTGAACAAAGGAACCATTGAAAACCATTCTAAAGAATTTTACTATGGACAACAAAGCCAGTGTCCACAAGCCTTGTAACCTAAGTGACGTTTTGCATCATGTGTTATACCCTCAAATCCCTTTGTTTATATATATACATATATATATTTATATGGGTGTGTGTGTATGTATATATACATACATATATATGTGATATTATTTATTTAACATATTTCTAAAGCACTTTACATTTAAGCATATTTGTTTCTAAAACTTTCATGCTGTAAACAGAAAACCAACATTTCTTGAAATGCATTCTAGGTCACTATTGAAATTGAAAACCCTCCAGTTAATTTACTGCCTATGAAAGCTGCTGACCCTGAAGCCTGAAGTTAGTTTATTAAGGGGTCTTCTGCATTTTGGAGAAGAATTGAATTCTTGCACCAAACTAAGACTCCTTAAATAGATGAGGAGGAAGAGGAAGGCTGAATACTAAATGGTTTTCTCTCACTGTAAATGAGGGGTGTTTATCATGAGTCCTAAGGGTGTGTCTGAAAATATGGGAATATGCATCCCACACCGGAGGCAACATCATTTTAGGAAGTATGGAACACCTGATGTTTGGGGGCTCATTTTGGGTGACAAATTCAGTCTCGCCCAAAGAGGGATTAACTAGACAAGAGAGACCAAAGGAAGGAAGAAGACCAGCGTGTGATGGTTGTGGAAAAGGATCTCAGCATAAGTAACCCAGTTAGTGCAGTAAGGGCACAGAAACGGGTCCAGATTTAAGAGGGATTTGAAATTAAGTCACAAAGTTTTGTCTGAGAAATGGGGACAGGAATCAAGGGAAGAGAGGGACAAATGACATCTTGGAGGGTGTTTGAGTTTCTGGCCTGACCTTTCCGGCCTAGCCCTGAGGTTCAGACCCCCTCACAGCCCTGCTGATGCTTTGCTCCGAATAATCACACAAAGGCTTATATTAATTTCATGCTAACCTGTGTCTCAGACAAATCAACCTATTTCCATTAATCTGTTTAGCCATGTGGCTTGGTACCTTTTCTCAGAGCAGCATGGCTGTCTTCTTTCCTTGTGTGTCTGCTGGCATTTCCCCACTGGTGTCTCTCCCGGTGTCTGCTCTTCCTGTTCCCAGAGTTTTCCTAGTCTGGTAACCCCGCAGACACTTCCCATCTGCCTTCTGGCCAACCAATTATCTTTTTATTAAAAAAAGTAATAGGAGGGACAAATATTCACAATGTACCAGACCACAATCCCAGTACAGTGAATTACTTAAGAGACTGTATAAATGGCACTGTAGTTGCTCAAGCCAGGGTCAAGGTGATTGGGAGGGGTGTTTGAGAAGGGGAAGAGTGGGAGCCCACTGAAGTAGAGATAGACAGACTCCTGGATTTGATGCACCAGCACTCAGAGAACCTTGAATATTCTAGGTCCACATTAATGCTTATTGGGAGAAAGGCTGTTTTTTAATGGTTATAAAGTAGCTGAAATTTTCTTGCTAATGCTCAGAGCATCCTAAATGCCAGCTGGATTATAGGAAAGTGTTTTGCCTGTAAATGAGCATCATAAACATCCACCTCACTACTGATGGTTTGAAAATTTTGTGATTCCATCAGGTAGACAAATTGAAGGGACGCTAGGCATATTTACTCTTCTAAGATGTTAAAGGTGAACACATCTAAAAGCAAAACATCATTAAGAACCTTCTTAGGTAAACAATCTTCTGGGAGTTTTGAGGGATGTAGAGTTAAATTAAGCACAGATATTGTTCTTATAAAAACAAAGATAACATTTCAGGGACTTAAATTATGGTCACGTGTCAAGAATTTGTACATAATTTCTAGAGAAGAAAATCTCCCCAGTAGCCATAGTTAGTGTGAAATTTGTTTCCATGGATGACTAAAATGTTACGGCAGTACTGGGGCAGAAGAACAATAAAGTGAATTTGGTGGTACTCTTAAAGAATTGAAAGGAAAAGCCTTGCCTGCCATTAATAATCTTTTTCTTATGCTGTGTATTTGTCCGGCTTAGGAGAACTAAATGAATGTTTGTCTTTTGTTTGCTGCATTTCTGCTCATCCGAATATGCGACATGGTAACAAATTTGAACATTTTCGTGAAACCCATTAGTTATTTTTCATAAGCAGGGTTTTTTTTTTTCCTCCTTGGCAATCAAGGCAAGCTAGAGGGCACAGATTTCATCCGAAACCCACAAAACAACCATAGGCTTGAATGAGGAAAAGACAACATTCCCAAATGTTGACACTCCTTCTTCAGTTTCTAGACCTTGCTGTGGAAAGAAGTGTTTTCATAAAACACAGACAGACTTCATTTACATAAAGCGTTGTTCTTAATGGCTCCTGCCAGAACAAAACAGCTGGGAAGCATATGGTACCCATTTCCCTGTATCACTTGGAAAAAAAGTTCCCATGTAAATAAAGCTAGCATAAAAGAGTGGCCCTTTGAACCCATGACCTTATATAATACATAAATATATCAGCGTAGGACACTCGTTACATTGACCCACATGGCTTCAAATATTTTTAGTATATCCTAAGATTCATAGTTTTTAGGAGATACGAAGAAGTCAGGGTAATTGACAAAATATCAGCAGATACCATGCCAAATAATAAACACGTGTCTCCAAGTGCCTGTGAATAGGTTTTCCCAGAATATTTGTAGATTTGGGAAAGGCTAGTGAGTAAAATCAAATGCCTACTTACCCCCTCATAAGCTCCATGTTCTGTCTCCCTATTGCTTTATGTAAAATAGGCACTGTGTGTTCTTGAGGCAGAGAAAATGGCTTGGCAGAAATTTCTGGCAAACTATAATTTTTCATAGCTTTGTATTTTTAGAAAGAAAAGAACACATTAAAAAAATTTACATTTATAAGGAACCAATTGGAATCATTGGCCTTTGCCTTTACATATTGACATTTCATAAACAACTTTAAAGAATCTGGCTTTTCCTGGTGATTATCACTCCTTTGGGTTTATTAAGAGAACTTATTTCCCTCTGTGAAATTAAGCTTCAAATCCCTCAAAATGATTCACTTTATGCTAAAATACTGAATGAGTTGTGAAAAGTGAGATTCAAGCTCACATACTTGTGTCCATTAGTTGTCTGCTCCAGGCCAAGTGTTGTGTGTGGCTCAGAACTTCAAACACAAGATGGTGTGGTTAACAGATACGGGAGGCCTTTCTTCCCGTGTTATATGTTGCTCATTAGGAAGAAACCATCTCCCACCCCCGCCCCAATTGCTTTTAGAGTTTTCTTCTTTGGTTCTAAAGCTAAAGAGTCAGAAAAGTCTCTAGGGTGAACTGTGCGGCACAGACCTTCTGAACTTCATGCCACATTGTTGACCATTTGGAAAAGAGAACTAGGGTTTTATAGTAGGCAGGCTCAGGACACTCATCCTTCTCTTCCCTTCCTTCCATAAATTCTCTGAATGCTTTTAGGACACACCTTATGTGTGACTAGTAACACAATGTAGGATGCCCTTTAACTGTAAGAATCAGTTATTACCAGAGGCTACTGTAAGCTACAAACCTACTGTCTCAGGGTCTCTCACCCTTTGACTGTGCCCAACAGCAAAGGCAAGCAGGTTTGCTTACTCTGGTATGAAACTCTTCCCAACTGTACTTGTTTCATAGGATGGAGAGTAGTTGGAAGGAGGTGTTACCTGCCCAACAGAGTGTGATAGGAAATAAGGGCAGAAAAATAGAAACTTGTAACCTATCCTTCGAGCCTGCAAGAGTGCTAGGTCATCTGCTTTCTCAGAGAAAATAAAGCTCTACTGTGGGCAAGCTCACTGCAACTTCATCAGCTCACTCTGCTATGTGCTGCCAACATCACTCTTGTATTAAGGTTTACTAGAAGAGATTGTGGATTTTGCCTTTTACCTCCAAATGTGTCTGGTTGCCTCACTGTCCATCTCAACCAGCTGAATCTAGGCCAGCATGCAATCTTGATTTTAACTGCCCCCAAATGAGAGAAATTCTAAAAACAATTTTGAGTACTAGTCTGACTTCTCTGTCCTTCATGATTTCTTGCATGCTTCTACCTTTCTTAGCACAGAGGGCCACTGTTCCTCTGAAGAGCATATTCTGTTGTCAACATGTGTCATAGGCTGAGAAGCACCGTGAGATGGTCCTGCAGGATGGTTGTCTAGGATGCTTAGTATAGAATGGATTGACTCAACCATGGCCTGTCTTCTATGGATTGATGAACACTCGCCCACTTTATGCTTTTATTCGCTGTCCCTAACTATCTAATGGAAAACAACCAAGTCCATAGTAGTTCACAATTTGAGTTTGTAGAAGATGGGCTATGTTTTCTTCGCATGGATGTCTTAAACATTAGAGGTGTGTGTACAGGCAAGTACATGTTTATGCATGTGTATGTGTATGTATACGTATGTATATATCTCCCTTGTTCACTGGCATAGCTTAGAAGCCCATTCATGTTCTGCTTTGTTTTTGTTTTGGGATAGTGGCAAACATAAATAAACAGTACCAGAGACACCCAGCCATAGACATCTGTCAGGTTCATTTATTTTAACTTTCTCCTTTGTCACTATTGCAACTTCAATTAGTTTTAGGTCATTATGTCATGATTTTCGTATCTTTTGCGGCCTTGCAGAGGTAAGTATGAAGCATTGGTTTTATGGATATATGTCCTCCTTCACTTTATCCCCTTATGTAGGGGCCTACTGTGAGTAAAGGGGCCTACTGTGAGCATAATCTAAGTGAGTCATGAGCCGTAATCTACGTGGCCAAACTGTGTTCAGATTCTAATTTAATAGTCCCCTCTATTATTTTTTAAAACAGTTTCTAGCTCTAGCTGGAATTGTGGTGTCTCAACTCTCATTACAAATCCACAAAAGCCCACTGGAATTGCTGATGTATATAGTAAGTTTCGCCCGGTGAAGCGCGTTTCTCCCCTGAAACATCAGCCAGAGACTCTGGAAAACAATGAAAATGATGACCAAAAGAACAATGCGGTGGAATACCAGAAAGGGGGAGAGACTGACCAGGGACCCCAGCCTGAGGAACTCAGTCCTGAAGATGGAGTTAGGGGTTTACCAGGGAAGGGTTCAGAGCCCAGCCAGGCGCTGGGCGAGCTGGAGCATTATGACCTTGACATGGATGAGATTCTGGATGTGCCTTACATTAAATCCAGTCAACAGCTGGCGCCAATCACCAAGGTGACTTCAGAAAAAAGGATTTTGGGTTTATGCACAACCATCAATGGCCTTTCTGATAAAGCCTGCCCTATTGGAAGCACTGAGAACTCTACATCCGGCATGACTCCGTTTTGTGTTCTTTCTCCTGTGAAAAGCCCTCACTTAAGGAAAACATTGACTGTCCTCCGGGACCAGCACAAGGTCTCCACAGAAGAATCTGAGAACTCACCTGCTCTGGGTAAATGTGTCCCTGCATATGAGTCAGAAAACAACACTAAAGATTTCCTAAACAAGGCCTTTGGTGATCCCCATAGTCGAAAAATTGAAAAGACGGGGCCAGACTGCAAGCTCAGGGCCTTCCACCTGCAGTCTTCAGCAGTAGGGGCCAAACCAGAGGAGCAGGTCAACGGCATGAACTGGACCAACGCCCAAGGCGGAGAAGAAAGGAGTGAGTATCTGAAGAAAGTAAGAAGCATATTGAATATCGTGAAAGAAGGGCAGATATCTCTGTTGGTGAGTATTGTCTGTCTGTCTGTCTACAGACTCCATCTTATAACACGACAAAGTTTCTTTCACATCGTTTTTTTTTTTTTTTTAAGCTCTGAGAACTTCCTGTGACACATTTTGTTCATATTCACCCCATTTTGTCTTGTTTCTTGCCGAATCTTTACTTGCTGCTTTAGTCGAGCAGCGTGAGTTTTAGACGCTACAGTTAGGAGGTTAATTCAGGGGCCTCGAATGGTTCCAGAAGATTGTTAGTGTGGTTTGACATCGTCTGACCTCAGCTGGAATAAAGACATTTAATCTAAAAGGAAAACAAAAGAAGAGACCAGCACTGTTTTCCACTTGGGTTGTAATGCCCTCCTTTGTTCTTTGCTTTTCAAATGGCTCCCCATGCTCTCCGTCTGTTTCTGCGGGGATGTCAGTTTTTAGCTGATGGTGGACCTGCCAGATCTGTGAACAGAGAGTTCTCTGTTTCATCCTGATCATTATTCAGAAGAGCTGAGCCAAAGGGATTGAAAAGCATTTTCAGATACAGACTCCCCTAAAGTTTGATGGTTCTCTGACACACAGGGTTTTGCTTTGCTCCAGTGCTATGTGTCTAGGGAACATGAAGAATTGTCTCCAGAGACTCCAGACACAGAGTTACTTGGTAGGAGAAATATCTATTGAGAAAGCTCAGCTTGACTAGCATTTCATCTGCTGCACTGTTCTTTTCTAGCTCCCAGACACTGACCAAACAGTAGAAATCCTAGGCTCTTACTTCAATGATAATTAAGGTGTCATTCACTAGACCCATTGCATCACGGCATCGTGATTCCCCAAAATGTTAAACATGCACAGACAAACGAACACTTTCTGGGCCTGTTATCACAAACAAGACAGTGTGACTGAGCGATTTTATCAAATGAAGCTGTTACTGTTTTCTCCTGAAAATGTCTTTTCCAATTTTGCCTGACTATTCCCTCTGGTTCTTTTTGGTTCCTTCTTTTACTTTGTCCCAGGGAATCAGAATGCCAACACCATCCAGTTTACTCAAAAAATTCTATCAAACACCTCATACTCAGAGAACTGAATTTCACTAGAGACAGAAAAACAAAACAGCCAAAGAACTGAGTTGTCTCCAGGTAGTCACTGGTACGTCTGGAGGTTCCTGGGAAAGCACTAGTAGCCACAGCCATTCGGTAACATTCAGAAAGGACCAGCCTGACGAGTCAGATCCTCAAAACAAGTAGTTTATTCATTCAACAAGCCTACAACAGTCAATAAAGCATAGCCTTGCTCCTCAAGGACTTAGTGGTGTGATGGCAGAGACAGAGAAGCTGTCATTTACCATCAGTTCCACCCCAGGGAACTAAAAAACCAACTGGAAGCCTTTGTAGCTCGAGAGTACATATCCTAAGGCAGTGCTTCTCAACCTTCCTAACACTCTGACCCCTTAATTCAGTTCCTCGTGTTGTGGTGACCCTCAACCGTAAAAATATTTTCATTATTACTTCATAACTAATTTTGCTACTACTATGAATTGGAATGCAAGTATCTGTGTTTTCTGATGGTCTTAGATGACATCTTGGTATTTTTTGCTCTGTTTTGTTTTTTTGGGTTTTTTTTGTTTTGTTTTGTTTTGTTTTGTTTTGTTTTGTTTAAAAAAAAAAGTCATCATTCAACCCGAAAGGGATCAAGACCCACAGGTTGAGAACCATTGTTCTAAGACCACTGTTCTAAGTCATGTTGTGAGGAAGAAAAGTATCATGAGACTCTAACAAAATCCTTCTTCCCTGTGCCCAAAGGAGAACCTCCAGTGTCTTGTTTTGATTTATTGAAGCCTCTCTCTCTCTTTCTCTCTCATCTATCCATCCATCTATCTATCTATCTATCTATCTATCTATCTATCTATCTATCTATCTATCTATCCCCCCCCCCCACAGCCACACCTAGCTGCAGACAATCTGGACAAAATTCACGACGAGAACGGAAACAATCTGTTGCACGTTGCTGCATCGAAGGGGCATGCGGAATGTCTGCAGCACCTTACGTCTCTGATGGGCGAAGACTGCCTCAGTGAGCGTAACACAGAGCAGCTGACTCCAGCCGGCCTGGCCATCAAGGTGACCTCCCAGGGGCTGAGCTGTCCCAGGCTTTGTCTTTGGATTTGATTTCCGTTTTTTGTTTGTTTGTTTTGTTTCAAGAAATGTAGTATATGTAAGAAGTTAATCACTTCAGTCACTACCACTCAGATTTTGATGGCATGCAACTTATTATCCAATTAGGATAATTTCCAAATCAGCCCACAAAGAGAGAAGAAGATGACCCCCTGCAGGGCTGATAATTTTGTTATTCATGGTGATTGCAATTTGGATCTCTCAGAAACTGTGTCAGTGTTTCCTAATGTGGGAATAAAAAGCAAGAAGAATTAGATCAAGGAGCGCTATTAAGTGAGCTATTAGGAGTTTCTAACAATAATGTGGGCTTTTAATGGATCAAATATTAGTTTAAATGTCATCAGCATCAAAACTGTTTGCAGCATCACTGAGGACTTCGTATTTAGCTCTCCAAAAATAGCACACTATGCTATTTGTCAAAGTGTATACAAGTTAATACCAACTGGGGTGAAGCTAAAACGTGGATCATAACACAAGAAAATAGGACTTTTATAACACTGTAGTAAGAACATCTGAAGTAGACTGAGTCACGAGAAGGTTCATTATCAAACTAAAACAACGATGAGGATCTTTGGCAGATAAATATAGAATTCAGTCATTAGTTATTAAGAAGCCAGAAGTGAAGTTCAGAGAAACAGAATACATCTCGTACTTATGCATAGAGACTGCTTTGCATGATAGTTGGATCTTCTAAAGCCAAGTACATCAATGGAATTACATAGGTGTTGAATAGGAGAACTGGATAGCTAAGGAAACCTACTTGTGAACTTCCTAAAGAACACATTTCATTTTTAAAATAGTAAGTTTTTATCCCGTCCCTAATATATCTTACATGCAAAGCAGAATTTTTAACTTTAATGCATTTATTTGTCAGTAACATGTTGTTTTATTTCATTTTGCCCCCTACTAAAATTCGCATCGTAAATAGTTTGTTATAAAGAGATCTATGATGCTGGGGACTGGTTGTGAACGATGCCGTTTCAGATGAGAACTGAGTTTACTACAGCTAATGTAAAAGTAAAAAAAAAAAGCAACTCTTCTCAGTAGAGTTGAGCTCAGTGTGTGCTGAAGCCAACAGGTGGTTATTAGACACTGGCGGTAAAAATCTGAATAGACATAGTACCTATTCCTAAGGGGCTGATACATCTAGTGAATAAAACAGGTACCTTGGTTACCAGTTGATAACAGTGCCATATTGTTAAGTCATCATTTAACCTTGTGACACAGTCCAGGAAGATAAGTGGGTAGAGTGTGGTCGTCCATAGGCATATGCCAGTGACAAATATCCTTTTAATGCCGATGAATGTTGGCAGCCTGCCATATTTATAGAATGGTTTAGTGTTTATAAAACACAGTTCTCATTAGTTTTTCTAACTAATGGTAGGTGATTGGATATTTTCTCATATAATTGAATGAAAGCATATCTTTTCTTAATTTCTATGCCTTATTGATTGTTTGGATAGATTAAAAATTATAGAGCATGAAGGTTGCAACTTAGTTTCCATTAAGCTGGCCCTCGGTGTGAATAGCTTCTGTGATATCTACTCATGAACTGTTGAATTATTCCTAAGTTTCAGCAACCACAGTATAGCTATCACCAATAGGTCTGCAGTTTACACACACACACACATACATACACACACACACACACACACACACACACACACACACACTGTAGGAATTATTTACTGGCAATTGAATATATGAAGGATTAATATTTATTAAGGAGTTTATATGAAACACTCACTGATACAAGATTGAACCTTAGAGCAAATATCGAAGGATTGAAATGTTCCACACAGCAACGGGGAACAAAAACAGAGCAGGTGAACATTATGCAACCAGTCTTCAAAGGGGGCTGGCCACACCCTATAAATGGGTCCTTAAGACCTCAAAGCCATGCCTAGGTCTTGCTCAAAAGTGCCTGAACCTGCCCCCCCCCCCCCCCACACACACACAAACCTAAAACCCACAAGGCTAAAAAGTTCTTTCAGAGTTGGAGAATTGGTCTTCTGAATGATTTGAGAAAGTTTTTTGTTTTTTTTTTTTTTTTTTTTTCTGTTCCGTCATTCTAACTGTATTGACGAAAGGCAACAAGTAGAAGTATTTCATACAAGTACCTTTTCCTTCACAGACATGACCTGACACCCGCAGTTCATTAAGTATGTTTTGATTAACGCTGATGAAACTGAGAGTCTTAAGAAACTACCAGTGACTTGTTTTAGGACCTTGTTTTGAGCACACGTAACAGCTGATGGTGTTTTACTGCATTAAACAGTTCTAAGAGGGGCTGGAGAGATGCTCAGTGGTTATAAGCACTTGCTACATTTGCAGAGGACCAGAGTTTGGTTCCCATCACCCACTTGGTGGCTCACAGCTTACTGTAACTCCAGCTCTAGGGGATCTTATGTCCTCTTTTGTCCTCCAAGGGCAACAGCATGTATGTGCACATATATGATATATACACAAATAAGTAAATCTTAAAAAATAAAGTAGTGCTGAGGGCCTTACTGCCTGCCATTAAAGACAAATATATTTGGTACAAGTGGCCCAAGTTTCTTCCATAGTGTGCCTCAGCTGACAGAAATCATCCAGAGATTAAAATGAAGAACATCGCTACCTCAAACATGTTCAAACAGAACATAATAAAGAATTACACCCATTACATGACATTATAAACTTTATCAAGTGTTGGAGACTCTATAAGAGCGGCTGCTTTGGGACTTTGTGCCCTTTGGAAATGGCTAATCAAAGTCACTGGGAAGATAGAGTTTGGAAAGGTCTGATTTCTAACGCAGTCTGTTATGTAAAGTCAAACTGGCAGACAGAACTGTTTTAGGACCTGAAAAAACTCAGAATGAAGTAAACCTGATTCTTTTGTTTTTGTTTTGTTAACTTCTCCCTCGTCATTCTGATTAGGCAAAGTGTTGATCTGGTAATAATGTGACGTCACACATGCCCTTACAGACATTTTTTTTTTTTAAACACTCATAACTCTAAGCCCAGAGACTTGGGCAGGCAAAAGTATCTTGCCAGAATTTAAGAATGCTTTTTGTTGGTTTATACTCTTTTTATTTGTAGTTAAGGTTTGTTATTTTGGTTTCAAATTCAGGGAAATGAAATCACATTTTCTTCTGTTCTTTGATGCATTTTATTGTTTAAATGCTCCCTTGTTTGACCACACCTAACATTCATCTGTGAGAACTGACCCCACAACAGTTGAATACATACACTTGACAAGTGCACCGAAAATACTTCCTAGGATACAGCCTATATCAGATTATGTAACAAATCCAATAACCTGTGACGGATTGAAATACGTGCTTACATACTTCATCCATAACAAAATGAAATTAGCAAAAGGAAATATGGGATATTCACAAGTATTCGCAATCTGTCCATCCCAAAACAGTCAGTAGGACAGGAAAAAAAGAGAGAAGCAATTGAAAACAGTTGCAGATGAAAGAAAAATTGGGAAACCATTGTCTTTGCAGGAAGCATCTACAGCTGTGCTTACAGGGAAGCATGCAAAGGAGGTGGGGCAGCGGGGAAAGTTTCAGATAGACACCTTAGGAACTGGAGAAACCTTATCCAAAGCAAACAGAAGGAAGGAAGTAGCAGGATGCAAGGCAGAAGAGAATGTAACAACAGTAGAGCAAAACGATAAAGCTAAACTTGGTTTTTTGAAAAGGTTAAAAAAAAAAAAACCCAACTCTAATTTAGTTAGACTAATAAGAAAGAGGGAGAGAAGAGGAGGGGTCTCTATTTACCAAAACTAGAGGCATGGTCTTATATTTTGTGTTCTGTGTAAATAGCAATTTATACAAACTATCTTGCTCAAGATGATTCCCATTTTCTTCTTCATCCAGAAACAATAAAAAGAATGTTTAACTGGGCAACAGCCAGGGCATGGTTACTGAAGCCTGGAGCTTGAAGAAAGTGGCCATGAGAACCTGAGAGAAAGTATTAAGCTGGAGGTCAGGACTGACTTTGATCTCTGGCTAGTGGAAGGAGTAGGGGGCCAATGGCAGCACCATAGCCTGAGAGCCAAGAACAGAGGGACCTCAAATTCTCTCTCTTTTCCTGGTCTCCTGCTGCTAATGTGCATTACCCAAACCCAGCCAGAAGCCAGGATGTCAGACAGACACCCAAAGAGATCAGCCCCTGGCAGCAAGGACCACATTACCTGCTCATACCAATAAAGTAATGATAAAGACACATTCTGAGATGTGTTTTTCCAAAATTCTGTCCTTTTCCAAACACTACAGGGAATATTTACATAAACATGGTATATGTCTGCAATGTGGCCTTAACGTAGTTAAGAGATTGTAAACATGAAATGCATGTGGGTACTGCTGGCATAACACAGCATCCTGTTTTCCAGTAAACTCTTTGTCATAAGCAGAAATAGATGCTAAAAGAATGAAAATCAGCTTAGTATAGTAAATAGATGAACCGGTAGCACAGCTGTTTGTCACTGAGTTATGATTTTATGGGACCTTAATACTATGCACAGTCATGCAGCACATTCCTGTACCTCCAAGGATAGAAAAGCGTGTGTTTTGTGAATGTGAGTATGTACTGTGTGTGAATATATATGTGTGTGAGAGTGTGTGCATGTGTGTGCAAGTGCATGCCTGTAAGAGAGTATGTCAGAGAGTCAGTGTGTGTGTGTGTGTGTCTGCGAGAGAGTGAGTCAGAGTGTGTGTGAATGAGTGTGTGCTGTGTGTGTGTGTGTAGCTGGGAATTCTTGACTTGGAATCCAATTATTCAAATAGAAATGAAAAAAAGAGCTTACCTCTCATGTCTTCCTCTGGGAGTAGACATTTTCCTTTTGACAGACTAAGATTCTAAAGAAAAGATAATCTTATTAGATGCTGCTCATTTGCCTCTCCCTGGCTCCAGGAGACCCTTTCTATGCTCACATCCAACAGTATGACACTAGAAAGGCCTTACTTGTCTTATCAGAGACTCTAAAACATCCAAGAGAGTGGAGTGGAGTGCGTGTTGAGGTCCTTGGGACGTCTCTTTCATCTTTTCATACCGTGTATATGTGAGATGGCTGCACACCCCAGAGCTAAAGAACTGTGCCTAAGTGGTGAATCCAGGACTTTCATCCATCTCAGAGTCTGTCCAGAAGCCAATCACAGGATATGCCACTTAAATTTTCTGTGAAGGGTAAAGAGAACTTCCCAAAATACATAGACTGCATTTTAACTATTTCCATGCCTTATTTACATTCTGAAACTCTCACAGGGGTAAAAGTAAAAACCCAGTGATGACTATAGATGAGAGAGAATTTTAAATTTCAAATTATGAGCATCATATTTGACTTTATAAAACAAAAGTGTGTGTGTATATATTCATCATAACTAGGGATAACTTTTAGTTTCCTAAAAATGTACAACTTGTAACTGTTTCAGACTTCTGTAGCATCATCTCGTTACTTACAAATAACAAATGACTCTTTCATAAGAACATTGTCACTTTTTGAGCTTTTGATTTCTCTCCTAATTAAAACGTTTAACCTGGTTACTTAATGATAATTGTTGTTATAAGCATACATTTGTTAATTTTTCATGAAAGTGTGGTAGTGTTTTATTTGAAGAATAGTTGCTCTGTCTTGTAAACTATAAGTGAATAGGACTAGAGAGAGGGTTGCTCTTGTAGAGATCAGAGTTTGATTTCCAATAACCCTATGACAGCCCAGCTGCTTGTAACTCCAGTTCCAGAGAATCTGACGCCCTCTTCTGGCCTCCTGGAACACCAGGCATGCACATAGTTCACAGACATGTATGCAAACAAAACACATATATTCACATAAATAAATCTTTAAATAAATAAAATTTAGATGATAGGTATTGATTGCTGGCAATATTATGTGCTAGCCTGAATACAGGATAACTGGAATGCTTTTTATGGTAATATGAAGTAATTTACCACTTTAATTTACCGGTTTGATAGATTATCATAAAGTCAAACATACACTTATCATAATCTTAGAAATTCTAGAGCTGGGCATGGTGGTACATACCTTTAATCCCAGCACTTGAGAGGTGGAGGATCTCTGTGAATTTGAGACTACCCTGGTCTACATAGTGAGATCCAGGACTAATAAAGGGAGCTTGTCTAAGAAAAGAAGAGAGAGAGAGAGAGAGAGAGAGAGAGAGAGAGAGAGAGAGAGAGAGAGAGAGAGAAGGAAGGAGGAGACACGAGGGAGGTATAGGGGGAGAGAGGAAGGAAGGAATTTAATTATGGATCTACATCCAAGAAAAATAAAAATTTATTTCCAAAAGATATAATTATATTTTAATTTCAAAAATAAAAAAGTATTTGAAGTAGCTTGGATAACTCTGAGTATTGTGCTAAGTGAAAAAAGGCCAGATACAAAGAGCATCACACTCATCTTGTCTTCTTGTCTGAGTTTATTTTGTTCAAGGCAAAAGGAGAAGAATGAAAGCCATGTGGGAGTACTGACAGTATTGTTAATTTGGTTGAAGTATTATACTATATATATATATATACATATATATATATATGTATGTATGTATGTATGTATGTATGTATGTATGTATGTATGTAGATACTCTACCACAAAGCTCAATAGAACTATTAAAATACCTGACTGGAATCACAGCAACATGATTCTAGCCATGAATCAAGTAGAAATTAGATTTGGAGCTAAGCCACAAAACATGAATGTAGCAGGTCTTATGTTTATATTTCAAGTAAGTATAAGCCCAATACAAAAGCCAAAATTCATCTGCCTTCCCATGGTAAAATTACCATTTTTGTGGTATTTGTTAAACCTTAGTAATCTTGAATTTCTTTCTCTGTGTCTTCTTCAAATCTAGAATGGTCAGCTTGAGTGTGTGCGCTGGATGGTGAGTGAGACGGAGGCCATTGCAGAGCTGAGTTGTTCCAAGGATTTCCCGAGCCTTATTCATTATGCAGGTTGCTATGGGCAGGTATGGAGTCTTTAAGTATTTTCTCTTATGTGACATTTATTTTTACTTAGTAGATCATCAAAATCCAAACATGACACTATCAATAAATCCAAAGATCTTATGAACAATGATATTCATTGTAATTTTTTAGTGAAATGTTTTCAATAACTTAAATATCCCAAGGTAAGATTTTAGATGAACAATAAAGCTATATTTATATAGTAGAATTACATGAGGCAAATGTTAATTACATAATGTTAATAAACTATATGATATAAAACTTTCATTCTCAATTAGTAACAACTTTAAATTTTGTAGAGTAAGAAACAGAAAGTAAAAACTAGAAAAAACACAGCCTAATGTAGCTCCAGTCATTTGAGGGCAGAATTGGAACTACAACTGGCTATTTAAAAGGGTTTTTTGTTTGTTTGGTTGGTAACTTTTTACTTTTAAATGAATATTTTTAGCACATATCAAAAAGAGAAAGGGTAATAATTTATTGAGCACAAAGCCAAAACCCAAGTCTGTATAAGTCATCAACCAAGGATGCCTCACTGGAATAAAGATGAGCAGGTATATTAACCAGAAGACCCTTAGAATTACTTTCTCTGTCAGGGTCTGTGAGATGTCCCATGAGGAAGAACACTCACCGCAGAAGCCTGATGACCCAGTTCAGTCCCCAGAGCCCACATATAAGTGGAAAGAGGGACCTGACTCCAGAAAGTTTTCTTCTGGCCCACAAGTACATACATATACATACTGATAATAAACTCAAAAAAATCTATTTCTCCATTAGAAAAACCTTGACATTATTGGCTGATGCACACAGATCTTGTATCTACCTACCATTGAAGATGATGGTTATAAATTATGGTTTTAAAATGCTGAAAACACAAGATGCCAATCTTGAGCTTAAAAGGAATAAGGATGTTAGTACAGTACCAGAATAGATTTAATTAAGTTGTGGTGAAGAAAATTGTCACTCGTGTATCTAACCATCCCGCCCCCTGGCTTTGTAGACATTCCTAGGGAGAGTAAATTGTGTTGCCAATAAAAGAGTGTGTTTATTTCTTCAGCGTGCCAATCACATTTTCAAAACGCTAGAAAATATTACTGTAGCCCTTCTTCCCTTGTTCTGTGCCTTGGTTTGCTTTTTTGAGATAGGATCTCCCTATGCAGTTTAGACTGTCCTAGAACTCTACACCTAGGACTCCTCCTGCCTCTGCCTCCCAAGTGCTGGGGTTAGAAGGATGTGGCCAGGCCTGGCCATTCTTTAGTACTGATCATACTAGCTGAAGCTTATCTTATACCACAGCAATTTCATTTGATACAATACATATATAAACTAACTAAATAAATAAAAAGATAAAGCACCACACATAAGCACATGCTTCCTTTGTGTGCCAAGCCCCATCCCACTGGATTTTATGTAAATTATCTATAAGACCTTGTTTATTCCCTAGATGAAGAAAGTGAAAACGGAAGATTTATAAAGTAAATGCCTTATACATTCCTAATACCTATTAAGAGTGAAACTAGGTCTCTCGTTGGATCCTGTGTCTTCAGGGGCAGAGTTGCTTTGTCCCTATCTGAACAGATGGTTTGTACAGATTATCATAATTTCATCAATAGAGCAGAAGGTAACTTTCTATGATTTTACTTAACAATAGTTTGTGATAGTTGGAATATTTTCACACAGCCATTGAAGTGAAAAACTGTATACGTGGAATTTAAAAAGGAGGAGAGGAAAGAATATTAAAAACTTGAATGTCACTGTCTTTAAAATAGTAGAATTACAAATTTTTTGCATTGTGTTTCCAAGTCCAACCCTCTGTCATAGAAATAATCAGTTGTCGACAATCATTACACATTTGTTAATAATGCGTTATTATTGTACTTTTACTGGAAAAGAGAACAGAGGTTTTTTTTTAATTTTTTTTCTCAAGTATTTGACCACTGCTAGTCTCCATAATTCATTTTGGTATTGAGCAAATTTATTAAACTACACAATCAATGGCTTTACATCTCTAATTTCATTTGCTCATTCAAAGTCTAATTGGGCCTTTGGGGTATTTGTGGAAAGGTTGCTGCACTGACTCCAGGAAAGGAAGGAAGAAGGGCTAGTGAGCCAGTTCTGAGGCCCTGGGCAAAGGACTAGGCATCAGCGTTCTTCAAGAAAATGTCAGTTAGATGCCAGTTTCTCTATTCAGATCTCACAGCATGTTTCTCAGGATTCTTAAGCTGTTGGAATAGAAAAAAGAATTTGAGATGACCCTGTGAGCTGATGCTTACTGAGCTGAAATCTAGGAAAAGGAGCAGTCCTGTGACCTATCTGAAGAGACTTGTCAGACATTAGCTTCCCGCTGGTATTCATCCCGAAGGTGTTCTAGGACGAGATGTGTTTCTATGACATAAAATGCAGATTTGACAGAAGCCATCCAAAGCGAACTTCAGAGAACAGTCTACCCCCATGGAAAGTATAAAATCCCATTCAGTCTGCCAGTTCTGTCCAGTGTCATCCTCCATCCGCCACAGCCACTTATGTAACAGATAACCTGCAGAGCAGCTGAGTTTGGAACCATTACAAGGCTAATATTTCCACAAGGAAGATTGTTATTGAGCCGTTTCCTAATGGATTCAGCACATGCAGGTCTTTCTCTGCCAGCCAGGCACTAGAGTGTGTTCTGATTTTTGTTTCCTCAGTAAATACCTTTGGAAAGGATCAGACCGACCAAAGAAAATGTTCTCTGCTTCCTCTACTTGCTCTCTACCTACCCTCCTATAGATTAGTAAAGAACAGGTTCCATTTGACTCCTAATTTGTGTCCCTTTCTTGTAAAAATTACCTTTAAAGACTCCAATTCCATAGGGTAGGCAGCAGTTTTAGTGGACTCCTGCTGTGAGAGATCTTTGCATGATAGGAATTGATTTTCCTCATGCTGACACTTGAAGTCTCAGAGGGTACAATTATTTTACTGCCTGGCTATACCTAGCAGAACTAGCTCTAGAGAGTGTGAAGGTAAAGGCCTTGTGGGGGCTGGAGGAGCAGCCTGGGGTGTCCTTGCATAGGCCTGCTCTGCCTCCCCAATAGGAAAGCTGTTGGCAAAACAATTGAGACAAAACTGTGTTGATTCAAAGCCATCTTCTGTGTGGTGTGGGCATTTTACTCAAAGATGAAGATTCAGGTTGTATCCAGGCTCTCCCAGAAGATACCCTGCCTGTCGCTGCTCTGGGAGGTGTCACCCTAACCTGCCTTAATACTTGGTTAGGGGGCTGTGTGATGTGCAACATTGAATTTATGATTCCTTTGATTTTTTGAGGCTTTCATGGGACATTTAGTCAAAATGGTCTATAGAAACAACCTACCTTCTAACGCTGAATATGTCTAATCTTCATTTTAAAAGTTGGTTCTGACAAAGTTTAGTATTTTTTAAATTTTTTTTGTAGCAAGAAAAGGCTCATAGATTTCCGTTTGTGGGCGTAAGCAGCTAAGGGCATAGCGATGTGAGGAATGTTTTAAATGCTCTGTTGCTGTTCTATGATTCACTTTAACCAAAGAAGTCGTCTTTCCTGGACTTTACTCTTCCAATGACTATCGTTTCGCAGTCATGGGTGAGAAACAAGCAATCTGAAAGCGCTTTTGTTAGAGATGCAGGGAAAGTAGAAAAATCAACGTGTGGTTTATTTATGTTCTATTTTGCTTTTGCTCTCTGATAGAATCTTGCTATGTAGCATAGGCTGACAGAGAACTTGGGATCCTCCATTTTAGCCTCCCCAAAGCTGGGATTACAGATGTGCTTTTCACCACCACTAACAGGAAAATCCTGTCCACACAAACGTCAGTTTTTAAGTACTGATCCTAACTAGCCCAGAGCGCCACAGCCTGCAGACTGACAGGTACTGAGAGTTTGCTGAGCCGAAGGGCTCTATAGGAGCATTTCTGCTAGAATTGGAGCTACTGGAGAAAAGAGCTGGGCGTTAGAACCCAAAGGATGTAAAACAGAGTTACGATGATAGCCAAGCCCTAGTGCCAGGTTGCTGGGACTTAATCTTACCAAGTCCTAGCTTGGTGGCTAGAAAAAGTAGAAGAATTCAAAACAGGAAAAGAGAAAGGAGAGTGTGTCCCATGCCTTTGTGCCTTTATCTGTATGACATGACAGAGAGAAAGGGTGTCCTGTGCCTTTGTCCTTGTCTATCTGTATGACATGACAAGAGAACATTTTTCTTGGTCATTCTAAAGATTTAATAAGGACAAGTACACTACAGCCCAATGTGCAAACTAGATAAATGTTGGCTGGCATGGCAAATCTTCAGTTTGTTGATTTTATTACTAATGGTATAATTTGTTTGCTTATATTACTTTAAGTAAAGCATAAGACAAACTTACCAAGGAATTATTTTGGCCTTGATATTCCTAATTCTTACATATATCTTTATTTTTATTCCCCACATCTTACCATCTCTGAATCCTACATTTACCTTACAATAAATGATGTAAAAGTATTGTTGACTACTTCTTATTCTTCTTTCTTTACATTTTAACATCTTGAAAAATGGGATGAATCTCTAAATTGATGTTATATCAGGTTTGATCTATTGTTGCAGAGAAAGCTGATTGCTTCTGTTTGAACCAAACTGTGGAGATTTTATTGATGTCAGCAATAAAACTGTGACATAGATTTCGATTAAACTTTTATTAGACTTTGTTCAGCACATCTTATAAATTGCATGTATTAATTGCCTTTTTAAGGAGCTTGCATTGCCATTGGGAATGCTTAAGTTGTGATACTAAAACAGGTTATCCAAAGGCCAGAAAATCCTCAGAAGAGGAAATTAGTATATAAGAGAAGTTCTTGGTCCATAGATGTAAGCTGAATAGATGTGTGGGTAAACTGATGGATGGACAGATAGACTTTATATTGGAGAGTTAATGCTTAAAATATAAATAGTAGAGATAAGCTTCTCTATCCACATGACTGCTTAGAATGGTCTATGAAAGTAATTACCAAAAATGAAAACCTGACTTTACATTACTCCTTCAACATTCCTTCTGCAATGGAAAAAAAGAACAACACACACACACACACACACACACACACACACACACACACACACTCACACATACCACCCACAGATGGGAGAGAGAGAATCTGGGTGCATTAAAGGGCTAGGAAGGGAGGCAACATCATTAAATATGTATCGAATACATGTATGCATCAATGGGGACCTTGCCAGTTGGTTGGAGAAGTGGTCATTTTCTCCTGCTTATGTCTTCATGTCTATATCATTTAAGTCACCATTTTATTCTAGGACTCTACATCTCTGTGAACCCCAGAATCAGAGCCCAATTTCTCTGACAATGTGCGTTAAAGATCTTACATGGAAACAGGAGAAACTATCTTGAACTCCTAAATGCATGTAATCAGAAGACCACTCATGCAGTCCCTTTGAGTAGTATCTATCCAAATGGTATGACAGGAAAATTTTTTTTTTCTTTATAAGATATGAGTAGATAGGTCCATTGCCTTATCTTCTTAACATTGTATTTTTTTTTTAGTTTTTATTAGCTTTTAGCAATTAAGTTTCATTATGGTGCCTCTTTTCAAACAAAATTTATTTTTGTGGCTTCCTTTTCTACTTCTTCTCCCCTACAGCCCACCCCCTCCCTTAAGCCAACTCACCCTGGTATCCTCCATTCCACTCTTAGGTCGCAAGTGACCTTTGGACCTTCAGTCCCCTCCCCCTTCCTCAATATTTCTTGTTCCTTTTTCCTGGCCATTTTTAATCTAGTTTCACATGAAAGATGTACCACAGAAAATACAAAGCATAATTTGCAGTGCCAAGCAAAACATTGATCTGAGTCAGTAAAAGTGTTTCTACCTCATCTCAGTCTTAGGTAAGGTCTCCAACAGTCAGTGGAAGAAAAGATAGGTGGTGTCAGTTCATCTGCTGGCTCAGAGCAGTCAGGAGCCAGGGCAACTTTCTTTGTTCACAGACTCCTGTGTCTTGTTCTCCCAGATAACCTGGTCCCTTGCCAAGAGCCTTAGATTTAAAGCCTGTCCCTGTACAGGTGGAATGGGCAAACCCATTAGAACATTCAGTTGGGTCTGAAAAAAAATATGAAACTGTGCATGATAAGATACTTTACAGATAGGATATCTTAAATATCTTGAACTTTACTTGCTAAAAGAAGCTGGTGGAAATCAGACACATTCCTCACTGTCCCGGGCCAGTTTTATGTCAACCTGACACAAGCTAAAGACATCTGAGAAGAAGGAATCTCAACAAAAATGCCTCCATCAGATTTTCCCAATTAGTAATGGATGGGGAAGGGCCCAGCCCATTGTAGAAGGGGCCATCCCTGGGCTGTTGGTCCTGGGTTCTATAAGAAAACAGGCTGAGCAAACCAGTAAGCAGCACTCCTTCATGGTCTCTGCATCAGCTACTGTCCTGGGTTCCTGCCCTGACTTCCTCGGTAACGACCTATGATATGGAAGTAGAAGCCAAATAAACCCTTTCCTCCCCAACTTGCTTTTGGTCAAGGTGTTTTATCTCAGCGATAGCAATCCTGACTAAGACAGTTACCGCTTTCTGATTTATAAAACAAGGTTGAGTTGGATTATTTCCCCCAAATCTCTTTCAATATGCAGTCTTAAGAGTCCATGGTTTACCAACACGGAACAAACCAAGTCACCCCAAGCTTGGAAAGGACCTATTGAAGAGGTACTGTTTCTGTGTTTGGTGGGGCCATCTTTCTTATCTGTAGTGACACTGCAGCCTTCTTTCCTGGAGTTTCCTTAAGTCTTAGCCACTGATTGCATGGCAGTGGTAATATCTTTAATCCTGATACTATTCATTGAGACTTTGCTTTGGTTTTTGTTGTTGCTTTTGGTATTTTTACTTTTTCATTGATTTTTTAGAGACAGAGTCTATGTATCCCTGGCTGTTGTGGAACTTGCTTTGTAGACCAGGCTGGCCTTAAACTCATAGAAATTCACCTACCTCTGCCTCTCGAGCGCCAATCCATTGAGAATGTTTAAAGATTTGTTTTGTGTGTGTGAATGGAGGGGGTATGTGCATGTGAACTGAGATGCTCAGGGAAACAAGAGGGTGTCGGATCTCCTGGAGATAGAGATATGGGTCACTATGAACCATTTGGAGTGGGTGCTAAGAACCAAACTTGGGTTTGCAAAAGCAGTAGTCACCCTGAGCCGTTGCTCTAGTTCCCTCACTGAAATTAAAAAAAAAAACAAAACCAAAACTAAGTTTCATAACACAATAACCTCTTTCCAAGTAAAAGAAATCCAATATTTTACCCCTAGTTAACAAGGAAAGGTAAAGTACCCATTTTATTGTCTCAAGCACATGAAAATATTATCCACCCTGGTCCCATTTTCTGTAAGCTGGTTTTTGAAGAAGAGAGTTAAGCCTATCAGGATTTCCTTCTCCAGTTTTTGGTTCCCAACCTGAGCCTCCAGGCTCAGCCTCAGCTCATTTTCTAGGGACTCATGAAGACCCACCCCCTTTGATTCCATCTGCAGCTCGCCTTCACCCTGCTCTTCCCAGGTACAGTCTTACTCAGATGTAGGAATCAGTTCCGCTTTCCTCATTTGATTTTTGAGGGGGTCTTACTCCAGCTTGCTCACTTGGACAGAGTGTGGCACAAATGTTCCATCTGTCCCCATGTGTCAGATACCTTTGTAAACAGTGGCCTACTCACCAGCACAGAGACAAACTTTAAAGGAGATGGCTGTTTGGATCCAACATTCCTTTAGCAGATTAGCTGGCCTGTTCAGAAGATGAAGGCAAATTTAAGTTCATGACCAGTCTGAACAAATAACCAGAGGGGAGAAAAATCCTTTAAGAAGAAAGAAAGTCAAGGTTATTTCAAACACGTAATCATCTGCTTCAAATGTCACATCCACCCACGAGGTTCCATGCCGTTGTTTTAACCACTCTCATTTTTTAAAACTTTATATTTAATTCTTCTATTTTAAAACAGTGAAAACCCATCTCTTTGCTTTCTCCAAAAGCTCTGACATAAAAATACCACAAAACATTCACTGGGTAAACTGCAAACAGATTACGATGAAATGCCTTGTGGCATGTCTCTCTCTCTCTCTCTCTCTCTCTCTCTCTCTCTCTCTCTCTCTCTCTCTCTCTCTCTTCTCTGGCTTTGTTTTACAAAGCCTTTGTCTCTATGCCTTTAGTCGCTTCATTTTGGCATGAAGAAAAAGAAAATAATAGTTTTAAAATACCACCAGCATCCGGTGAGAGACAAAAACAAGAAGTCCCTGCTTCATCTCAGAAGGTGTCTTGTACTTGACAGCTGACAGTGCCGATTCATGATCAGTCTGTGGACTGCGGGATGTTCAGGATGAGGGGGCCATGGTTTGAGAATGCAAATTTAAAAGTAAATTGAGTTGCGTCCATAGACTAAGGCCTGAGGATAATCAGCTTGAAGCCTACATTAAGCTTAACAGAACTGAAAGTGTTGTCTTAAAAAAAATTGAAATCAGAAGACCTGGATTCAGGTTCCAACTTCAGATCTGTGTGGCTATGTGACTGTGAGGACAGATACTTTCTGTGAATTTTTCCCCCTTTCTGTAGCATATGTAGCAAAAACGTTTCCTAGGAAACTTCTCACCTTGAAAATCCTTTGTGATCCTCTTTCACATTTCAGTCAGATCCACAGCTTTTCAGTGCAGGCTCAATGGGAGTCTTCTTTTGCTATGAAAAGCCATATTTGACATTACATACTGCTTGTGAGTTATATTCAGCTTCTCTATACAATTGACCACTAATATTAAGTGCTCTTGTCTATATAGGAGAAGATTCTCCTGTGGCTTCTTCAGTTTATGCAAGAACAAGGCATCTCACTGGATGAAGTAGACCAGGAAGGCAACAGCGCGGTTCATGTCGCCTCACAGCATGGCTACCTTGGATGCATACAGGTGCACAGTTTGCTGCTTCACAGTCCAGAAGGGGTATCTTGAGAAACAGAACAGGAAATGTGGGGAGCAGAGGGAAGTGAGAAAGAAAGACAGAACAATAGAGGGAAGGAAGGAATTTTGTTCATTAGGAAAATGCCTGTGCCAAATCAGCTTTGTACTATACAGTAGGGGTAGCAAGCTGAACAGTAGAAGCCCTGGGATTTCCTTTCTTTGTGCTGGGACTGAGCTTCACAAATGTATTCAAAAGGCCAAGAGTCAGAGAGGGTGGGTAATTGATCCTCTTGGGCTTTCAATGGACCAGGCTCAGCCTTGATTGGCCTAGGTTTCATCCAACAGCCTCAAGCGCCCACACATTTCCATCCCAACATGCCCTGTAAACAATCTCATACTCTCTGTGTACATGATAAATAAAGATTATTAGCAAAGAATTGTTGGAAGGGAGAGAATTGTGGCCACTGACCCAAGTAACTAGGTGATCACTTGATGAGTAAAGTCTCTATGGAAAGAACTAAATCCGAGACAGAGCATTGGGCAGTGGGAGCTGCCTGCTCAGAAAATCACTTAAGAATGTATGTCAAAACCATGAATATAAAGGTCAGGAGTATAACAATAATAACATTAATAATAACCACAGAGAATACCATGAAGCGCTGTGTTCATATATCTGCCCTTTTGAGAGCTAACTTCAGAGGAAATATTGAGAATATTTAAATGCCATCCCATGAGGATTGGCAATTGTGTACCTCCTAACTTAAGACACCACCTTAGAAAGGAGTGATAAGAAAGTACAGAACTCAGAGAAAGTCAAATTTCTTACCAATATACGCAAAATGATTAAAAGAACGGTGTTGTTTTTCTATGGAAGAAAGACAACTGGATGAGAATTTTTAAGAAAAGATGAATCTTTTCATTAGATGAAGCAACACTTAATAATCCTGAAACAAACATTTCATAAGCTAATAAGTGACTGAACCCTGAAGAAACCCAGGTGACATTACTATTTCTGTTTACATTCAGATGGTTTCTTTTTAATATGTGGAGGGAAGTTGTCTGTCCCCACAAGGCATTCATCACTCTGCTTCACACAAAAGATGTTTTTGGCACTAGGCACCATGGAAACTTGGATAACTCAGGGTCTATCCACTGTGTGTGAGATTAAAAAATAATAATAATGAGAGAGCAGAGTAAGTAAGGGCCTTATGGGTTGAGAAAGGGACTGGGGGAGGGGAGCAGAGAGCAAGCTGCAGGGGTCAGAGTCAAGGGCAGGAATAACAGTGTATGTTTATACTGAGTCTCCTGGAGTTCCTTGCTGACAGGGTCTCTGTAACACCCTGAGAGAGAGGAGGAAGTGGCTTTATGGAAAGCTGACCTTTCATGGTGAGCAATCGTAAACTAAGAGGAAAATGAAGCTCTTTAATAACTTCTGAGTATAGCAGCCTATGATATTAAACATAAGCACTGTTTATGGGGCGGGGAATCATTACTACCAAAATAAAGTTTTCAGTATCATCATGTCTCCAAAAACCATGTCAGGGAGCAGCAAGTTATTAATACTCATGCTACAATTTCCTTACAGATGCTAACAGCACCACAGTATTAGCATGAAACCATTTTCATGTTTTTAGGACGTTGATTTCAGCCACACTCTGTCTCCCTCCCCTCTATTCATGATACTTTGGCCAAATGCCATAACTTCTCCACTTGCTTCTACCTATTAAATTTTACTCCAAACAGCTTTAAACCTCAATATTAGATCTGACTCATTAGGTCATTTTTCTCCACATTCAGTATAGATGAGGAGCTCACAATGAGGCATAATTGACCTTTTTAATACACCTTGTGGGATCCTACTCACCCCTATTACAGCCACACTATCAGAAACAAAGAGAAGATCTAAAAAAAGAAATGTAAATGTCCTCTTATTCAGCTGGGAGAGGCCATGGAAATCCTTGCTTATGACCTCTTCCTGTCTGCTCACTGTTGTGTTCTATGGCAACCTCTAGGTTTAGAGGCTTTTGGGGATCCTCTGAACTATCTCCATTGGTACTTGACATGAAAGATCTGGTTCCAACTTTGCCTCTTTTATGCTGTACAGTCCTACTATCTATGGTGCACCTGCTGCCTACTACTCTAGAGAACCGTCTTCCTTGGAAAAGGGACAAGTTCACACCCAGTTCTCTGCTACAAATTCTATTCAATTGGCCTATTTGCCATAGCCCAAGTGATCTGCTTCACAGTTACTCCAGTTACTATATCATCTCTTTCCAGTCACTTTATTCCTGACCAGGTAGACCTCACAAGAGCTTAGCAAGTTATGCCAGAGCCAGATATCCAAGAGAGTAAGAACAGGCAGACAGAATTCTACTGTCCATATCCTACAGCACCTCTGACTTTAAGAATGCTTACTTTTGAACCTCCAACAATTAAAATGACAAAATTACCATGAACATTGCACTGCCATCTCATAAAAGGGATGAAGGGTTGGCACACCACCCCCTGTAGGCTACAGAACGAAAGTAGTAATACCAGTTTGGTCCTCTAGTGTTAGCTGTGATGGGAAACCTCTGGCATCATCTAGGTAGATCACTAACGATGCTTTTATCTGAACTAGAGTTTCCCACCCAACACCATGGACTCTGATAACTGACTTTAAAATAATGAGAAAAATTCTACCTAGAATTCTGTTACAGTCTTTTTAAGAACAATGTTTAGAAGGAAGTTCTGGGGCTAGAGAGATGGTTTAGGCATTAAGAGTATCTGCTGTTCTTTCAGAGGTCTTTCAAGTTTGGTTCCCAGTACCCACACTAAATAACTCACAATCATCTCTAACTGCAGCTCTAGGGAATCTGATGCCTTCTTCTGGCCTCTGTACACACACACACACACACACACACACACACACACACACACACACACACACACACACACACACACACAATCTGTTTAATAAAAAAGAAATTATGATACAATCAAATGATTTTTTTTTTGTATTTTCTGGCAGACCCTGGTGGAGTATGGAGCAAATGTCACTATGCAGAACCATGCTGGGGAAAAGCCCTCTCAAAGTGCTGAACGTCATGGGCACACCCTGTGCTCCCGGTACCTAGTGGTAGTAGAGACCTGCATGTCACTGGCCTCACAAGTGGTAAAGTTGACCAAGCAGCTGAAGGAGTAAGTAGCCAGTTGATTACTGGAGAACAAAGTCTGCTGTGTATTCTGCTTAGGTCTCAGCCAATGGCTTTGGTGAACTCCCTTCATTCTAGTTATAAAGGGAATCTGGGCATTCTGATCTTACCCTCCATCCTAGATGCTCACAGCCTGTGTTCACGCTTGACATAGCAGCTCTAAGAAGACAAAACGGTCTCAAGTCATGAAGCACAGGGCAAGCTCACCAATGGAATCAGTCTTTGTAGAGAGGGGGCATTGGTCCGCATTCCTGTCATTTCAGGGACAGGTCATAGTGGGGCTTGAGTACACAAGCACCCTCTCTGTGATTTTGTCCTTCATGTAGGGAATCATGAAGAGCGTGAGAGAGAGCAAGGCTAATAATGGCTCCCCTTTCTGGTTTCTAAACAAGAAAAGCACATCTTTTGGAAATTACAGCTTTAAGTTTCTCAATACCCATCAGCAGCAAATTTACTGCGGAAAAATGAAGCAGCGTTTTAATTAGCTTTCAGAATATAATATCACTTCCTAAAGTCACCCCTTTGCTTGATTGATTACTAAATTGGGATATGTTGCCTATTGGGTGTCAGGGTAGCATTTCTGGAAGATGACCACAAAATAAATACTTGAAGAAGATGGGAATGAATAAAAGAATGTCAGGCGGGAGTTCAGGAAGACTTAAGGAGTTAGTGCGAGGAACCAAGCTCTGCTTTTAGAAACCTTATAGGTCACACAGCAACTGCCAAATTGAGGGAGTTTTCTTGGCAATTGGAATCAGGATTTCAAAAGGTTTGACAGATTTGAAGAACAAAACCTTTAACATTAAACTAAATTTTAGAAGAAAATCATGCAATCCTATTTTTAAAATATATATGCATATTCATATACATTTAACAGTCATATTTATAACAGATGTTTACAATGTAATGCAGTACAATATAGAATAGTGGGTGATGAATCTACTCTAGTTTTAAAAATATTTTTATTTTACATGCATGAATGTTTTGTCTACATGTTTATCTGTGCCTTAGTGTGTGCCTGTTGCCCAAAGAGGCCAGAATATGGTGTCATTAGATCTGGAACTGGAGTTGCAGAGAGTTGTGAGTCACATCGTGGGTGCTAGAAATCAAACTGGAGTCCTTTGGAAGAGCAGCAAGTGTTTTTAACCACTGAGCAATCTCTCCAGCCCTCTACCAGAGTTTAGAAAAAAACAAACAAAAACAACAACAACAAAAAAAAAACATGTTTTTTTTTTATTAACTACTTACTTGTGAGGAAGAAAAGGGCCAATGTGAATTAAGAGATCTTAACTGGTTAATATGAGTCATGTAGCATTATGATGTGGCCTTGGACTGCCTATGCCTTCCCTGAGTACAGACAACCCCTTGTCTTTCTACATTTCTATTTTTGTCTTAGAGATATAAGCCTCTTGTGCCCTTCATATTGTTAGCATCTAAAATAACCTGAGTTTAAAATGTAAAATATGAAAGATTTTCTCCAAGATGATTTTCCAAGATTTTCTCCAAGAATCCTCTGTCAGTTAAACAAAACTGATGGGTGAGCCTGGGTGGACTCCAGGACTTCACTATAGCTGAAGGAAGAGTGTATATTAGTTAGTAACCTAATAAGTCACTAAGTCATTTTTCCACAATGAACAGACTCTTGTGTAAGCCTGTGTATCTACATAGCTTCCTGAATAAGGAAGTAGTTAGATTTTTTTTAAAAAAAATCGTGCATTTTAAAAATTATAGTGGCTGGGACTGTAACTCAATGGTAGAACATTTGCCTGACATGCAGAAGCCCTGGGCTCAATCCTAAAATCTTGGAGTGCAAAGAGATTGTTACACAATGTCTTTCCAAAAATGCTATAGCATCATCCACTCCCTCCAGTGATGAATGGACATTTTCCTAAAGAGGAACTTTAGAACCATCCTATAGGGTATTTTTCCTAAAATTTCACACGCAGAAAATAGTTTTTTTAAAAAAAAACTTAGCTTTTAATGTCACAGACTCTGAAAAAAATAATTATGAGCTACATAGCTATTTTGTTGTCTTATGGGAGAACTTTGCAAATTCAAGGTCCTAACCACTCTCTCCATTAGTTATCCTGAGATAAGCAACCCCCATACACTCATAGATGGCAGTCATTTAGTTGTCTTAACATCCAAATGCTGTGGACAAATTTTGTTAGCCCAGTGACAAGATAAAATATGTGAGGTGCTCTTATGGGCACTGATCTTTCATACATTATGTACTTCAGTGAAGTAATCAAACCCAGAAGTGTATAGAGAAATTCCATGAAGCAGCCACCAGAGCTCTGTGAGAGACTTTAGAAACAGGAGAAGGGGAATAATTTCCAAATCTTGAAAACATCTGAGATTTGCTCACCATGAGCTTTGCGGACAGATAACTTTGAGTGCTTCTTCTTCCTTCTTCTTCTTCTTCTTCTTCTTCTTCTTCTTCTTCTTCTTCTTCTTCTTCTTCTTCTTCTTCTTCTTCTTCTTCCGCTTCTGCTTCCTCTTATTTTTTTTTTTAAGAATACTATTCCCAACTCCTTTACAGCCATTACTACTGTCAAGGAATGGCAAACCTCAACTCTACTGAAGTCCCTCTTAGTAATTCTAGGTATTTGGAATGAAATCCTGCCTTACTGGGAAGATACCAAACCCCATAAAGCAGATCTTCACAGAAGATATTAAGTCCAAATGGGGTCATGACTTTGAGTCCTAACCAAGTGACCAGAATAACTATAATAATCAAAAGGGACATATACATGTATATATATATATGTGTGTGTGTGTGTGTGTGTGTGTGTGTGTGTGTGTGTGTGTGTGTGTATGTGTGTGTGTGTGTGTGTGTTTGCGTGTGTATATATACATACCTACAGAGGGTCTGTCATGTGAACATGAAGGCAATGTTCATGGGAAAATACCTACAAACCATGAAACCAGAGTTTGTCAGTAATAACTAGATCCTAGGAAATAGGCTCAGGGTAGACACCACTGTGGCCCTCAAAAGGAACCAACATAGATGACAACTTTATCTCAGACTACTTAGGCCTCCCAAACTATGAGCTGATAAATTGCTGTTGTCTGGAGCTAGAGAGATGGTTCAGTAGTTGCTGTATATATGCAGAAAGGCCCTGCAAGGATGCCAGGCTTCCTCTAGTCCGTTCCTAAGATAAGGTAGCCATTGTAAAACACTTACAACCCCTTTATTTAGTTTTATGCCCTGGCTTATGAGAGCCGTTACCATTTTTATGCTAACCATATAAGTTTCCTGTTGTTTATAACAAATTATTACAAAATTAGTGACAACACAGGACAAGTTTGCCTTATATTATTATTAGTTAGCATGTCAGCAGGGATCTTGTCATGCCAAGATCTAGATGTTGACAGGCCGTTTTCCTAGAACACATGCTGTAGGGTGAGGGCCTGTTCTGTTCCTTCAGATTGCTATAGAATCAACTTCTTGTATTTGGATGACTAGATTCTGGCCATCCTCTGACTGCTAGATAAGGTCACCTCCAGCTGCATCCTGTAGCCCATAATCTCCTTTCTCTGTGTATAACATACTTCGAACTTCTTTCCCACTGTCAAAGTCTTACATGAATAGACTAGACCAACCCAGACACCCATATGAAACCTTCCTATTTTAACATCAGCTGTAAACAATGTCACTTTCCTTTTGCCATGTAATGTGGCATGTTTATGTCTTCTGGGAGGAACTGTATTAATACTGTTGTGTTCAGTAAATTCTCATCCCTGTAGAATATGAGTCAATTGACTTTAATCACAGCACTTGGAAGGCTGAGGCTGAAGGGCCTCTATGATTTCAAGACCAGCCTAGTTTAAAGAGTGAGCCTCAGGTCACCCAAGGCTACACTATAAGACCCTGTCTCAAAAGAAGTAAAGAGTCAATTTGATTAATCTCTACTAATTTCTACAATAATTAATAAGTTTCCTAAGTGATTTTTTTCTTCCTGTAGCTGTGACATTTAGCCTATTTTCCTAACTTAAAAGCACATTCTGATATGCATATTATTACATTCAGAGGAAATGAAGTGTTACTGTGTATTATTTTTTCTTTATATAAGGGAGTACAAAGCTATTTGTTACCCAATGTATATGTAGGTAATTTGTGCTGCATTTTATAATATTTTTATGATGAGTAAACTGTTATAAATACCTCTAAAATTCAGTTTCTAGGCAAAGTGTCCTATGCCCATAATCCCAGCACTAAGAAGGCAGACATGGTTAGATTTCAGTGGGTTCAAGTCCAGCCTGGTCTACATAGAAAATTCCAAGCCAGCTACTACTGCATAGAAAGACCCTGTCTCAAAAGCAAACAAAAAACAAACACAGTAGTTGAGAAAACATCAGTGTTATTTTGAAATACATCTTCCAGAGTTTTGATCTGTTGATGTGGAAAAGAGAAACTTTTCCTAAAATTGTAGCTGGTTTAGCCACTCACACCGATAATCCCATCATTGTGAAGCAGTAACAGGAAGGCCTCAGAATCTTGCCACCCATCCTTTCTAGCTGAACCACGAGCTCCAAGTTCAAGGAGAAGCCCTGAACAAAAGCTAAGGTGGAGAGAAACTGAAGAAACATTGAACATCAATTTCTGGGTTCCACACGCACACTCATACACATGTATGCAAACCCACACATATGAGACTGCATTACACGAAGTATTTTGTAATATTCTTTTTCATTTAAGACTAGTAAAGGAGTCACATACACATACAAATACTAGACAAGTTTTTCATATGTATTCAATATTCGAGCATATTGCTTTAATAGGTGCCATTGCAGAAATGATTGAAATCCCTTCACTCTTGCTGATGAGCTATTAGTTTCTTCATAACTTGTCAGTAACATGAACAATAAATGTCCTATTCAATATTTTTGACTGCTTCCTTGGTAAACTCTCTGAAGCATGAGAATGCAGACTAAACCCTTTAAGGCTTTGGACTAGAATGCCATTTACTGCCTTTTCATGAAGATTCTTCTTCCTCTGGCTTTGGTAGTGGCCATGCATCAGACATTGTGTTCTTTGGTTGTTTGCTGCAGGCAGACAGTGGAACGTGTCACACTTCAGAGCCAACTCCAACAGCTTCTAGAAGCCCAAAAATCAGAGGGCAAATCACTCCCGTCTTCACCCAGGTAATACCAGTCTTGTTGGTATTTGCGTTGTTGAGCATTTGAAACCTTTAAGTCTTCCTCTAGTATTCTTAATGTTTTTAAAGAAAATTACAATGGAAAATCTTTTACTCTTACAAAATTAAATAAAAAGATATCACAGTGAAAAGTCTGGGGTCACAGGACCTGGGTCTGGGGTCACAGGACCTGAAGTAGTCTCCAGATTTTCTATTTCCTGGTGCCACAGCTATGAACAAGTCATGTTCTTTTCTATTGTCTGAACTGTGAAATGAGAATAAGAGACTAAAGCTTCATTAGACTGTTGGAAATAGAAGTGAGGAGATTCATAGAGAGTGGTGGATAAGCAGTAAGACAGGGAAATTGTGTATTCATGAAGTTTGGGGCATGTTATGCTCTGGCTTCCAGTTGCTAGGATGGAATCTTTGCTAACTGTTCTGAACAACCATGAAGGGACTGCCATCTTGTTTCCCATACATTGCTAATCGCGTTAAAGGTCGTGCAAGGGCTGATGGCTACACATAGTGCGGTAGGACACCATCTTACTTTTCCTTCATCTTCTTTCAGTTCACCCTCCTCACCAGCTTCCAGAAAGTCCCAGTGGAAAATTCTAGATGCCGATGATGAGGCTACAGGCAAGAGCAAAACAGGAGCCCAGGAGGGAATACAAGTTCTTGGAAGCTTATCGGCATCCAGCAGGGCTAGGACCAAAGGAAAAGACGAAGACTCTGATAAAATTCTACGTCAGTTATTGGGGAAAGAAATCTCAGAGAATGTCTGCACCCAGGAAAAATTGTCCTTGGAATTCCAGGATGCTCAGGTATCTTCTAGGAACTCGAAAAAAGTACCTCTAGAGAAGAGGGAGCTGAAGCTAGCCAGGCTGAGGCAGCTGATGCAGAGATCGTTAAGTGAGTCCGACACAGACTCAAACAACTCTGAAGACCCCAAAAATACTCCTGTGAGAAAAGCAGACAGACCCAGGCCACAGCCCATTGTGGAAAGTGTGGAGACAATGGAAAGTGCAGAAAGCTTACACCTGATGATAAAGAAACACTCTCTGGCATCAGGACGTAGGTTTCCTTTTAGCACAAAGGCCTCCAAATCCCTGGATGGGCACAGTCCATCTCCCACTTCAGAGAGCAGTGAACCAGACTTGGACTCCCATTGTCCAGGCTTGGGGATGACTCCTCCAACCCATCCTTCTGCTGACCCCGCTCAGTCTAGTCCTGACATCTCCACTGCCCAGAAAGTTGCTACAAGCCCCAAGAGCGCCCTCAAGTCTCCATCCTCCAAACGCCGGACATCTCAAAACTCAAAACTCAGAGTTACCTTTGAGGAACCTGTTGTACAAATGGAGCAAACTAACCTTGAACTAAATGGAGAAAAAGACAAAGATAGGGGCAGGGCCCCCCAGAGGACTAGTGAATCAGGGGAACAAATGAAAAGGCCATTTGGAACCTTCCGATCCATCATGGAGACTTTAAGTGGTAATCAAAACAACAATAATAACTACCAGCCAGCCAATCAGCTGAAGACCTGCACACTGCCCTTAACATCACTTGGAAGGAAGACAGCAGATACCAAGGGAAATCCTGTGAGCCCTGCTAGCAAAGGAAAGAATAAGGCTGTGAGTGCTATTTGGAGACTCTGCTTGTATTTTAATTGGTTATGTTATTGTTAAAACCCAGGTTACTGATTTGTGCAGCCTAGAGAGGGCTGCCCCCAAATTCAGAAATCCATATATTTTTAATTAAATGTACCAGGTTAAAATATACACCCTTGCACTTCCTTTGGAGAATGCAGAGAAAAGTGAGTAAAGAAATTACAGATTAGGTCTGATCTCTCCTTTTTTGTGCTTTGGGCATCAGGGCTTGTAAGCTAGGAGGTATTTATAAAAGATGAAACTGCCTGTCAGCATAAAATCAGTCCTTTGTTGGCACTGACTGCCTCAGGAAGAATTTGTTCTCAAGCCCAGCTTGAAAGCATATAAACAGAAACCCCATTTCTAAACTACTCAGCTCAATTGGCCTTTGAAATCAATGCCCCCTATACATACACAGGGACTGCCCCATGTCACGATACTACACTGATCCTAAGTGTTGATTAGATACTGGAGAGACCGAAGCGCATGCCAGTATACAGGAGATGGCAGAGTGCACTGTGAGGTCAATTTATAACTGCATTTCCTGGAAACCCATCTGTAATCCACATCCCATGAATAAGAGATAGGAACGTCTTTTTAGGCAATGGTTTCTGCATTGCTCTGTGATTGTTGTACCACCAAAAACAGTATAGCAGCCAAAATGCAAAACTCCTGTGGAAGGAATGCCTTGGATCATTCACTCTTGCATTTACTAAACCACCAGTAATGTCAGAAGCTTAGCATTTTTTCTTCATTGGGTTGTTAAATTCCTATTACAACATAGTCTTAAGAACTGTCTGTATTTCTTGCTGGGATACCAAATCAAGTTTTAGTTAATATCTCTTCAACAGTCTCCTCACTGACTTTTGAAATCTACCAACTCCCTTACTATAAAGGACTTTACCATGTATTTGCTTAATCTATAAAGGGCACACTGCCCCTAGACACCAGACTTTTTGTATTAAAAAATTAAAGCATAATTTTCTCTTAAAATAACTTAATAGACTTTCTGAATTGCCAATAACACTAAGATCATTTCCACAGTTTCCCATGTGCCTTTCATCTAATGTGCCCTGCATGCCTTGCATTAATCAGGACCTGTGCATGTGATGAGCTTGTTGCATGTTTTCAGGTAATTCTTAATTGCACTTCTCCAGGAGATGTACAGCAGCTGTGTCCATCTTCCCTCTAACGTGCTGGTTGAAGAGCATCTACATGATTTTGCACGGTATGTGGCGTGGGGGGCTCTATGAGGCCCTGCCATGCCTTTGCTTGGAATTGCATGAGCTTTGATATGATGCATCTGCAACACTTTTAAGAAGGGGATAAGCACGAAGAAAGAAGAAAGTTGCAACTCCTTCCCCCAAAGAGACATGGGTTCAAGTGGCAGCAAGTCCTAGGAAGGTAGCTGGTAGCCATTGGAGGGGCTTTATCTTAGAATCAATCAGGATTGACTGAACAAATTCACCATGTTTCTCAGTTGACTTTGGCCCTTCAGTTTGTATTTCAAGGGAGCATGGTACCAAGTAGGTATAGAAATTAAGTTCAGGCATGGGTAGAGAGGGTCAGCTATAGAGTTTGAGGTGGGGCTTTTCACTACTTAGAAACTAAAGGTGCCTTCACCATCACTCGGCTCTTTTCAGAAGTATGCCTCTGCCTCTACAGAAGCTCTTTTGCATAGCACAGTGAACCACTTACAGTCCAGAAGCCATTCTGATGACAGTCCACTGATAAAATCAGGGTCTTCCTCAAATAAAATGTTCACAAGTCCAAATGCATAGACTTATGTACAAGAAAGAGGAGCCTGCAGCCAATGACTGGGACTCCTCTTTAAGCAAAATCCTTCTGAGGTACAGCATGTGTTTCTAGACCAGGCAGGAAGTGGGTGAAGTAACAGGGAAGTAGGCTAAGTTAATGTGGTCAGTGCCTTTTGACTGGTTTCTTCGAGAAGTGTTTAACTTCAAAACCCATTTAAAAATCAAACTGTTGGTTTTAAAACATCTCAATAACTTAAAGATATGACATACTATTCAGCATTCCTCCAAAATCCCCCAAAGAATGTGTTTACGATACATACAGATTTTAGTTTAAAATAGTAAGTTTCCAGAAAATCTTCTCTCCGTCTCTCTCTCCCTTGCTCCCTCCCTCCCTCTCTCTCCTTCTCCAGATCAAATTTGGTCTGCTTATGTCTACATCCAATCTTGTTGTCAGAAGATATCATCAGGGGTCTCCTTAATTCAGTGTGTTGAAAGAACAGCCTTAGACCCTTAATAGTCACTAGTGACGAGCTGACTACTAGCAGGTAGTCTGAGTGGTTCCAGCCATCTTGTGACAGAGGCTCCTGTTCATTGCCAATGTTAGAGATGGGAAAGTGACAGAAAAAAGTTCTTTGTCCTTCCCAACATCGGTACTAATTCACAGCTGTTCCTTTCAGCCTAGTTCCCTATTCTTACACCCTCTCCTGTGCCTGTCTTGGATTGCGTGTGTCTTCTTGGTGCCTGGAAAAATCTGCTTTTATCCCTGAAATAAGGAAGCACAAAGACTTGGCAAACTCCCTGGGAGCAGAGAGGAAAATGCCTCTCATTTCTTCCAAGCTCCCACAGCAACTGGGGACAAGCTAATTAGTGTCACGATGGATTCTCCCTGCCAGAAATGTTTCACCCTGTCTTTTTACAAGGAAAGGAACAAAGCTGAGCGTTTCAGTGTAATAGGATCACAAAACTTCAGAGCACAAAATGAAGTTACGGGCCACTCAGTATGTCTGAGATGAGCAGAGCACTACCCTACTGTACTTAAGGAACAGTCCATCTATAAACTCAGTCATTAAGCTAGCAGATTCACTGGCCTGGTATAATGACACGGTTGAATTTAATGCCAAACACTTAGAAAATCCAAACAGTATGTATAGCATCCTGATCTCTTCGTCTCGCTGTTCTATGTCTTAATGTATAGTTCACTATGTTTTCAGTTCAGCATAGTTTTCCATTAAAACAAGTTTGTTTGGTGTTCTTACACTGGAGAGAATAAATTCTTCCTATTTCCTCCGCATCACATGCACCCCGATAGCACAAGTCTGGTCCACTCCATGGACAAACCAAGAATGCCTCTCTACTTGAAATAAAGCTTCCTTGGAAGAATTGAGGCTAGGATGAAATCTTTAAGTGGACAATACATAATTAACTCTGGTGCCTGCAGCATTTACCTTAGCACAAGGGTTCATCTCTCAGTGGTGACTTCAAATCTCGACTGGAGAACTTGCTACTGACCCTCTTAGCAGATATGAGACAGTGGCATCAGCTCCAGGACTCCGGAATCACAACCTAGTTTCTAAGCATTTTGTTTTGAATTTTTCTTGGTCAAAGAAAAGTAGGGAGTGGTGTAATGGTGGCTGATGCCTTTAGTCACGGGCCATGGGAGACAGAGGCAGGTGGATCTCTGAGTTTGAGACCAGGCTGGTCTATAGAGTGAATTCCAGGACAGCCAGGGCTATACAGGGAAACCCTGTCTCAAGAAAGTAAAGGGGAAAAGTAGGAAAAATAAACACAGCATTTTAAAGACTATCATTCAGCTCTACAAGAGGCTTCTGATGGTGGCTTCTTATTTTTTCCTAAATTCATCACAACAAAGAGAATAGCAAAAAGTCTGAATCTCAATGGCCTTTAAAATCACTTTGAACAGCCTCCTCAGCATGTCAACTCCGGAAGATGACTTGGTTTACAGGAAGCAGATGTATCTTCTCCTTCTTTCTTATAGAGGATAAATTGACTCAGTTTTTACAACCCCAGGGGAATACTTGTAATCACTGGTATTAAAAGAGCAATGAAGTATTCATTTACCAGCTTGAGTCTGCCTGAGGGAGCTTGTTCCACACCTTGGTTATCTCCAATAACACCCTCTCAGAGCACGTGGAACTGTTTGGCTAAGGTTAATACCCCAGATCCTAGCATCAGCAGCATTAGGGGGATCCTTGAAAAAGACATGAAGTGGTCAAAACTCTTAGAAATTTTGTTCCCCACAAATTAGCCACATTAAGAATTATATATCCATGCCAGACTGAATTGACTCATCCTGGGAGTCCTTGCCCTCTCTGAGGAATGGATGGGGAGATGGGGTGGGGAAAATCTGGAGGAGGACTGGGAAGAAGGGAGGAAGGGGTAGCAGCAGTAGGTATGACAAAAAAATTTAAATTAAAAAAATATATATCCAGAGCCAAGAGCTAATGTTAAATATTTTGCATAGATTTCAAGGTACCCAATGCTGCTTCAAAGAGAATGATCTTTTGGCTCAGGGCTGGGCTAATGTCCACTCTGTCACTGATCTGCTGTTGCTCATAGAGAAGAAAAGAGAAATCTTCCGTGGAAGCCAAAGCCACCGGACCAGAATGCATTCTTTGGCCTGCTGATCCCAACTTAATGATAGTCAGAAATCCTAAGACAAACACTCACTTCTCCATCTCCTCTCTGGTTTTCCTATTCCAGAAGGTTCTAGCTGTGTACTAAGTCCAAAGAAGAGATTTGTCTTCCAGTGTCATGCCAAGTCTGCTAAAGACATCTTTGGATATTATGAGAACAGAACCTACCCGTAACCTCTCTGAAGGTTGAAAGTTAGAGATGCATAGGTTGATTGAAATCAGCTTTGTCTGGGTCACATCCTTGAGTTGCACACCTCTCGCCTCCCCTCTCTCCCCTCTCTCCCCCCTCCCCCTCCTCCTCTTCTCTCAGTAACTTCAGTTTCTTCCCCCCACTCCTCCCAGTCCCTCCCCCCACCTCTCCTCTCCCCCAGGTCCACTTCCTCTCTTTTATTATTCAGCAAAGAGCAGACCTCTAGGGAATATCCACTCTACAGGGCAAATCAAGTTACAATAAGACTAGGCACAAACCTTCACGTCAAAGCTGGATGAGGCAACCCAGTAGAAGGGATTTGTTTTTCTTTGCAAGACAGTATTTCTCCGAGTAGCACCAACTCTCCTGGAACTTGCTTTGTAGACCAAACTCCCTTAGAACTCAGAGATCCACCTGCCTCTGATTCCTAAGTTCTGGAATTAAAGGCATGCACTACCTCTCCTAACTGACAAAGCCAAGTCTTTCTTTTCAACATCTTTATTAATAAGGATATTTAGGGGATCTGGGATAGTAGCTCCATCAGTAAAGTACTTTCTGTGTAGACATGAAGACTTGAACCTAGAACACACGTAGACTCAAACTGTTCTATAGCCAACCAGACAGCCAAAAGCAGTGAACTCCAAACCAAGGAGAGACCCCAAGCTCAGGGACAACACTTGAGGGCATCCTCTGACCTCCACACACATATGTTCACATGTATGTGCATGCATTGCCCTGTAGTAGGAGGTTTCTGACCCGGACTTTCAGGCCTAACCTCAAGGTTTAGGACCCACAGACCCGCAGTCCCACAGTCCCACAGAGACACACAGATGCTTTCAATAATTTTAGGCTGATCAGCCTAAGGCCCAGGCATACAACTTGCTAGCTCCCTACCCTTAAACTAACCCATGTCTCTTATCCTGTTTAGCTATGCGGCTGGGTACCTTTTCTTAGAACAGCATAGTTGTCCTCTGCTTCTTCTGGCTTCTCTCTGGCATTCTGCTCTGTGGTTCCTGTTCTCAGAGTTTTCTTAGTCTGGTAGCCCCGCCCACACTTCCTGCCTGCCTTTGGCCAATCAGGGCTTTTTATTAAACCAGTAGGTGGGATAATTATTTACAATGTAACAACATAATCTCCCACATTACCCATCCACACAGTTGTACTTATATAACCATGTACCCACATGTGCACTTTGTACACAAGGGACACATCCTTCCCAAAGTCAGGCATGATCTCTGAACTCAGGCAGCTCATAGTGAAGAGACTCAAAAGAAGACAGGAATAGAAATTAATACCAGAGCTTTATAGAAAAGTCAACCCTTGTATTCCCAGTGTCTGGTACAGTGTCTGACATATGGAAGAGGCTTCATAAATATTGAGGAGAAAAAACATAACAGAAAAGGAGGGAGAAAGAGGAAAAGGAAGCTGAACAAATCTTGTCTCTATTATCCTGGAGGGGAGTTGTCATCATGCTTTATTGATACGTTTGAATCCTGTATTCCCCCTTCTAAAGTAAGCTTCAGTGGGAGTATTAAAGTACACATTTAATTTTGACCACAACTCCATCTTTCAGTACATAAACTTTGCATCTAAGCTCTACAAGAGAGGGCACACTTAGCCATGTCTTCTTTCTGCTAGCAGGGGGAATGTGTGGCAGGCTGCAGGCCATGGCACACTGATTCTGTAAGTTGCTGTGGGATAGCCACGTGCTGTGGAAATACAGTGTGTGCTTGGATGATTCAGCACCCTGTTACATGAAAACCAGTTACTTAAATCAAAGGCGCTTCCTCTTTTTAAATTTTGGGTATTCAGAATGTCATTTCATATGCGAGAGTGAAACCAAGGCACAGCAATTACCTGAATTATTTGCGTGAGAATTACCCACTTTTGTTCTTTGGAATTCTGGCAACTGATGATTGACTAATTGAAGGATTCAGGGAAGACTGAATTATTATCATATTAAATATCTCAAACTAACAGTTTATTTGCTTTAGATTTCTCTAATCTAATTTTTCCTGCAGAAAGAGCATTGCTTGAGGGCATTCAAAGCAACATCCCTTATCTCAAAGCAAAAATACCCTTTCAAAAAGTGTGAACTATAGCATCTTTAACCTAGAATTAAACTTTTTCACTTATTTAATTGAATTTCCACCAATATTATATAAAAACATATGAATCATAATAACAAATATTCCCTGGCAGTTCAGTGGTCAGGCATTCATGGAGGAAGGGCTAAAGGGATTCCAACCCTTACTACTGAACTGTTTGCTAACAGAGTTAAGGAGGAAGAATCAATGCCTTGAGATGTGCACCTACTACTAGTGGTTACTGCCCCAATCCAATGCTCACACCAATGGTCCTAGGTCACAAAACAAAAGCAAAGGTCGTGAATCTCAGAAAGGAACTTGTAGAGATGGGGTGGGCGCACACTGGCACTTAGGGAGGAAGACAGAACTGGGGGAGAGAGTGGTCAGAATATATTGCATACATGTATGAAATTGTTCAAGAACAAAATAAATAAATAAGAAGCTGTTCATCTCTTACACCACCTCCTCTTCCCACTGTTCATCTTCTCCTAGCTCTACTGTGCCCTTTCTCTCCAATTTTCTTCTGTATTTCTAAACACAGTGTTCATAGAAATTATCAGTTTCCCTGTCATCTACTGGCACACCTCTATAGATGATTTTAAAAAAAAAAAATGAGTGCACTAAAATAGCCCAGGAAATATTCCAGATGCTTCATATATCTCTGCCTTTTAATATTCACAATGATATATGACGGACACTATTATTATCCACATTTTGTGCATTGGAAAAAGACATAGATGATTATGCATTTTGCCCAAGATTACACAGTGATGATGATTATAAATTGTGGCGCTGGGATTTGAATTTGAACAGTCTGGCTCAAGAGTTCATATTAACAGTAAGTCCTGTTTTAGCCCCTCCCCCCTCCCCTCCCCTCCCCTTCCCCCCTCCCCTCCCCCCTCCCCTCCCCTCTCTTCTTTTTTTTTTTTTTTCTCTGAGGGATGGATATTAAACCTGGGACTTTATGCATTCTAGCCAAACACTCTAACATTGAAATACATCTCCTGACTGACTCTTATAAACCCACAAGGACTCAGTCCGGGGGATCCCAAGATTCCCTACTCAATGTTCTATTGTTGCTTTTAAGTTTACACACATGAGCCCTTGGGGAGCATGCTCTAACCATGCCCAAGCCATACCAGTAAGCAAACATGATTTTGAGGCCATTAAGCCACACTTTTGGGCTTGTCCTGCATCCAAGTGTTAGATCCATTGCCAGAACATTTGACTGTATCTTGTGTAGCAACAGTAAGAACTCAGTAGGGCACAGGCTTGCCCAGGAACAAAGGCTAGTTCCTGTCTGGACGCTTTAAGGCAGGATGCATCTGATATCTCATGAAAATGAATGAATCTTATCCAGAGGGAAAAGCCACTTATCAAAGAACATCTTCCCTTTGTCTGCTTCTTCCGCAGACCTAGAAGAGAATATTAAGCAGGAAAAAGCACTCATGTTTCTAAGTTTTCTGTTTTCCGTACCTTCACCTATTTGCAGTCTTTCAACATGGCACTCAGCAATAATCTCTGAAAGTGTTTTTCTCAAGTTCAAGACTCCTTTCCTGCGGGATTTAAAATGTCTCCAAAGATTCCTTGTAAGGAAACACTATAAACAAATAAGTAAACTCTTGCTTCCATTCAACCAGCAACACTCTAGCCTTTCCTATTAGTCTCTGATAAAACCCCTTGAGTACAGAGGGCCTGGACTCCAATCAGAGTGGCCAAGGCATTGCTCCTTGCACAAAGTTTAGATGTGTTCAGTAAGTGTGCATTTTTTACGTGACGACAGCTTTTGTTATATTTGAACAATGATTTGTATGACAAGCAAATAATTTGCCTTCTGGAATGAAGTGCTCGTCAGGATGATTTGGGGATATTTCCATTTTTGGTGAGCTGCTTAGCAGCATGGTCTTGTAACTTGACCATAGTTGTCTCTAATTTTGGCCTGTGGTTTCTCTTCTACTTAGGCATAATGACGTCAACAGAAACAAGAGGAAAGTCTACAGCAGAAAGCACATTGCTGAGCCAGAGTCAAAGGAGCTCTTCCTATAAATCACTCTTTTAATTATTATGCATGCCCTCCAGACACAACTGGGAGTTCCTGGAGACTATCTACTGTGGTAATAAGACCGCAAGAACATCACCTCACCAGCCGAGCAGAATATCTGGATGCCTTAAATCTATAACCTGAGACTTGTTATAAGATAACACTTTGGAGCATATCTGTATATAGAACTTGTTTGTTTTTTAAGATGCTATTTGCAAATATGATTGGGCAATGTATGCATTGAAAACATCTGATGTTTGGTTGATTCAACCCTCTCAAAGCACATCCACCAGGCTCTGACAGTACTGGTGTTTTGTCGATTGCATGAGAATTTGCTAGTGTTTATTGATACTTCCTCCGTAACAAGGGCAGCTTTGGCTCAGCTCAGTGAGGCTAAGTCATTGGTATTATTTTCTGTCGAGAATGTTTTTTCTGTCATTTCTACTTTTTTTAATAAAGAAAATGAAACATTATTAATAGCCACGTCTGAGCACGGGGCATCTACTTCCTATTAAATCTGTGACGTTCCGATTTTTTAAAAGGCTCTGGGAGTGTTTTGATCGCTGATACTTGATATCAAGAGCAAACTGGCCTGTTTATCTTGTTTTCCTGGGGTGGGGGTCGGTCAAATAAAACATTCCATTCTTCATTAAGCACAGAAGGCTCAGACGAGGATGAAGAGCAAATTGTTGACCTGGGAAAACATTGATGACAAGTGAAGATTTAGTTCTTTCGTGGGTCACTTTTTTTCAGCCTCCAACACATCATGAGGCTTGTCTAATCCCTGTGGGAGACAGTGTGGAGCCTAAGTTCATAGCAGCCTTATTGTTGACACAGCCCTTTTAATCCCTGTAAACTATGACTTACAGGAAGGTCCATCTTACCGTGGAAAAATACATTGCTGTGGAAACTATAAGTGTTTCATTTTCAAAGTGTTAGTGTGGCCTATGAGGGAGGGGCTGTCAGTTTGGCTTAAGAATAGAATGTCTTCTTACCAGTAGGCGTGAGTACAGAAAGTCCTGCCATCTAATGTGGGCCACAGAGCAGGCCAAATGTCTGAATCTGAAGGTTATAAATGCTTGTAAATGTGAGTCAACTTGATTTAATGAGCTACAATGACATGAAGGAGTTAATACCTGAGTGTGTTTTATGCACCGCCACCATGTGGTGATAACACTCTTCCTGTTTTATAAATTAAAAATGCAATTCTGAGGACACTAAGTTCTGTGTCCAAAGTTTACACCACTAGTTGATAGCAGATGAGACATTGATAAAGAGCTTGTTCATTATCTTTGCTACAGTATCCTTTAGTCTTATGCTGTGCTGTCTTCCTGGGATAAGGCATGACGTTCTTTGATCTTGGACAAGCAACGTTGTCTTCTTGGGAAATCAGGAAAATGGTAAGAGCGACCTTAACACACAGCTCTAAAGAATACTCCTTCCAATCTACAAGGCAGCACACTTATAAGTTGCAATGCATTCAATATGTCCTCACTTAAGTCCCACAAATGGCTGCTACTACACAGCCCTAGTGTCATTTCTCATAGTGCCTTTGACGCAAACGAGATGTCCTGTGTCTGGTTTGGGGACTTCACCACTACTGCCCTATTTTTCTGTTTCCTCACATCTCATTATTGTGGACTATGCCTGAGATTCTAACACAGAACACTGGACAAGTGCATATGGAATGTGTTTTCCTGTTTCCCTCCTGATGCAGAGGAGGCCACAGGATGAAATAACATGTGGCTCTTGTCCCAAAATGTGACCTGCAAGAGTGGAGATCCAGAAAGTGTTCCCTCTGACCCCAACAGGTCCAAGTTTTCTTCTGAAATTGTTATTAAATGTAAAAGGTGAACGGTATGACTATTCTGTAGATTTTTGAATCAATACAGAGAGAATAATTAAAAATAGCGAAGATGGTTAGGGAAATGTCCCAACAGTTAAAAATGCTGGCTGCTCTTACAGAGAACAAGGGGCCAGTTCCCAACTGTATGATAGTGGCTTATAACCATCTATAACTCCAGTCCAAGGGATCTGACACCCTCTTCTGACCTCTGCAGGCACAAGACATGTACACAGTGCACAGACACACAGGCAGGCAAAACACAGCAAAGAAAATGTCAAGAGTTTGAGTGAATGAGCTCTGACCCAGAAAACTCTGCAATCCAACTGTGCAGAAGGAACAGTTAGATCCCAGAATAGTGAATATGGCCGAGCAAAGGAAAGGGTAAGTCAGGAATGTTGAGCAGATTCCTATCAGCGGGCCTAAACCCACAGTCTCTAGTTAAGGGCAATGTTGCTCCCTGAAAAGGCTGGTCCTTGTCATACACGGACATGTCTTTACTACCCAAGTTCCTTCAGAAATGGACAAATTAAAGAGACTTGAAATCTATAGAGACTTTTCTTTTCCACATAGTTTTGTGCAGCATATTTAAAAAAATGAAAATGGAAACTTATTTTTCACTAGGGATTGAGACTCATGTGCATGATAAAGAGTGGAGCAAGATTGACTCCTTTTAGTAAGCAAACATTTGGGGCTCCTGCCCCAATGTCCCCTTCCCATTGGGCTAGTAAAATGGACAAAGTTCTATCAACATGCCTAATGGCATGCAGTAGAGTCGGAAACTTGGCTCCACAGTAAAAAAGCAACCCCAGCATCTGTCAGCATCTTGTAAAGACTGGCGTCTTTAATATCTCCAGAGGGACCTGTATCAGCGAAGTTCAACACACCACATTCAGAATGTTTCTCAGAAACAATAATAGGACACTAAACTCTCACCGCACGTAACAGATTGAATTCCTTTTACTTACTTGTGTTAAAAAGTGTCAAGACCTCACCCCTAATGAATATGTTCTAGGTGTTTATCAGGGGTGTGGTAGTGGGGATAAGACTCTCAAGGCTATCTTCAAGTAAGATTTTGTGTGTGTGTGTGTGTGTGTGTGTGTGTGTGTGTGTGTGTGTGTAGGAGAGGGGTAGCACTAGGCAAGAGCTCTACCATTGAGTTACACTCCCCCACACCATAATATTCTAAGAATTTTTTTCCCTCAAAGTAAAAACGCCAGGAATAGAGACACATGCCTGCCATCCTAGCATTCCGAAGTCAGAAGCTGGACAGTCACAAGTTCACAGCCATACAGTGAGATGCCATTTCAAAAAGCAAACACAAAAAAGGAGTAACCATCTTGCCATGGTTACGTAACACAAAAAGCTAAGTATGCAAATGTGCTTAAATCCCTCAGAACCCCTTTGATACAAATGAGCTAAGTGCTTATTCTTTTGTGCTTTCCTATGAGCTTATGCTACACTGATAAGGCTAAGTGAATATAAGGAATCCATCACAGCAGGCAGCTGTTTCCCCATAAAATGAAGTTCATTCTGTCACTGTTCATGATTCTCATCTGGAGATAGAGGTTGGGTTTGCTTTTACAGCTTCCTCCCATTAACCATCGCATGGTTTTGTATGACTTCTCATGGAACTGATTCCAGTAAGTCTATTAATCTTAACACAATTTCTGCATCACCTTATAGATGTTGGTAAATGGTAAATGGATACTGACCATTCCTTTCAATTTCATAAATCTCCATCTCATTTAGTTCTTCTGGCTCTTCCTGTCCCTTCTTTCTTTCCTTTCCTCTGATTCTTCATCTTCTTTTCCCTCCCTTGCCGTCTCTTAACTCTCCTTAAGGTCATCTTCCAGACTTTTTTGTTTTCTTTACTTGCCCTTTCTTTACTAGACCGTGAAACACGTTACTTTATTCTTTTCTTAGGGCTGAGATAAAACACCCTGAGAAGACTTCTTAAGGAAGAATATCTTTATTTTGGCTCATACACTGGGTGGAGCCCCATCAGGGCAAGAAACCAAGGCAGTAAGAGTTTAAATAATTGGCTTGTACCCACAGTCAGGAGGCAAATAGCAGTAGGCGTCAGTGCTCTGCGAACTTCATGCATCAGTCCAGGATCGCAGTCCAGGAAACTGTCAACCACAGCAGACAAATTGTCCCGTATTATTAACCAGTTTGAGATAACCCCTCATAGGTGAGCCTGGAAGGTAGCAGTCCAGATGGGTCTATTCCATCAAGTCAACAAATATGGTTAATCACAATAACCTAACCAACCCTTACCAACTTGACACTCAAACGCATCACTTTAAATTCCCGCCTTCCAGTTTACATTCCTAAAGTTTCATGGCCATCTCATAATACAAAATATAACCAAACTTTAAAAACTCCAATTATTTTTTTTTTAGCAATTCTAATAGTGTCAAGGTCCAAAGCCCTTGTATTATCTGAGTCTAAAAGCAATTTCTATAAAGTGAGGACACCTAACAAAAATTAAAGACAAGTTGTATGATTTCAAATCGTAATGACAGAGTAACCACTCCCACTTAAACATGGGAGAACCACGGCACAGAAAAGGATGATTCAAGCAAAGCAAGACCAAAATCCAGTAGGGAAAACATCAAACCCCACAGCTCCATGTCTGATATCTGAACCTCCTAATGTAATTTCTAGGCTCCAACAGGATTTTGAAACTCAGTTCCTCTACCTCAGGATGTATTTGCGTATGCTGTGAATACCATTGGATAATAAAGGAATAATTTTGGCCTATGGCAGAGCAGCTTAGAAACAGACAAAAAAATCTAAACATAGATACAAAAAATAAAAAAATAGACAAAGTCAAAAAAGATATGCTCCAGTCACCTAAAGAAACAATATATAATAAAATTCAAATAATTCACAGGAAATTTGACAATATAAATTAATAAAAATAAATTAAGTTAATATACAAAAACTAACAATAAGCCTGAGCCATATGTCAAACAATTTTTATGTAATTATTTAAAATTAAATAACTATGTACAATCTTGACCTCTGGGCTAAGCTAGGCTAAAAATTTCTTACTACACTTCAACTGTTGTTTCTCCACACTCCCTATAGGCATATCACCCTTCTCTTGGGCCAGTTACATCCTGTGCATGTGGCTTTCCTCAGTAGATATCCCCTGGTCCTAGAATCTCTAATATTCTGATGTCTTCATGGCAACTTAGGCTTTACCTTGACAGCTTACCAACACTGGCCTCTTAGACCTCTTTACAGAGGATCTGACTAAGCCACACATTGCCTAGCCTCAGCTGCTTTCTGAAACCGAGGAACAGTCACCTTTGACCCCCTCAGTCGTATCTGTAAAACAAGCACTACGGGGATGACACAGCCAAATTCTGTCACCACTCAAGATGGAGCCTGACACCCCTAGACCACAACTCTATCAGCTTTTGTATGTTGACCATAGGCAAACCCTCTCACTGTAATTGAATGAGTCTGCAAAGGAAATCTAGGAAGCAGAAGTGTACAGGTTTGTAGTGGAAAAATAAGATGTTCATGGTTATGAAATCAACACAGTGATTAAGCCAACACTATGAAGTAGGCAGGCACTCAAAAAAGTCCCAGGAGTTAGCATCAGAGTCTGAGATCATGAAAGTTAGTCTAGACTTCCAGATACTCTTGTAACATGGGGTTCAGTATGGCCAATGACAAAGGAAAGTGAAGTCCATAGCAAGGGGTTTTAGGAAGTTCTGTTGAAGAAGCAAGCTTACTTAGCATTCATATTTTGCTTCTTGTATGTAATTCTTCTTCCTTCCTGGGCACAGCACTTCCTCTTTAGTTATGAGAACAAGTGTTTCATGCAAATAAAGAAAGGAAGAAAAGGAGGGGAGCAGGGAGAGAGAGGGAGGGAAGGAAACGTGGGAGGAAGGGAGGGAGGGAGGGAGGGAGGGGGGGGGGGGAGAAAGAAGGAAAGGCAGGAAGTGTCAGTTACCTGAATAGCTGCCCTAGCTCTGAAAAGTAGCCTGTGTGATTTGTTGAATAAACTCTACTAAGTAAACACTGGTATCAGGCCTCTGGTGGGACCTATCAAATACAAATTCTAATTAATGTATTCAGTTAACAGAATGGATACAGATCAGAAAACTAGACTAAAGCAACATTTCTTTCTTTTCTTTCTTTCTTTCTTTCTTTTTTTTTTTTTTTCTGTTCGCTCCCAGGTCATGGAAACATTACTTGTGTTCCAGAATTGAAGTCAGTTTTGTTAGCTCATTTGGAAAACAGTGCAAATAAAATCCCATACCGTAATACTGTGATATGAGGACATATTCCCCAGCTGACCGCAGGCAGGCTCCTGGCCCAGAGTGCTCAGTAGTTGTCCTTCTTCAGGAGACACTCTTGGCTGAGGGTGTTCTCCTTGACCAAAAGTATGTATCTCCTTAGAAACCCCATGATGGTTCTGTCTGTAAGAACACAGGCCCAGTCTTTATCCAGCTTTAGATAACTCCCAAAGGTCATCTCAGCTCCAGGACAGATCATGGATTTGGCCCATCTTTTCAGCCAATTCCTTCTTTCTACTTCTCTGTGGGCAACGGTCTTAAGAACCATCTGAAACAAACTTCCTGCAACCAATCTTGAAATCACATCTTATTTCCAGGATATATGATCTGTGATAGCATGTCAACATGTCCTAGACTTATACAAAAGAAACTTGTTTCACTATAGTTGATGCTTAATCCAAATGGTATATTAAATGGCTTTAAGAGCACTTCTCACTACCCACAGAGTAGGTTTTTTTCCTTAATACTTTTTATAACCAGTTCTAAAATATAGAATTTAGAACATTCTACCATCATGAAAGTTCAGAGCCAAAATACGCGTGCTAGGGCACAAGTGTTCAGACAAATTATTAAAGAAATTCAATTTGACTACAACTTCACTTATTTGCTAATGATGCCAAATTGATACTTAATAGAGTATCCTGTGGTCATGATTATTGATACACACTATTCCTAGCATTTTTCCATAGGCTCTGATCCCAGATGTAATTTATCAACCTCATTTCATTACTGATGGTTGAATTATAACCTGGGTCTCCAAAAACATATCACCTCCACACTGTGGCATTTATCAAAAATAGGAAAATATCTCCATATATAGTTTTATAAAACTTATTGAAACCATCATATGTTTTAAAAAGCCAATAGCTCCATAAGGGGCCATAAAATAAATTTCTCTTAGAGTTAGTACTGAGGGGAAATCTGCCTCCGTAGAAAAACTGGCCTGGTGCTTTTTATTAGCTAATAAGAACCTTATATGACTGCTTTCCTTTTCTTCTTGCTTGCCAGGAAAGGGTCAAAAGTGAAGTTTGCACTCAATCTAAGTAGCAATCCTTATCCTAGATTTTTCTAGAATACTCATCTCACCAATCCCATCACCCTCCTTTGTTCTTAACTTCTCATTCTTTCTTGATAATTGAAATGTACCTGTGAATTCCGTCTCCAAAACTTCTAATATGTACCGAATGGCATAAATATAAACGGACCCACCGCACCTTACCTATCTAAGCCTGCTTCTTTTATTTCTGAAAATGAGATTCATGCTTTGCTCAAGTCAATACTCACTCAAAATGTAAGACAATTGTTGCCTTCAATTTACTAATTGCCTATCAAGGACGAGAGAAATCACATAAAAGTATGTATAAAATATGAATCAAGAAATAAGAAGAAGTAGGGATGGGAGGGTCGGCATTGAAAGAGGGAGAGACCACCTTGGATTTTTTGGTTGAGATGATTGGTTGATTAGTTGTTTGGTTGGTTTGGTTTTTGTTTTGTTTTTGATTTTTTGAGACAGGGTTTCTCTGTCTGACCCTGGTTGGCCCCAAACTCAGAGATCTACCCGCCTCTTCCTTCCACGTGCTGGGATGAAAACTGTGCGCCTCCACACCTGGCTCCAGGCACATGACTTTTAAGGTTCAAATTTAATAGAGGCAGCCAAATAGATAGAGATCTATGAAATTTCAGTGGCCTTATGTGCTTTCTGTGATCAAGGAGGAATACAGACCCATCAACAGTATTACCTGTGCACAGCAAGACACCATTACCAGTAGATTGTCAAACTCATATAAGCTTCAAAACTTTCATTCAGCCCTTTCTTGATGAATCTATGTTTTCCCACACAGGGACAGGTAGCAAATACTCAGAAGAGAGTCCCTTGTGCTATCCAGTCCGTCTTCTAGCTGTGACTCAAGTATATGGACAGAGTCCGAAATCCAGAGTATTTTCATTGTGACCTGAGCATAGGGCATCCCTCCTCTCATGGCTTTGATTTACTTGTGCCGTCTGCTTTAGGAAAGACCCTACTATGAGCGAAATGTTCACTTCTGTCCTTACTCACAAGACCACTCTTTGAGGTATTAGAGCTATGCAGCTTCTTCTCCCCGCCCCAGGAGGGGGGGGTGGTGTACCTCTTCTAAAGCACAGTGGGGTGCCTTGGATCCTGCCTGTCCAGTGGAAACTTTCCCCAACTGTGCTGTGTGCAGAGGCAGAGGCTCTTTCTCCTTCACCTTCTCTAACTTTGGAGAGTTTTCAGCCTACCCTGCCTCCCTTTCCCTCCCTCGGGTCTCACAGGAAATCTCTTAACACACCTTCTGCTTTATAGCTGCTTCTCAGATGCCCTAAGCTGATGACCCTGGCTCCTGTGCCCTTCCTATTCTCTCACATCTTATTCTCGGGCCAGCCTTCCCTCAAGTTAAGCATTTGGTTTAGGCTTGCTCTTCTCTCCTTCCCTGTTAGGTGGATAGGAGGCCATCAGGGCTGGAGATTTTGGTTCTGTTGATGGAGGGGGTCAGGACACAGGCCTCCTACCAAAAGTTAATCCAGTACAACTATATATGAGCCCTATAACTACTACAGAAAAACTTTATTTCCTTCTGCAACTTGAGTTATGCTCTATTCCTTAATGGCCCATAAATTCCAAGATTAAGGACCAGATCTTAGCTTAGCAGGAGAGTGAGACACTTAATTGACGTGGTATATGGTTTCAGAAACTCACCTTACAGCATGAACAGAATATGTTACCCAAGTTCAGAGAGTCAATTCTCAATAGGAAGCAGAGGAAAATTGTCTCTTCGATTTTCTGCTTTATTCAAAAACCTTGCTATTCACAAGGAAAAACTCACAATTCTTCCAGTCGTTCCCTTCTAATTTCTCCTCACATCATTGGTCCCCATATTTATGCTAATTTAATACAAAGAAAACACAAGCAAATTGTTTACTTTTCAACTCCAGTTGCTTCTAACACTTACTACTAGCATTATCTCTGTTGAAAAAAAAATGATCTTTAAAAACTAATTGTACTTAAATTGTTAATGAAACTGTCACAAGCAGGGTTGGTAAGGTGGCTCTGTAGTTAAGGGCAGTCACTGTTCTTGTAGAGGACCCAAGTTTAGTTCCCAGCACCCACATCACAGAGCCCACAGTCACTTGTAAGTCAAGCTCCAGGAAATCCAATGCCCCCCCTTGACTTCTAGCGACAACAACTGCATTCACATGTGCATACCTATGCATACATACCCATAATTAAAAACAAATTTTGATATTTTAAAAAATGTGACAGGCAATAGATAGTAGGTACAGAAAGTGAATGTTAAACTCTCAGAAGATTCCAGCCCTTATGCTGTTGATGGCAACTGTCTTTACAGGCCCATGAACAGGATTTTTTTTTTCTGTCATAGCAATTTCCAATACCTGGTAAAGGGAATCATGTATCTGAGTCTTGTTTGATGAGAGTCCCAGAATCATTGCTGTGTTTGTCTGGGTCTGCACACTTATCTAAGACACGGATGCCATGGTGTTGCATTCCCAACTATGGCCAGATTGTGAAAAATGTCCCAGCTGAAAGCAATCATCCCGAGCTTCAGTGGGATCAGAAGAAGGCAGGAAGTCCACCCTTCTGCTCTGCGTGTAAGGGCAGCCTTCCAGGTGAATGCCTGGCCACTCACTGTTCTCCCCCAGATTTAAAACTCGCCACCAGCAGAAAAGATCATTCCTCTAACTTTCAGACTATTTGCTGGAATTTATTGTGGCCCAATGAGTATTTAAAAATAGTTATATCATTAGGTATTGTTCAGCCTCCTTCCAGAGCCATTTAAAAGACCACATTTCCTCTCCCAATCTTCTTTTGTTTTCCAGACATACCACAGCCCTAAGGAACGTGTAGCCTGCACTATACAAAATTGTTCAGGAATGAGGTTCCTTGATTGTCTACCCAATTAAATAGATCTCCTGACCTGGGGGAAACTAAGTTACAATAACATTACAGTTTGTCTCCAAGCCCATGAGTAAAAATAAACCTTAAAAACCAGGGCTGAAAATTCCATTGGGCCAAGAGAATTGCAGAAGGGCTTTTGGATGAAGGTTTGTAGTAAGAGGTTTCTGGCCCAGACTTTCAGGCCTAGCCTCAAGGTTTAGATGCACAGTGCCACAGTCCCACAGAGACACACAGATGCTTACATTAATTTTAGGCTGATCCGCCTAATGCCCAGGCATATAACTTGCTAACTCTTTACCCTTAAACTAACCTATGATTCTTATCCTGTTCAGTCATGGGGCTCGGTACCTTTTCTCAGAGCAGCATAGTTGTCCTCTGCATCTTCTGGCTTGTCTGGCAACTCTGGAGTCTCTGTGACAGTTCTGCTCTGTTCTTCCTGTTCCCAGAGTTTTCTTAGTCTGGTAGCCCCGTCCACACATCCTGTCTTCCCTTCGCCAATCAGCGTTTTTTTATTAAACTCATATGTGGGACAATTATTTACAATGTAACATCATAAATCCACTACAAAGGTTCAAAAGCATATTCACACTTTCCCAAACTCATATGCAGACCTCACGATCCCTACAGGTTGCAAGCTGGGTTGATGATGGGCTTTGAATCCAACCCTGTTCAAGACTGTTAGCAGCTCTTCGGCCATTTACTTACTCTTAGATTTTGTTACAAGGCCAAGGTCAAGGCTGCCTTCTCTTCTGTTTTTCAGTAATAAATACCTGGGAAAGTATGGTGTCCTGAGTGGAGGTTTGGAGATCAGCAGCTCCTTCTCAACACCCTTCAGAAGTTAGGACTTGTACATGATTCCAGGCAGAACTCACAATCCTTGCTTATTAAACCTCCAGACAATGAGATTTCTCTCTTCTCTCTCCTCTCTCTCTCCCCTCTTCCTCTCCCCCCTCTCTCCTCTCTCTGTATGTCAATCTCTCTCCTTTATCTTTCTCTCCCTCTCTCTTTTCTCATTAACTCTTTTGAGTTACTCCAACCATAAATGCCAAGAAGCTCTTTCTCCAGGCCTCATTATTTCCCTAGGCCTGCATTACCAGAAATGTTCCTGTGTAGACTGACTCACTCAGCCATGGAGAGACTTCAATCCAGTACAAATGTAGAAGGGTTCAGGGGAGTCAATTCTAGAAGCCTAAAATAGTAAAAGAAGGATTGAATAAGTCTATAAATGCAAGAATTGGCACTTTTTGTTTTAACTATAAAATGTATTTCACTCATAAGGCCATGTTTTATTGATGTGTGTGTCTGTGTGTGTGTGTGTGTCTGTGTGTGTGTGTGTGTGTTCCAGTGATGTGAAAACCACTTTAAAGCTAATAAATGGCTCATATTCCCTTTGACCCATGAAGTAGGCAATCATGAAAGACAAATGTCTTAGGGTTATACATCTCTCTTTTGGTGTGTTTATAATAATTTAATGTTTCAAAGCATCTCTTTGAGGCAGGCAGCTGTTAAATGATGAATTCATATTCAACATGTGTGTTGTCCACTGCTGTAAACAGATATTGTTGAATGACTTTTGCATTGCACATCTAAAATCTAGTCTAGGCTTACATCTCCTTCCTCTATCCCCCACAAAGATCTATCTTGTGGGATTTACCTGCTTTATTTCCACGTTAGTGCTTGATATCTAATATGACTTGTTAACAGAGCTCACTATATTTTCTGGTCAAAAGTGTTTATGGGAAAAACTTTAGATTTATACAAGGGCTGGGACATGTGACTCATATAAACTGTAATAAGAGTATTGTTGCTGAAACCTGGGTTTTCTTTGAAGCCTCGTCATCCCGTTCTTGGGAAATCATTAAGCAACATGCCCCGAAGGGTAAGTGAAATGCATCGAGCAATAAAACGTCAACAAACTACAGGATTTGAAGATCATACACTTTCATCTAAACATGCCCTTCTTGCCTTTCATTTGGCAGGAGTTTAGTTTCTGAAAAGCAATAAACTCTAACTCTCTGGCTGATCCGGGATGTGTTTAAGAAATCAAATCCTTGAGCCAGAAGCAATAGGAACTTTTACATAGGAGGGCTCCCCACCTTAGAAAAAGCACAGGATGAGAAATGTAAACAAAATGAGAACAGAAATGCATGTCTCAATTGTCCAGATCTTGGGTTTTTGTGATGAGAGTGCACACCAAAACCCTAGGACAGGAGAAACAACTTTAAATCTGTTTAAACAGGTGTCCAGAAAGTACATGCAATCTTGGTGCACAACCAAATGGGCATGGTAAGTTTCCCTGTCCACCAGCCTCTGGGACCTTCTCAAATCTAGGACAGACAGTATTCAGTCTCATATCAAGTTTGTAGCCAAGAAACACTTCCTATAGCTAACCAGGATTCACAAGCAACTTCATACTTTACTTAGGCTTCTTAGGAATAATAAAGGAGATCCAACAAAAACCCATAGTAATATTTACCTAACACATTTTCTCTTCCACCTCCGGCCCCCACTCACTAGGAGCAAGCATTTCAATTCTCACTTTCCATGGCTTCTCTCAGCTCATGATTCTCTGTTCCTTTCTTATCCTGTAACACGTTGTGATGTAGAATGACCCTGTGTATCTCCTGGCATCAAAGGATCTCTTCTATTTACAGCATGGAATCAGAAATTTGATCTGGTAATTAGAGGATTTTTCTCTAGCTGGGCAGAGGAAAGAAGAGATAGTAAACATCCTGTAGTAACAGTTTGATTTCAACATGTATGCTTAATGATACAAGACAAACTAATATCAAAAGTGGGCTTGGAAAGATGGTTAGAGGAATTTGTTGTCCTTGCAGAGGGTCCAGGCTCAGTTCCCAACACACACAACCATCTGTAACTTTAGCTCTGAGACATACGATGCTCTATTCTGACCTCTGTGGGCACTAGGCATGGAGAACTTACATACACGCAAAATATTCATGCACATAAAAGAAATAAATCTAAAAAAAATTTTTTTAAACTAGTGAAGATTAGGTTAGGATATACAACACTGTTAGAGTGCTTGCCCAGCATGTACCACATTTACCAACTGAGACTTGAAAAATACCTGAAGATGTGTTGATGGTGCTATTATCATAGTCTTAGGATAATAAAGGTTTGACTGGAGAAACTCATTTTTATAAAAACAGACCAGGGCTGGGTGGTGGTGGCGCATGCCTTTAATCTCAGTGCTTGGGAGGCAGAGGCAGGTGGATCTCTGATCTACAGAGTGAGTTCCAGGACAGCCAAGACTGTTGGAGAAACTCTGTCTTGAAGTAAAAAACAAACAAACAACAAAAAACTCAGAAGATTTCAAAACAGTCAAGTTCTCTTTCAGAACAATGAATCTGGTAGGTAGATTCCTAGTAGAATCTACAATTACAAGAGAGGGAAAGGAACCAATAAAGAAGGCCATTCACAGCCCTGGGATGTTATGTCTATATGTAAAATCCATTGTCCAAGTTTGGAATGACAAGCTAGAGGCTGTGGATATTAACTCGTCCTGATCACCTAATAGGTTCTATCCTCCAGGGATTATAAATCCATCTGGAAGAGTAAACTGTGCAAACACAGAGGCACTGGATGAATTCAAATCTTGGCAAGAGTATGGCGTCTTGGAACTCAAGGAGCCACCCCATCTCTGTTGCTATTACCATACAGAAATGCCAGCCCAAGGTTGCCCAACTCTGTCATAACCGCCTAAGAAAGTAAAATGTCTTGTGCCATAACCTCCCAATTTTTCCCACCCTTGGTTTAATATTTGTGCTACATATGAAGGCCAAATACCAAACCTATCAGTTTATATGGTTCCCAGGCCAGACAGTTTGATGAGGGTAAGAGTGATTAAAAAAAAGAAGAAAGAAAGAAAACCTTGAAATAAATATGAAACAAATATTTGACTCATATCTGATTCAGTATGAATATTCAATAGTTTATATTGCAAAAACTATCTACTGACAAATAAAAATTATTTCAAGAAAGTAAAATGGAAATTTTACCAAGTAAATAAATTTAGTTAATCACAGAAAATACGTTCAGAGCACAAAAAAGTCAGGGTATGCAAAATGCCTTGAGTGAAGACACCTTTACCCAATTACTCCTCTTACAGAACTTTACACGCGCGCGCGCGCACACACACACACACACACACTCATATTCACACACACATACACACACAATCTTCTTGATTATAGCAGATTAGTATATAAGAATATGTATTACACCAATTTGCATCTAAAATATTGTAAATAATTAAGTTATGTAGCAAATAGAACTTGGTTTGGGTCCATTTTGTATGGTCTGTCTGTACATGCGGCATGCAAAACTACATACACTAAAAACGATGCTGGTGAAAATAATTTTACAGCAAACAAAAAGAAGACTACAAATACAAATCATTTACCTTTCCGTTTTCTTACATGTTTGTACTTTTGTGATACCCTGGATAAAGGCAAAAGTAGGGGAAACCAGAAAACAATTGGAATTGGATGATAATATAAATTGCTGTGATACATTACAGCAGTGCTGAGTGTCGGGGAGGTTTACCATGGTTTTGCCTCAACCAGAAAGAAACACTCACACTATACAAACTTTTTAATGAGAATGGTATTCTTCAGAGGAGAATTAATCCCAAATAAGTAGATTCAAGAGCTTTGTTGAAGCTGCCAGAGGGACTAGATTAGCAACATGGAATTGCCTTGGGTTATGCATACACCCTCTTTTAATAATGCACGTGGCAGCCTGAGACCTTCCCTGCACACACCTACACACTTACCTGACTCTGAACAACACAGCCGGTAACCTAGGACTCCTTCCTTCACTGAGATACATTCACACTCACCTCAAACAATGCACCAAGCTTCTTCATGTAAAGACAATCAAACTCGGAGACAGTAAACATTCAAATATATTCCCAGCATAGCTGGGAGGGAGGATAAATTTTGCCTGGACTGGTTTTTAGGTCCCTGGCCAATAGTGCAAACTGTCCTCCAAGTGAAGATTTAGGGAGAAACCCCTGTTGTGGAATATTAATTAAAGATGTATTGCATTTGTTTATGCTGAGGAACATTTGTGTAATGATGCAAAGCTGTGTTGGAATCTTTTATGTTACATTTGTTTAACTCTGTGAAATTGTGTTACTTTGCCTGCCTAAAACTCCTGATTGGTCTACTAAAGAGCTGAGTGGCCAATAGCAAGGCGGGAGAAGGATAGGCGGGGCTGGCAGACAAAGAAAATAAATAGGAGATAAAGAGATGAGGAAGGAGTAAAATGGAGGAGAGGAGACCTCCAGGGGCCAGCCAACCAGCTACACAGCCAGCCAAGGCAAGAAAGGTATGTAGAAAATCCCAGAGGCAAAAGAGAGATGAGATGATTTAAGAAAACCTGGCAAGAAACAAGCCAAGCTAAGGCTGGGCATTCATGAGAAAAAATAAGACTCTGTGTTTATTTGGGAGCTGGGTGGTGGGACCCCAAAAGACCAACGAGCTAAAAGTTTTTTTTTTTAAAAAAAAAAAAACAACTCACCAACTACAAACACCTATTTACCATCTGTCTTAGTTTGCTTTTTTGCTGCTGTGATAAACAACCATGACCAAAATCAACTTTGAGAACAGAGAGCTTATTTCAGTTTAGAGTTTGTAGTTCATCATGGAAGCATGGGAGGGCAGGAACCTGGAGGGGGGAATGGAAGCAGAGGCTGCGGAGGACCATTGCTTACTGCTTTGTTCCCCAGGCTTGCTCAGCCTGCTTCCTTCTATAGCCCAGGACCACCTTCCCAGAGGAACATCACCCACATCGATCATTAATCAAAATAATGCCCTGAACACTTGCCTATGTGGGTACTATGACAGAGGCCAGTTTCTCAGTTAAGGTTCCTCTTCCCAGATAACTCTAGCTTATATCGAGTAGAAAAAGTTAATCAAGACATTGCCTCCTGCTTATGCGTAATTGGAAATGGATATAAAACCAAATGCATTATGGGGAGGAAAGTAGTAGAAAAGTTACATTACTTAAAAGCCTGTCCATCAAAATAGAGAACCACCCACACTACATCCTTTAGCAACCAAATTTCTTCTTCCCTTGATCACCATTAAAAAATACTACACACTGATGGGGGTGGGGTGTGATGTAGACATAACCTGCCACCCTTTACCCTGAAGCTAATCATAATAGAAAACCTCCCAGGAAGAAAAAAATTAGTGTTCTACCATGGAGTCTCACTACGGAAGCAAAGCACAATCAAGGGCAGGCCCTATGGCCAGCTGGAGATGACCAGCCCAAAACAAATTCAGCTGTGTTCGGGGAGACTTCTTCCTCATGATGCTCTATTGGAGCTCTTTTTAAAAAACAGACAAACAAACAAACAGACAAACAAACAAACAAAATAACCTTACTGACCTTTTGCTTACATATTGTGGTTTCTGATTTTGACTTGCTCTGTATTTTCATTCTGCTGGTATGTATTCCTTCTGCTTTTTGTTGTCATGGGGGTATTTCACTTATTTTTTTTCTTTTTCTCTGTTTTCCTGTTTCTTTTCTAAGGAAAGAGAGAAAGAGGCTTCGAGTTGGGTGAGTTAAAAGGTTGGGAGGATCTGAAGGGAGATGAGGAGGGGAAAACCATGATAAGAGTATATTGTAGGAAAATCTTCAATTTTAAAAGAAGAAAACTCATTCTAAGTATTGAAGTCCTATGAGTACCCTCCCTCGTGTGGTCTGTGGTCATCTGTCACTCTTCGTGGTACCTGGCCTGCTTTATGGCTTTAATTGAAATAAAAATCACCCTGCAATCTTTGCAAGTCTATCTGAACCTTAACTAAGAAGCAAAGAACATAAAAACATGGCCCAGACCCTGACCCCAGTAACATGATAAAAACAAGAGATGAAGTCAATGAAAAATGAAGCAAACACTTAAAAAAGTACAATAAAAAACAAAAGCCAGATTTTGGGGATTTAAAAAAGTCATAAACCCTAGGCTGAAACAAACAAACAAAGCAGAAAGGTGGGGATTAGCTCAGTGGCTCTGAGTTCAATCCCCAGCATTAAGAAACAAACACAACATCAGGAAAGACCTAAAATATCAGTACAAAAGACAAAATAACCATTTTATTATGTGTTTTACTAAGATAATGAAAATATAATGACCAATTCTATAAAGATGACATTTGAAAAGAAAGTGACAAATCCTTTAAAACTTATAAATGGCAAATAATAGCAAGAATTGGCAAATGGGACTACATGGAGAGATAACATTTCTGCCCAGCAAAGAAAGCACGGGTGGAGCAACAGTCTATGGAGTGAGAGAAAACATTTGCCAGCTATACATCTTGCAGGGGATTATATCCGGAATATAAACAAAGATCTAAAACATTAAACACCGGTTACATTGGCCCCTTCCTGGTTTCCTGGCCTTGGTCCATATTTCTCCCACCTAGATATGCACATTTAACAGTTAAGAGGCTAGGATCTGCATTGGAGTGAGAATATGCACACATCCATGTACACACAGGGGAGTTTAAGTCAGCCACACAGAAGAACAAAATTGTGATTTAGTTGTGTCATTGCAGAAAAGTGGGGAAACTGGAGATTATCATACTAAGCAAAATAAATCAGGCTCAGATAAATGGCACATTTTCTCTCGTTTACAGGATCTAGATTTAAATAGTATGGTGGTGAAGAAGAAAGAGACTTTGAGTTGGGGGTGAGCAATAGGGGGATAATGGAGGGCGAGTATGAGCAAAGTAAATGGTATGTCCTGGGTAATGTTTACTGTCACCTGGGAAGAGGAACCTCAACTGAAAAATTAAATAAGTCAGGTTGGTATGTGGGCATCTCTATGGAGGCATTGTTTTGATTGCCAATTGATGTAAAAGCCAAGCCTGGTATGAGCTTTTCAAACTCTATTTCTTTGGGTTAACCATCTAACCCACCCCTTGGTTTCCCAAGCTCATCCCTACTTAAAACTTTCTCACCCCAATGTTCTGCTGTTCTGTTTTTCTTTTTAATCTAATTTATAATCCCTTCTACATTAAGGCGTCCCTGCAAAAGACTCCTGTCTTAGTGTTTCTGTTGCTGTGAAGAGACACCATGATGGTGGCAACTCTTAGAAAAGAAAAACATTAAATTGGGGTGGCTTAAGTTTTTAAAGGTCCAGTCTATTATAATCCTGGTGTGTCATGGTGGCGAACAGGCTAACATGTTGTTGGAACAGGACCTGAGAGTCCTTACGTCTTGATTCAAAGGCTACAGGAAGTGAACTGAGACACTGGGCATGGCTTGAGCATATGAGACCTCAAAGCCCACCTCCACAGTAACATACTTCCTCCAACAAGCCACATCCACTCCAACAAAGTCACACCCTCTAATGGCCACTCCTAATGGGAGTCAATTACATTCAAACTACCATAACCCCCTTCTAGCTTCCTAGCTCCCCCTTCTTATTAGCACAGAAAATAAAGGATTTGTGCTAGGGTTTGCATATGGGAGGAATCATATAGCATTCATCTTTCTGGGCCTCAGTTGCATGGCTCAGTATAATCCATGTTTTCCCGTTTGATCCATTTACCTGTCAATTTCATAATTTCCTTTGTCTTTATAGCTAAGTAGCATCCCATTGTGTATATGCACCACATTGTCCTGTCAGTTTATCTGTTGATAGCCATCTATAGTGATCCCATGCCCTAGGTATTGTGAACACAGCAGCAATGAACAAGAATGTATGTGTCTCCACAGTGAGATATAAGGTGCTTTGGCACACACCCAGGAGGGGCACAGCAGGGTCATAGGGCAGTTCCAGTCTAGATTTGTTATGTGTATTTGTTTGTGTGGGAAGGATTGTTTGGGTTTTGTTTGATTGTTTGCTTTTGGTTTGGTTTGTTGCTGCTGTTGTTTTTGCAGGTTTTCACTCCCACCAACTTAATTGTTCCCCTTCCACCTCATCCACAATATTTGTCCTCAATTTTATTCTTGATGATGGCCGTTCTGCTGGAGTCAGAAGGAATCTTAAAGTAGTTTTAATTTGCATTTTCCTGGTGGCTAAGGTTGTCCAGCACTTTAAAAACTGTTTTTCTGTACTTCTTCTTTTGAATTGTTTTCTTCACAGCTGTTTTTAAATTTGGGCTGGGTTTGTTTGGGTTTTTTGTTTGTTTGTTTTTTGTTTTTTTTTTTTTTTGGTTTTTGTTTTGATGTACAGTTTTTGAGTTCTAGACACTGATCTTCTATCTGATAAATATCTTGGCAAAGACTGCTGCCCCCTCACACTCAAGAATAGTTCCTTCTGCATTATATAAGCTTTTAAATTACATAAGCTCTGCCCATTGATTGTTGGACTTGTTTCCTGCACTATCAGAACCTTATTCAAAAAGTTCTTACCTCTACCTGTAAGTAAAGGCTACTCCCAACTTTCTTCTCTAGCAGCTTTAGGGTATAAAGTTTTAGGCTGAAGTCTTCAGTCCGTTTCTAAAATGCTATCTGTCTTTGTTGGTTGAGGTGTGTTTCTTGCAGACAGTCAAAGATGAAACCTATTTCCAAATCTGATCCATCAGTCTGTCTTTGTGTTGTGGAATTTAAAACATAAATATTTAGATTTCAATTGAAAGATCTGTGTTTAGTCCAATAATCTTATTGATTTTGTAGTGTTTTCTTTGGATGTCTTTGGATTAACTGTCCTGATGTTTATTTACTCTTGTGACATCTTGCTGTTTATCCTTCTTATCCTCTTTAGAGTGGGTTTAGTGATCATGAGTTCATTTAGTTTATTTTTTATCGTGGAAATATTTTATTTCTTCTCCTAGTTTTAAACAAAACTAGTTTTGTTTCACATAATATTCTAGAATGGCAGTTGTGGACCTTCAGAACTTAGAATAAATCCTTAGCTCTGAAAGTTCTTGTTGAATAAGCCGATATCATTCTAATGCATCTATCTCTATTAGAAACTCGTTCCTCCTCTCTTGCAGCTTCCAAAACACTTTCTTTTCTCTGTATTTTTAGTGTTTCAAACATAAAATGTCAATGAACATTCTTTTCTCATTCTATTTAAGGTTTTGTACGATTCTTGTAACAAGCTGGGGAGCTTTTTCTCTAGATTTGGGTATTTTTCTCCTGTGATTTTATTGAACAGATTGTCCATCCTTTTGGTGTGATATTCTTCTCCTTCTAATGAAAGCCAATAATTCAAGGGTTTACTGTTTTAATGATGTCCCATATCTCTCTAATGTTCTCTTTGTTATTTTTTTATTTGTCATCACCTTTGCTGAATGATATAAGAATATTTTTAACATATAAAGGGCATCTAGAAAGGCCTGAAGTTAATAACTTGTGTGATGATGAAAGATTGACGACCTTTCCTAAGATTAACATTCGTATCAAAAATGCTCACAGCTCCTAAGGCTGCAATGGACATTCCAGCTAACACACAATAAAGCAGGAAGAAAGTAATAAATACATAAAGATGGGGAAAATTATATAGTAAAATTGTCTTTACTCAAAGATTGCTTACATACATTAAATCCTAAGAAACCCTCAAATAAACTAGAAGTAACAGTGACATTTTCAAAACCTCAGGAAGAGCCATTTAAAAAATGAATTGTCTCTCAATATAATGAATAACTAGAGACAAAATCCTAAAACATTTTCCAGTTGTATCTCAGAAAAAAAATTAGAAGCAAGCTTAACAAACATATTTATATGCTGAAAATAATAAGACGTTGAGAAAAGCTGAGGAAGACATAAGCAGCAGAAATTGATATGATACAGAATTATGATCAATTAACAGATTCCAAATATAGACCCACATGTATATGAATAAATAGCTATTTTTACAAAAATGCCCAAGTAAGTCATTGGGGAAAGTAGGGTTTTTTGGGGAGTGGAGGGAGTGGCTAGAGGTTTTTTCCCTTCTAATAAGGAATCCTGGATATCTATGTGGGTATAATTGTTCATTTTATGTCAATTTGGCTAAGCCTCAATGTCCAGATATTTAATCAAACATTATTTTAGGTGGTGTTTTGTGATATGAGATTAATACTTTAACCAGTGAACCTTAAGTAAAGCAAACTGCCCTCCATGATGTAGGCAGCTCTTATCCAATCTACTGAGGGCCTGAGTATAACATATATACCTCCATTAAGCAAAAAGAGTCTGTGCTTGTGCCAGCAGATGGCCCCTGACCTTGAATTGCAACTGTCCCCAGAGTTTCCAGCCTGCCAGCTTAATCTCAGCAGACTTTGAACTCACCACGCCATCAGCCATCTCATTATTTATAGCATTATTTTTTAAAGTCTTCTTTCACACCCTCTTTCTTCATCTGTGTCTCACATACACATGCACACACGCATATACACAGACACACGCACACAGATACACACACACATACACAGACACACATACATACACACACACCTACACAAGCACACACACAGACACCCACAAATACACAGACACACACACACACACACACACACACACACACACACACTCTCTCTCTCTCTCTCTCTCTGTTGGCTCTAGTTCTCTGAGCAACCCAACAACAGAGTAAAAGAACATGAGGAAAAATGTAAGTGTGACTTTGGATATAAGCAAAGATTTTTTTTTTAGATGGGACTCACAATGCCATAACAATAAAAGATACAATTTGTATTTCTAAGCAACATTTTTGAAAATGCTCTTCAGGAGACATCATTAATAACCTAAAAGGCAAATCCTGGATAGAATAAAATATCCACAGTATGCATTTCTGATAATGAGTTTATTATATTCACAATATAGGAAGTGTAAGTTACATTAAGACAAACTCTCTCACCAAAATATAGAAAAAATACTTGAACAAATGCTTTATAAACGAAGATAAGCCCATGACAATTACACTCCTGGGAAAATGCTCACTATCATTGTTTATTAGGAGTAAAGGCAAAGACACTAGTATCTTGTCACCAGAATCAACATTTAAAAAGGTTTCAACAGCTCCACTTACATACAATGTTGTGATGGGAATATAAAGTGATCAATTTTATGTTGAACATATACTTACCAAATACACCAACATTTCTACTAAATACTAATTAACTCAACAGAAATAAAAACACATATCCACAGAACACATACAAAAATGTTCATAGCAGCTTTATTCATAGTATCTCCAAGCTATAGTCATTCCACATAGTTATTAATAGTTGAAGGGTTAATCAAAACTTTGCACATTCATACATTGAACAACAATGTATAAAACTAAGCTAATAATATATACAAGATAAATTAATTCCAAAAACATTACTCTGAACAAAGAGGATCTCAGATAAAAGAATATATGGTATGTGGTTCCTTTGTAAATAATTGAACAGTTAAGACCAACTATACTGGGTTTTGTTTGTTTGTTTTTGAGTTGCAATTTATTTATCTATTAAAAAAAAATAATCCCATACCCACTACTACTTCTTCTCCCTCCCCTCTTCCCAGTCCTTCCTCCCCTTCCCTCACCTCATACCCCCTCTCCATTTCTCAGAGAGGGTAAGGATTCTCAAGGTGAGTCAGTTCAGTCTGGCATATCCAGCTGAGGTAGGGCCAAGTCCCTCTTCCCTGTATCAGGCCTGAGCAAGGTGTTCCTCTCTAGGGAATGGGCTCCAAGAAGCCAGTTCATGCGCCAGGAATAAACTCTGCAAGAGACTCTACAAACTGCTCATGCTGCTCAACTGTTATTTATATTCAGAGGGTTCCATTCCATGATGGTTCCTCAGCGGTCATTTCAGTAGCAGTGAGTTCCCAATAGCTTGGATCAGCTGTCTCCATGAGTTTCTTCATCATGATCTTAATTCCTTTACTCATATAATCTCTCCTCCCTCTCTTCATCTAGACTGGGAGCTCGACTCGGTGCTTAGCTATAGATCTCTGCATCTGTCTTAACCAGAACCTGGATGAAGATTCTCTAATGGCAATAATGGTGGTCACTCATTTAATTATAGGGGAAGGCCAATTTTGGCACCCACTCTACTATTTCTTGGAGTCTTAGCCAGGGTCATCTTGTGGGTTCTTGGGTGTTCATTCCCTAGAACCAGGTTTCTCTCTAACCCCACACTGGCTCCCTCTATAAGGATATCTATTTCTTTGTTCTCCCTCTCTGTTGCTCCTCTCACTCAACCTTCTCTACTCTTATAATCTCTTCCCACCTCCCCTTGTTCACTCCCCTATACAATCCCAATTTACTCAGGAGATATTCCAGTTTGCTCTATTTCCCCTTTCCAGGGGAATCCATGGATGTCTCTCTTATGTTCCTCCTGTTAACTAGCTGCTCAGGAGTTATGGATTGTAGCCTGGTTATTCTTTGCTTTGCATCTAAAATCCACTTATGAGTGAGTACATACCATGTCTGTCTTTCTGGGTCTGTCTTATCTCACTCAGGATGATACTCTCCAGGTCCATCCATATGCCTGCATTTTTTTTTTTTTACTTCTGAGTAGTACTCCATTGTGTAAATGTACCACAAATTTTAATCCATTCTTCAGTTGAGGTGCATCTAGGTTATTCCAGTTTTCTAGTTATTACAAATAATGCTGCTATAAACATAGTTGAGCTAATGGTCTTGGGGTAAGAATGTGCATCCCTTTGTAGTAGTATTAGTAGTAGTATTGGTAGTAGCCCAGTAGTAGTATTGCTGAATCATTGGGTAGATTGATTCCCAGTTTTCTGAGGAACTGCCACACTTATTTTCAAAGTGGCCGAGTTTCTACTCTGAGTGTTCGTCTTGCTCCAAATCCCCTCTAGCATACGGTCTCATCTGTGTTTTTGATCTTAGCCATTCTGACAGGTGTAAGGTGGTATCTCTGTATTGTTTAGATTTGCATTTCTCTGGTGGCTGAAGATGCTGAGCAGTTCTTTAAGTGTCTTCCAGCCATTTGTAATTCTTATGTTGAGAATTCCCTTTTTAGCTCTGAACCCCATTTTTTAAATTGGATTATTTGGTTTTTGACCTTTAGTTTTTTTGGGTTTTCTATATTTTCTAGAGATCAGTCTTCTGTCAGAAGTAGGGTTGGTGAAGATCTTTGCCCATTATGTTGACTGTCATTTTGTCTTACTGGCCATGTTCTTTGCCTTACAGAAACGTCTCATTTTCAGGAGGTCCCATTTATTAATGGTTGCTCTCAGTGTCTGTCTGTGCCACTGGTGTTATATTTTGTGTTCTCCCCTGTGCCAATGTGTTCATGGATATTTTATTGAGTATTTTTGCATCAATGTTCATGAGGGAGATTGGTCTGTAATTCTCCTTCTTTGTTGTATTTTTGAGTGGCTTAAGTATCAGGGTGACAGTAGCCTCATAAAAAGAGTTTAGCAATGTTCTTTCAGTTTCTATTGTATGGAACAGTTTGAGGAGTATTGGTGTTAGTTCTTCATTGAATGTCTGGTAGAATTCTGCACTGAAACCATCTGGCCCTGGGCTTTTTTGCTTAGGAGACTTTTAATAACTTCTTCTATTTCCTTAGGGGTTATAGGTCTATTTAGGTCCTTTATCTGGTATTGATTTAATTTTGGGATGTGGTACCTGTCCAGAAAGCTGTCTGTTTCTTTGAGGTTTTTCATTTTAGTGGAGTGTAGATTTTCAAAGTATAACTTGCTGGATTTCCTGAGTGTCTGTTATGCCCCCCTTTTCATTTCTGATTTTGTTAATTTGGATACTCTGTCCCTGACTTCTGGTTAGATTGGATAAAGGTTTGCCTATCTTGTTGATTTTCTCAAAGAACCAACTCATTGTTTCATTGATTTTTGTTATTTTGTTTGTTTGTTTCAGTTTTATTGATTTCAGCCCCGAGTGTGATTATCTCCTGCCATCTCTTCCTTCTAGGTGAGTTTGCTTCTATTTGTTCTAGAGCTTTCTGTTGTGCTGTTAAGTCTCTTATGTGAGATTCCTCCAAATCTTTATGTAGGCACATAGTGCCATGGACTTTCCTCTTAGCACTGCTTTTATTATGTCCCATATGTTTGGATAAGTTGTATATACATTTTTATTGAATTCTAGGAAGTCTTTAATTTCTTTCTTTACTTTTTCTTGACTCAGAGGTGGTTCAGTTGAGAGATACTCAGTTTCCATGAGTTTGTAGGCTGTCTGTGGTTTGTGTTGTTGTTGACTGGTAACTTTAGTCCACAGTGTTCTGTTAGGATACAAGGGGTCATTCCCATTTTTTGTATCTATTCATATTTGCTTTATGATATGTGTATGTGGGTATGTGGTTAGTTTTAGAGAAAGTTCCATGGGGTGCTGAGAAGAAGGAATATTGTTTGGTGTTTGAGTGTAGTGTTCTGTATATATCTATTAAGTCCATTTGAGCCATAATGCCTGTTATATCTTTTATTTCTCTGTTAAATTTCTGTCTGGTAGACCTATTCATTGATGAGAATAGGGTATTGAAGTCTCCCACAATTAGTGTGTGCATATTGATATGAGGTTTAAACTTTAGTAATATTGTTTTATATGTGAGTGTCCTTGTATTGGGGGCATAGAATGTTCAGAATTGAGACTTCATTTTGATAGATTTTTTTCCTGAGATGAATAAGTAATATCCTTTCTGAACTCTTTTGATTGATTTTAGTTTGAAGTCTATTTTGTTAGATGTTAGGATAGCTTCATCAGCTTGTTTCTTAAGTCCATTTGATTGGAAAGTCTTTTCCAAACCTTTTACTCTGAGGCTGTGTCTGTCTTTAAAGTTGAACTGTGTTTCTTGTATGCAGCAGAAGAATGGATCCTGGTTTTGTATCCATTGTGTTAGCTTTGTCTTTTTATGGATGAATTGAGAATTGAGTCCATTGATATTAAGAGATATTAATGACCAGTGATTGTTTATTCCTGTTATTTTCAGAGGGTGTGTGTGTGTGTGTGTGTGTGTGTGTGTGTGTGTGTGTGTGTGTGTGTGTGTGTTTCTTCTTTGGTGTTTTCTTCTGTGGTATTATTTATTTTTCTTGTGGCTTGCGGGTATATCTAGTTTCCTTAGGTTGGAGTTTTCCTTCTAGTGTTTTCTTTAGAGCTGAATTTGTGGGTGGGTACTGTTGAAATATGATTTTGTCAAGGAATATTTTGTTTACTCCATCTATGATTATTGAGAGTTTTGCTGGGTATAGTAGTCCGGGTTGGCAGCCATGCTCTTTTATTGTCTGTATAACATCTGACCAGAACCTTCTTGCTTTCATTGTTTCCATTGAATAGTCAGGTGTTATTCTGATGGGTCTGCCTTTATAGGTAATTTGGCCTTTTTCCTTTGCAACTCTTAATATTCTTTCTTCATTCTGTAGGTTTATCAGCTTTTTTGGTTCTGTGACAGTTGGGCTTTTGGGGGGTCTAGTCTATTTGGTGTTCTGTAAGCTTCTTATATCTGTAGAGGCATTTACTTCTTTAGATTGGGAAAGTTTTCTTCTATGATTTTGTTAAATATATTTTCTCTGCCTTTAAGCTGGTATTCTTCTCCTTCTTCAATTCCAATTATTCTCAGGTTTGGTCTTTACATGATGTCCCATATTTCCTGGATCTTTTGTGTTATGACGTTTTTTGGTTTTACTCTTTTCTTTGACAGATATGTCTATTTGCACTCTTGAATCTTCCACACCAGAGATTCTCTCTTCCATCTTTTGCATTCTGCTGGTTATGCTTGTGTCTGTAGTTCCAGTTCATTTCTTCAGATTTTCTATTTTCAGCCTTGCCTCCGTTTGTATCTTCTTTATTGCTTCTATTTCAATTTTTAATTCTTGAATTGCTTCCTTCGCCTGTTTGATTGCTTTTTCTTAGTTTTCTTTATTTTTTAAGGGATTTGTTGACCTCTTGCAATGTTTTGTTTGTCTTCTCCTCCATTTCTTTAAGGGTTTTTAAATTTTTCCTCTTTTAAATCTTTTTATCATCTTCATAAAGTTGCTTTTGAGGTCATTTCCTCCTCCTCCCCTCCTCCTGTTCCTCTTCCTTCTTCTACTAATACATTAACATATTCAGGTCTTGCTGTTATAGAACCACCAGATTCTGATGGCGCCATATTGTTCTTTATGTTGTTATATGTAGTCTTGCATTGGCATCTGCTCAGTGCTTCCTCAGATTGATGCAGGATTTGTCTGTATCTCAGGGAGCTATTCTTGGTACCATCTGCTCTAGTTGTGTCTGTGTCTCAAGAAGCCTCTCTTGGTTCAGTCTGAGCTCTTGGTCCACTTGGAGTTGGCATATTCTGTGTCTCAGTGAGCTGTTCTTGGTCCAATAGGAGCTGGTTGTTTCTCTATCTCAAGGATCCAATCTTGGTCCAGTATGAACTCTTAATTCAGTAGAAGCTCTTGGCCCTATAGGAGCTGGTGAAATCTGTGTCACAGGATGCTGTTCTGGATCCAGTAGGGACTGGCAAACTCTGGGTCTTATGGAGCCACTGAGTTTGCTGAGTAATGAGACAGTTTGGAGGACAGAGGGTGGGTCTTGTTGATGAAGGTGTCCAACAAACTGGTGTATTAATGGGAGTTCTGGCCCACAGGAATCTTCCCCACTGGCCTGGAATTGGGGAAGAAATGAGTGGGAATAGGGTTCCACAGATCTATACTTTAAAAAAAAAATAGTGGTTGCCTAGTATGTGGATCATATTGATAGTGGATCAAACATGAAGTAAGATGCAGAAATGTGTGGGTATTTAATAAAAGCTCTGAAAGTTGCAGAGATATCAGAGGGATCTAACCACAGTCAGTCTAGGAGGATCAGAGAGCGGTGATTCACATCTTTAATCCCAGCACAGGGAATATCCTGGGAGTGGTGACCTACACCCTTAATCCAAACTGAGTTTAAGGTCATTTTAGTTTACAAAAGGAGTTCTAGGCTTCCAGTCAGGCAGTGGTGGGGCCACTCCTTAACTTACCAAGAGAGTATTTAAGGTGGGCACAGAAAGACAGAAGTGAGAGGAAGCCAAGAGAAGCCAGACTGAGGAAGCTGGAAGACAGCTGGGTAAGATCTGACTGTGGTGTTTACTCTCTCTAATATCTCCGACTTTCTCAGAGATCTGTCCCTGAGTTTCCTTTATTTGTGCAACATAAATGTATATGTTAGTTAGGAAAATTCTATATTATGGAATAGGTTATTTATTACACAGATATAAATGGTACATGATCAACAATGATAGTGATGAAGATAGGTAAATGATGATGATGCTAGACTCATTCTCTTGTATATGCACAGATCTCTTGCATGATGACATAATCAGGAGCTGACAGCTCTCAAACAGTCTTTCCCTTTTCTGAGGTTCACCACACTGTCCTCAGCACTTGTCTGCCATACTAAAAGAGTACTTACGGGCATAGATCCGAAATCTGTCTTTCTATCAGGACTTTCAACCATGTTGAAAATACAGATTCCTGCATGCTATTCCTGAGAATTCTGCTCTGAATTCTACAGCCTCAGGCAGCACAGGGCCCTGTGTTCATTGCTTATACTCCCCTGTGCCAAATCTGTAGTTCCTGATGCAAGAAAGGCTGTGTACTGAAGCTCAATAGCCCCTTGTGTCTGAGATTATCATTGGACTCTGGCCCCATTTCTTTAATAACAGCCATTTTTTTTAAAGTCAGGCAGCTCAAGAGACAAATGATGTCACTCCTATCATTTATGCACAAAATTGTGATGGCTCTGAGACAAATAAACAGAAAGCCCAACATTTGTCTAGGGCTCTCTCATTTTAATAATCCTAAACGTCTCCAGGAGAGATGGCATATGCACAGGAGTCAGTACCACTCACTGTCAGTGCTCATCAGAGGAGTGGGTGCTCCGACTTGCCCCAGAGGCCTAGGATTATGGATAAAATCTCCTAATGGCAAAGTAAAGAGGGATCCACTCTGGTTCTGGGTAAAGATGTCTAAGGAATTCTTATTGTTTAACTATTTTGTTAAATTACAATACGCATTTTCTGCAGTCTGTACTGCAAGACCACAAGAATCACAGCGGTTGGGAAATCCCTTAGTCTGAAAACCGTCATTTGCAACTTGGTCTGATTAGAAACTTGTCAACAACTGTATCCCCAAACCCATGATTTCAGGATGTACACAAGACTCTTGTCATGTGCTTACATGTGACTTCCACTGAAGCAAGGCTTTGTTTAGCAACTCCTAGCTTACAAAGGGGACTTCATATACAAAGGAGGCTGCAATTCTGTCTGCATGTTGCATGTAGGTCTTGGAAGATCGCGTAAGACATTAGACCAGTTTTCTAAACTGCAAATATTTCTCAGGTCTTATTCATCCTTTAATATGTGTTTTAATCAGTTGCGGGAGGTGGGAACTTGTGGGAGTGCCTCTTACCTCCGTGTGCATCAGTAGAACAGGCAGGAAAGGGAGGGGGCTTAGAAGGCAGATGACAGCTACAGAAAATTCAATAGCTAGAGAACAATAAATGGGGTGAAAGCAAACTCGGAAAGAACAGGAGGCTTGGAATGCAAAGCACAAGACTGACCTTCTCTGCCGCACTGCTGGGGCCCTGCTAATTCTCACAAGGTTACTCTGGAAAGCAGAGCACACATCTCCCAGGATTCAGTGCAGTGACTGCTAGTGAAGCATTCCAGTTCTTTATGTCTTCCCGACTCTCTCTAGCAAAAGAGAAAACAGTGTCAGGCCTGTTACGACTCTAAACATTCCCTCTTGTCAAAATGATGGTGGCAGACCCTTCCTAGCCTAAGAGCGCAGAAGAATTCTAAAGGGGAGCTTACCCTGTTTTGCCACCTGAATGACATTTTCAGGGTTTTTTTTTTTTTTTTTATGTTTCAAAGTTTTAGAACTAGAGATGGTGTTGAGAAGAGCACAATTCAAACTCTTAAGTTCACATATTAAGCTATGTATGGAAAATACACATGATTAAACCAGACTATGTACCAGGTTATTAGAAAGATCTAGAGACAGACCCTTGAAAACCAAAAGCCGATCTCCCTTCTTATCCTTCTCTGAGCTGGTGACCATGAATTTCTCTCAATATGGGTTTGAAAGGTCCCAGGGCTCCCACTTGCTACACAAACTGGATTTCTTCATATTATCTCTGAATTTACTTTCTTAAACTCCAGAGACACAATAGTAAAACTATAACAGTGTAAAAAATACATTAAAAATTCCACCCTAGGTAAGTTTACACTCTAAGATAAACATAACAGTTGACACAAACCCATAAATAAGTACTGCAACACCCAAGGGTACTAAAGGATGGGAACAAAAATTCCCAGGGAGATGACGAAGACTTAGATGGAGCAATTACAAAAGACATCTAAAGAAAAGGTACCAAGAAGACAGGTTAATAAAAGGAGAGAGAGAAGACAGTAGAATTCGGGAGGCTATCTTATAACCTAAAACAAAATTTGGGGTCTTGAAGGAAGAGCATGGAACTCCACGGAGTTAATTTGGAGTGAGAGAATGAGGCTGCGTCCCAGAGAGGGAAGTCAGGAGCAAATGGCCAAGGTGGAGCATGTAGAGAAGGACCCTGAAGGAAATGGAGGGACAACTTAGTACCCAAATCAGAGAGAACATATTCAGCTATGTTCAGAAGTCTCCTGTTTCTGGAGACATAGTATATCCATATCCATAGAAACCCGATTATCATGCATTAGCAAATAGGCCACATAATGACAACAAGATGCATAAGAAAGAAATAAGCAATCCCTAGAGGTATGTGGCTGACTAATGAAGCTATGGAAGGAAAGTGGCACATTGGGAGATTTGCTGAAAGATTTAAGCCATGAATGACATCATAGAACCCAAATGGAATGAATTATCTCTACTTTTAACTACTTCTACTAATTGTATATCCAAGGTTGTATTTTACATCAGCACAGAGAATCTTCTGTAACTTCAGTTGGTAGAGTCTTTTGCCAACTTGACAGAATGTGTAATACCTAAGAGATATGCCTCCCAACACAGCTGTGAGGAATTCTTTGGATGAGGTTATCCTCTGGCTATGCATGGGAAGAGTTTTGTTAACTAGATGAGGTGAGAAGATCCACACTAAAGGGTGGCACTATTCCCTAGGCTTAAGTCCATGACTTGACAGAAAAGGGGAGCTAGCTAAGCACAAGAATTCCTTGCTCACTTCCTATCTGTGATACAATGTGACCAGAGCCCCTACTTCCTTGACTACCCACCTATGACACTTGTTCCCTTGAACTTAGGAGCCCACAGAAACCCATCCATCCTTAAGGTGCTTCCCTGTCAGGATGATTTATCCCCTCAACATGAAAGTTACTAAGACACTCAGTTCCTCAAGGTTACGCTCCATATCAAGTTATTTAAAAATGACGAAAGAAGAGCCGCAGATGGATGCCCCTGGGCTCTCCAGAGCCAGTGGCCAGTGGCTGCCAGCTATATGAAATAAGTTGAAAATATGGTACCTGCTTCCTTCCTTGCTATCCAGAAAACAGTCCACAAGACACACTGCTAAGGTATAATCAGATCCCTCTTTTGACAAAGTAGACAATTCAAGGAAAATTATATAAAAAATTGCACCCCAAAGACATGCCCAAATGTTGAATCCAGTAGGCAGCCTGTGAAAATTATAAGAAAACAGCATGGCAGAGGATTATTTACTAAGAACAACTTAATCGATTACTTTATCATCCGCATATTGTTTACCATACCTCTCAATAAATTAGTCCAGAGCAAGAACATTCATAGACAGTTACAAAGATATAAAAAAGAAAACTGTGACATCATACTTTACAGTCTTCTTTTTTAGCATTAAGAATATAATGGACATGTTTTATTAATTTAAAAATATTAATACCCACCCACCTTTCAAAAATGTGAATTAGACAAATACCAAAGAGGGTTCAATCTGAAAGAAGAGCAAGTTATTTACCCTTTTCAAGCCTCATGGTCTACTGTGTGCTTTTCCCCAACTGAGGCCAAGCTAGACTTTCCTGCCTTAAGAAGAAATAAAGAACTGACCAGATGACCTCAGGACCATATTTGTGCAAGAATCAACAGAATGGCTGACAGATAAATGAAAGACACAGAATTGGATATGTTTATTTTTTTCATATGGGAACGTGTGTGTTTAGGGAATAGAAACTGAATATTCAGGAACTCAGAGAGTCCAAAGCAGGTACCATTATGAACAATACATGATTTACTACTTATCTGTCTGGAGAGCACAAAGAACATTTGGGAGCCATGGCCAGGCTTAAGGCTGTGAATAAGGCAGGCTTCTTTTCTGTTTCCATGTAGAAGACAGCCACGTTCCTTCCTATTCGAGCCTTAGAGATGCAGAACATCCATCATTCTAAAAATACATTGGTTAAGACACTAAGCTCTGAGTTTTGTTTCATTTACTATCTTGAGAGCTTAAGGAGTTGAGAGAAATTCTAGCTATTCAAGATGTTATGTTTAATGGAATGTTGTTACGTGAGAACCTGTCTCTTAGAAGTCCTTAAATGTTGGCTGGATTGAGGTCTCTGCTTCTACTCAACTAGACATTACACATGTCTACCATGTTTACCTCAGGAGTTTCCTCTGACTCATCCATGCCTGGGAGTCCCTCTAAACTCCTGAGGAATCATAATTCTTTCTTGTCTTCTTAAGGCAACACTTACTCCTCTGTAGACCCTTCCTCCTACTTCTCTGTCTCCTATAATAGGTTGAGCCCCCAGTCCATGTGAGCACCGCTCTAATTAATTTCTCATTTAATATAATGTCAGTTATGAATCTTCACAGCTCTCTCCTGTATCTCCTCCTATCTGGATATAGATCCTTCTTTACTCTCTGGGTCCTAGGAACTCAATACTTATTCTTCCCAAAAAGTAAGCCATTCACCCAGCTTTTTACAAACCAAAGTGAACACTTCTATGCTATTCGTGGCTCATTCCCATGAAATGGAAATGTTTTCTCTTCCATCCATCCTTTCTCTACTTTTTCATCTTCCCTCTGAAATATCATGGATGGCAGATCCTAACCAAGGGGGGGGTGTATAAGAAGAAATAAGATGGGCATGTGGGGAGGGTAGGGCAGAAAAGGAAAAGGCATTGGAGAGAGGAATGTCATGCCACTTTATATTCTTTTAAAAAAGGATTTATTCAATGTGTATGAGTGTTTTGCCTTCACATGTGTACAGTATGCATGCATTTTGCCCCTCAAAGTTGGGAGTCATCAGATCCCCTGGAACTAGAGTCACAGATGTTGGTAAGCTTCTGTGTGAATGCTAGACCCCAACCCTGGTCCTAGGCAAGAACAGTGAGAGATCTCCATTATCTCCAATACCACTTTGTGTGCTCATCTTTCTGTGCTTCTTCCCATTTTTCATTCCTGTAGAGAAAAAAGAGAAAACTAATTTCTTGATGGACTCATTTCAGTGTGATATTTTCAGGATGAGAACCAGGGGTGTGGATGTGGTAGACAGACACACAGAACGACCATCCATTAAGCCCTGATTGGCAACTCTAAAAGGCCTGAACATTTTTGGTTTTTCCAAAATTATGTCTCCTGGATTGAAGGAGTCAGGGAAGGGGCGTGTGTGTGTGTGTGTGTGTGTGTGTGTGTGTGTGTGTGTGTGTGTGTGTGTGTGTGTGTCTGTGTGTGTCTGTGTGTCTGTGTGTCTGTGTGTCTGTGTCTCTATGTGTGTGTGTGTCTGTGTGTGTGTCTGTGTGTGTGTCTGTGTGTGTCTGTGTGTCTGTGTGTGTCTGTGTGTCTGTGTGTGTATGTCTGTGTGTGTCTGTGTGTGTGTGTCTGTGTGTGTGTGTGTCTGTGTGTCTGTGTCTCTATGTGTGTCTGTGTCTCTATGTGTGTCTGTGTGTCTGTGTGTGTCTGTGTGTCTGTGTGTGTCTGTGTGTCTGTGTGTGTCTGTGTGTCTGTGTGTGTATGTCTGTGTGTGTGTGTGTGTGTGTGTGTGTGTGTGTGTGTGTGTGTGTGTGTGAAGGGAATGGAAGAAAAAGAGGGAGGGGAAACTGTGGTGGGAATATAACATAAATAATTTAATTTAATTTAAAACAAAAAAAATTGCATCTTCTTAAAAAATGATCCCTTCTTTCAATCCATTAGAAACTTTTCTGTTAAATCAGTTTGGAGCCACTGTAGGTGCTGACTCAGTAAGTCTGCAGAATTGAAATCTAGGCCTCAGAAACCATGGGCGATCCACTTACTCATAGAGAGAAGGCTGAAGTTCAAACCTCAGAGCCACAGTGAGGGCCTCTCCCTGCTCCTGCCGGGCATCTGTTTTCATTCTTCAGGAATGGTAAGAACAGTAACTTTCCGGGCAGAGGCCCCAAACTACGCCTTAAGTGATGTGACCAAGCTAAGTTTCCTTGCATGGCAAGCTGCAGAGCCAAGGCACTTTCTGCCAGTTCAACCATCCCTATTACCACCATTCTTGGTCCACTCTGTCACCAGAACCCTGAAATTACAAAAGTAAAAATTATCCAGTACTGCGGCAGTAATAATAGCTCAACTTTGGATGGATGCCTCAAACAAGAACTAACCAACACTACTTTCCCCAGTTTTTATAACAACTATAGAAAACATTTACATCTCTGTCTCTGTCTGTATCTCTATCCCTCTCTTTGTGTTTGTGTGTGTGTGTGTGTGTGTGTGTGTGTGTGTGTGTGTGTGTATTCAGTGCACATACATGTTCATGTGACCATATGTGTGCCTGTATGACACACATATGTTCAGACACCAATATCAAGTGTCTCCCTCCACCATGCTCCACCTTATTCTTTGAGGCAGTCTCTCTCTGAGTCTGGAGAGCATGTATTTGCTAGGCAAGTCCAAGGATTAGCTTGTCTCCATTTCTGCAGTGACTAGGATAACAGATGAACACCTCAGTGTCTGAGTTTGAGGTGAGAGCTGAAGCTCAAACTTGGGTCTTTATGCTTGTGGATCAGAAACTTCCAGGCCCCTAGAAAAATATCGAATGGGTAAAGAAATTAGGCCAGAGATAAAGTAATTAACTTAGTATGTGTCAAAGTTGGGACGAGAACCCAGGTCTGAGGGCTTGGAATATATATTGTTCCATTGAAAAGTGGTTTTCTGGAATTCACAAACCTTGGTGATCAAACCCAGAACCAATGAATGAATGAAAAAATGAACAAGTGGATGGATAATAGGCACTCATCTACCACAAGCAGCTTTGTTCTCTAGGGGACATTTAGGTTCACAAGGTCCCTGGATGGTTACAGCTAGAGGGAGCACTACTGGCACCTAGTGGGTAGACTAGGGATGCTCTTAAAGATTTCACAGTGCTCAAAGCTGGGACTCTGTGCATCCCATCTTATTTGAAATGTATAAAAACAGAAGAGGCTACAGAGAAGCAGATGGAGGTAAAAGAACCAAATACAACTGCCTAGCTAAAGGTGGAGAGTCCCACAATTTGTAATGGAATGGGGGTGAGCCACCAAATAATCTGTTTCTATTAACAAGCCATGTCAAAGCCCAGCACAACCAAGGATGCAGAGAGTCTGGCCAACAATTCTGGACAAAAGCAGGCATTCTGGTTCAAGAGTTTCTTGCTCTGGCTGCCATCGTCTGCCTGCCTGGAGACAGCCAGGGGCACAGACAGCCACCCAGCCTGCTTATCTCAATAGCATTGCTGCTGGCTGGGAATGCCTGCCAGCATCTACTTCATCACTGCCCAACCTCTGGCTGTCAGCACCTGGAGTTAGGCCAGCAGGGCTGGGTGGAGAGGCTGGTACCAGACACCCAGGCCTGTTCTCTGTCCTCCCTTTACTAATAAATGGCCTTCCTGGCGCAGCTACGACATGGATCAGTGTCAACATAGACTCCTCGTTGGCTAGACAAATATCTTTCTATGCCTGATTGGAGCGTGAAAAGCAGAAGCTTGGGGGGGGGTTGTAATTTTGTGAGATGCATTCACATTTTCTCCATCATTAAGCAGTCATAAATCAATTTACCAAGCAATCTCTTAACCCCTCTGTGAAATTTTCTACAACCCCTTCTAGACCTGGGCTAAGCTGGAAGAATCGCAGAAGGATGCTGAGAACCCTGATGCATTTCTCAGCATAACTTCTGCTGCTCTGTGGTTAAAGATATCTGACCAGCAAGTGCACACACAAATACAACACAACACGGCACACACACACACACACACACACACACACACACACACACTCACGCACATAGTGGATATTCCTATATGGCCTCCTGAATCTCTGTCCTTCCCTTGCACAAAACTCCCCTTCCTCTCCAATACCCAACAGTAGGCAACATTGACAAGTGTAATGGGATCCAATTGTATTAGTGAGACAAATAAGTGGCTGCGATGTATGTACGGATGTCCTTTATCACACTTACCGTACAGCATCTGCAGTTCCAGGTAAACAACAAGCTCCTTTCAGGCCAGGGCCATGCCTGCTCCTTCACATTCCCAGTTCCTGGTACAGGAGGTAAGATGGTTGCTTATGAAGACTAACCCGAAATGATCCATCAGCCCGGGTTTAAGGCTCATGTTGTATTTTATGCCCATTGTCAAAACAAAATCTCAGAGGTCACACCAGGATATGCACTCATCAAGGCACAGAACTGTCAAATAAAAAGGTTGAATTTTGACACGTATTAATCCAATGTCCACCACGATCCTCAGAACCCCATCTTGGATGCCACAATCCTAAATGTTGAAATCCAGAAAGATTAAAGTCTGAATTCATGAAATATTAAAAATACCTAATCATAAAATCCCAAATCTGAAAAACTGAAACTTCCACTGTGAGCATGATAGGAGTATGTAAAACTGTAGAAAATTCAGTCTGGGAAGCAGTTCATTAAGTTATTAGGTCCATTGTTTAGCAACACCACATTAGGTGGAATGGACATCTAGAATCTGGAACATTATTTTGGATGGATCTGTGAAATTATTTCCCGAGGAGGTTAATACTGGCTCTGGTGAGGTAGGTAGCACCATCCATTCAGCAGAAACCTGGGAAGAACAAAATATGCATAGAAAGCAGGTTAGCTCTAAGAGCTGGGGCCTAATTCTGCTTCCATAGACATCAGTACAGGCTTCTGGGAGCTCTGGCATTAGGTCCCACCTGCAGTTTCCCTAGACCTTAAGACTTGGACTTTGGCCTTTGGCCTTGAACTTGGGCTGAGCTAAGGTACAGAGAGCTCAGCTCTAGGGTAACCCCATTGTTAAGGCACTTCAGTTTTAGCTCTGTCTGCTCAAAAATTTAGAATCTCTGCAACAGTATTTTAGATGAATATAGCTTTAAAAGGTGGGTGTCCAGTTGGCTGTGTAATTCCAGATCCTGAGGTTCAGATGTTCTCTTCTTCTGACCTTGAGGGGCCCCTGTTCATGCTCATGCCCAAGCACACACACACACACACACACAAATAAGTCTTTTAAAAGGTGAATGTAAACTATTACAAGCCATAAAGATATAGGTTTATAAATTGAGATTCTTGATTTATTTTATTATTATTAGTTCTGTTTATTGCATATACACACAACTGTTGTTATTATACCTTATAATTGCCTCTCTTATTGTGAGATGTTTTATGCTTTATGTGCATATATGTGTATATGCATGCGCATATATATGTGTGTGTGTCAGTTTGTTATTACACACACACATACATATACTTTTTTCTCAAGTAAATGAATCAAAGTGTAAAAAAGCCGGAGGTGCTGGTACCATCCATCTCAAAACACAACAACAAAAACGACAGAACTGTAAATAAATGTCCTTTTAACATATTTTAAATTTATAATTATTTTTCAGGACCTCTACATTTAGAATTGGGGAAATATGTTTCAGATCCATAAAAATTCACTTAAAAGATTTTTTTAATGTTAAAACCCTCACAAAACCAGGGCAGAGAAAACAAATTCCCGTCTCTCAAAGCATGATTGTCCTTATTACAAAAATGTAAAGAAGCAAACATTCTCCCATACAAGCACTGCACAACATATGCACATGTATATATATATATATATATATATATATATATATATATATTTGTATGTGTTACTATAGAAACATCTTGTTTTTATTCAAAAAAGAGCACTTGAGCTAACAAGGTGGGTTATGGGTAAAAGCCCTTGCCACATAAGCCTGATAACCTAAATATGAGTTCCAGAACTCACCATGGAGAGAGAGAAAAGACTCCTGAATGTTGTCCCTGACTTCTACATGAATGCAGTGATGCATATACCCCTGTGCACATGACCACATACACACACATATTCATATACAAACATATGCACACATATACACAAAAATGCACAAACACCCATACCTATACATACATACATACATACATACATGCATACATACATACATACATACATACATACATACACATAGGCACACACAGAAATGAACATGCACACACATTAAAAATATACATACACAGCAATAATTTATTCAATAGTTTTAAATGAAATATTTTATCTTTGGAATGTCATTGAAATTTTTTTTTCATTTAAATGTTCATGGTAAATGTGGCACTTCCAGGTCCTGAGGGCAACATTCAGCTTCGGAGATTATATGTTCTTTAAGGAACACTAGTGAGTTTTTTAAATGGTGGTGTGCGTTAGAATTCCTGGAGTTTTCAAAGGTGTTTTGCCTGAGGGATTTGTTTACCCTTTCATAACATATTACATCATAAAATAATATGCATGAGGAGCCAGGAACAGCTTTCGGGGGACATATGAACTTAATATGGCCATGTATTGTCAGACTGTATCTATAATTAGAACATTTCTTAATTTCTTAAAAAGTCATTGGGTTTTGGATGGTTTTTAAAAAGTAATAAAAAGAGCCCATAGATCACAGTCTTATTGTGATGTGAGATTACAATGCCCCACCCCCTTTGTGCTCCTCTGTCATTCAGGTTGTGTCAATCATTGATTTCTAAATTTTCTTAGCATTTCTGTTTATGTCTCTTGAGACTAGGATGATCAGCCTATGGCATAGTCAGTCTAATCTTCTTGGAAAATAAATGTAATATGAATGTAGTATGAGTGTGTGTGTGTGTGTGTGTGTGTGTGTGTGTGTGTGTGTGTGCATGCGTGTTATTTTGTTTGAGTTACAGCTTTTTCATGTTTTTCAAAACTAGCAATTTCCTGCACAAGAACATGTTGTATGTTCTCTTGAACAGATCATAAAGGTCTGGCAGTGCCTGCTCCATGTTACTGTGTGTCTAGAAACAATGGTGGCTGCTTTGTGTAGAGGCTTTTGTCATTTAATTGGTCAATGTCTTCAAGCATCTACATTGCCACTGTTACCTTTGTAGGCACTAACTTGCAAGGGATGGGTAGATGTAGTTGATTCTTACTGGTCCAGCTCTTTTGCTGTGGCTAAGTGGACCCAGTGAATTTCTGAGATCTTCCTGGCCAGTTCTGTACAAATGCATCTGTCCTAAGTTGACCAACACCAAAAAGCCAGGGAGAAGGTTCAAGGACTCTAAGTAAGTCTCTGTGAAGGTTTAGATGGTCATATAGTGGTTTGGGTGACAGTGGGCAGGTGCTTTTCAAGAGAAGTAATTGCTATTTTATCAACAACAGGCTGATATCATATGTTGGGGATGACAGGGTATGCATGGTAATTTCTTTCTATAAAGGGATTATAACAGTGTGGATTATGGATTCCATAGGCATGAGTACAGGACTTCGATAGCAATGGCATCTCCTGAGGATACAGGCTGGGGCTCTGGTTTCAGAGCCTTTACAGGAACGTAATAACTACCCACATTCTGTACAATACTGGCTTTCAGGATAGCTTTGTTTCATTAATAAATGAGCTACTGTCTGTGGGCAGTTAAAATCTCTTAGACCTCACCTCCTATGGCAGATGATATGACTTAGCCACGTAGAGAATCCTGTTCTAGACTGGATTAGCAGACTGTAATATAGACAAATCTGAGCAATGGTTGTGGAAAGTAAAGCTGGGCTTGGCAACTGGAAGCTTGGCCCCTGCCTTGTTCCCCATGAGATGTGCCAAGTTGTGAGTGCCACAAAGGGAAAGCCTGCTAAAACTCCACCGTCTAGCAGCATTCTGACATAGAGCTCTAGAATGTCTGAAGTGCTGTGGAGTCTCACCTGACCATAGCCATACTGAGTGAACTGAGTGGCACTAATGCTTTCGGATGGATTCGGGGATTGGAAGATTTCAGAGGACACATCTTCTTTCTGAAGACTATGTAGTGCCAACATCTCCCAGCACACATGCACTTCCGCCCACACAAGACTAATAGAAATTGTCCCAACAGCCATGAGGGAGTCTTTTGTTGCTGTAAACACTGTTTTATCAGCCTTGACAGCATACACCCCACCTTCTAATTATGCCTTCATTTATACCCTGCAAACATCTAACAATTCCTCCACCACAGCCCTTCCAATTAGTAAGAAAATCCATAGCAGATGTGAAATTTGTAGGACACTGACTATAAAATGTTAATTGATTTTAAAAGCTTGAAGCCTTTGCAAACCCCTTTGCAGGGAAATTGTAGGTGATGTCTTCGTCCACAGAGTCCCTCAAATGCTTTTTTTTTTAAATTCCATTTTGCATCAACTTTGGTTTTTTCTTTGTCTTTTGTTTTTCTATTTTACTATTTGAATTTTTCCTCAGGCTAGAAATAACTGGAGAGTTTATGAACCTTTAGATTTCACAAATGATGACACAGGTGGAATTAAAAAAGACAATTAAGAGCATGTGACTATCCCATCTGAGTCAGGAATTAGCAGGATCCCTTCCCGTTCTGCACAGAACATCAGACAAGACAACATCTCTGGATTTGTCAACAGCCAGTCTTGAGGGCCTGGGTCCCTTTAGCTCACATTCCAAAGCTGCTCATGAAAGCCTATGCATATACCTAAATTTACAGAATTGCCTCCAAAGTGTAAAATAGTGGGAGTATTCTGCCTCTGGAATGGATGGGCCTCTCCCTTCAGGGACAAGCATTTAGTAAACCAGGCTTCGCCAGAGTAGGAAAGAGTGTTGCAAGATCTAACCATATAGCTAATTTTAGAAATCCATATAACATGAATACCACAGATGAACTCCTGTTCTGGAATGCACGGTAGCCCAGCATTCCTTGTATGACTGAGCTCTCTGGGCAAAAAGGGCTGCAGTCTGCTGCCTATTTACTCCTGCAGCATCCCCTGCAGTTGCTGAGGAGGAGCTTTGCATTCTTCACATAACTCCATCTCAGCTACTGCTCCCTTCCATTGCTGAATTTAAGAAAGGCTCTTCATTTAAGAAAGGAGTAGGAGAATCCCCCCAAAACAAAAGCTCTCCTCCAATCAGCTGAACAGCCCATTTGACTGTAGTCATTTTTATTTTAATAAAACTGTCAGTTTTTGAAATATGAATGTGCTTCTTCAGCCTTAGATTTAAAAAAAAAAAGATAGTATTATTACTGAGTTTAGTCCAGTGTCTCCCAAACTCTTCTCAAAGCGCCTGGTATGGATTGTATTTTCTGTTGTTTTTAAATACAAACTTTCAACAGCCCTGCACTATCATTCCTATTTTCCAGGTGTCATAGGAATCCAGGTCCTTGGGAAATTAAGTGGCATGCCAGGCAATCTATCTCAAGGTGGAAAGCGACACATGATCCTGGCAATGTCCATTTGGTTGCTGATTATTGTCCCTAGGTTCCCTAGAGGCACCCGATCTTTCTGGGAAGTCCTCCTTCCCATGTTTTCTTGTCTTCTTACTAACAAAAGGACCAGACAGTTGTTTGCTTAATCTCTCTAATACCTCCCCCAGACCCCCCACTTTCCCAGAAGTGCTGGATAGCAGATATATATTATTTTCAATAAGTTTCTTGGCCTAAGGCAAATGGAACCCCAAATACTTTCCTCTAAAATCCCTTAACCACAGACCTAGAGGTAGCCTCTTCCTTTGGCCCTCCCTACCTTCCCCAAAAGTTCCTCCGTATTTGTTCATGAGGGTCACTTCTTTGTAAGGCTTCTCTTAATACTGGCTGCTAATTAGGTTTGTATGTGTACTTATGTTTTGACTCTAGTTTCAGATGGGCAAGGGATGAAATAGGATTTCAAAGGGCATTGGGACATTAACAGTCCAGAAGAACATCACAACTTTACAGAATTGCAGGGGTATTTACATAGGTTCTTGTTCATTACTTATGGTGCTTGTAAAACAGCTGTTCTGATTACACACAGATTTTATTCTTATTTTGCTTTTTTGCATCTAAAGTCAGGCAGCCACACTCTAGAACCATGCACCATTAATAGTATTCTATTGTGGCTTATATTAGAATCCTCACATGAAAACAGGGGTCAATGAAAACTTCAGCTTCTCAGAGAAACAGAGTTGGACCACAGAGGATCAGAGATGGCAAGAATGGTCACCAGAGGGAGACAGAGCTTGAGACACTGCAGACTGTCCCTGTTCAACAGGACCCTTTGCTCATTGTGACTTGCCTGGCTGCTGTGGCTTTTTATCCCTTGGTCCTTTCCCCATCCCTGACCCCTTCTTATTCCCACGCTTATTGCAAGGGTTGCAGAAGGAACTGCCTTGTTGAAACGTGCAGTTCAAAGAGAAAAATTTCAATACAAATTATAGGCTGGGGCTCAGTTGCAGAGCACTTATTTGCCATGTGGAAAACCCTGTGTTCAATGTCAGCAGCATGAGAGAAAAGGAAAACAGAATTATAAGGTGACTATCCCCTCTGTCCACAGCTCACATCTGAAGTCTGAGAAGCAATGACAGGCAAGAGCGATGACAGATTGTACATGGCTCCCATGTCAGAGCCTTCAGTTCTTGATAGAAACATGAAAGTAACACCATATGTGTGGTGTGTACATATATACGCATGTGTGTATATACATACACACACACATATGTATTCCCTGAGGAATATATAATTGATTCATATGATTTTTGCCTTAGAATTTTACATTGAAATTTTAAAGGCTGAAATATTCTGTATAATAACTACATAAGCCTTTACTCATAACATCAGATTGGTTTCTAAAGAACTGGTTATCTAATATTTAGCTGTTAAACTTTCTTAAAGTTTATCATTATAACTTTTGCTGTACAGTAAAAAGGGAAATATTTTTGAATCATAAAATTAAAAATATAATTTGTTCTTGAGCCATAGATGTGATCAAAGGAGATGCTTAGACTGTTGGCATTCAGTTCCTAGAGAGGGAGAACTTGATTTTATTCATGTAGACATCTCCTACGATGCTTATGGGACTCATTAATGGATGATATATTTGTGCTCACACAGAACCTATCCTGGGAAAGAAAGGCCAGTGCCTGCCTAGCCCCAAGGTAACTAGGCCTCTCAAGCAGGTTCCAGTCCAACCTCACAATAAAGAGCAACAGAGTCCCTGCAGGCTGAACTCACACCCTCACAGCTTTCTACCCCTGCATTCATCCTAGTCAGAGATCGGCTGGCTAAAAACTCACACCCTCACAGCTTTCTACCCCTGCGTTCATCCTAGTCAGAGATCGGCTGGCTAAAAAAGGAGCAAAACTCTGCTCAAGATGGGCTGTGAAGGAAGAGGACCGAAGGTGGGAAAGGCTCAAGGATCTTTCACGTGTCAGAAGATAGGAGCATCACCAGCATTTTAGGTGGCATGGGTGTAAGAAGAAGATGCTGACAAGTTACCGCATCCTCAATGCTCACACATCTGCTCATCCTCTCCTGCTCCTTTGGCATGTCTGCTCCCCACCCCCACCCCACTGCTCCATTACCTTCTCCAGAACACCTGTATGTCCTTTGTATGTCCAGGTTGTCTGTGTTCCAAATTCACTTTTTAGCCTATCCTGGATCAAGTACAGCACCTAGTCTCAACAAACTGTGACCAGGAGAGAGAGAGATCACATGCTCTGACTATCCTTAACCAGGTGTCGACCCCATCTTAGGGACAGGCCACTTATGTAAATGAGTCGACAAGCTACTGTGTACTCAACTCACCTTAGTTGGGTCAATCTTGATAGGATAGCGTTAAACCATTTAGTAACTTGAATTGTGTCTAACAGAAGGACCTGTATTTAAAATTACAGTTCCAAAATTCTTTCCTCTAAAAAGATGGTTTGGTTGGTATTGATTTTGTAGTGGAACATACAGTTGCATTTTAGCACAGTTGCCAGCAGTTTTGAAGTGTGTTCCAAAAGTCATTGACAACCAAGTTATCTTTTGTACGTATTTTATTTTCACAGCATTTTTTTTTGAAGAAAAACTCTCGTGTGAGGAAGGTGTGGTTGAAAAATACCCAAAGATGAAGAGAGAGGTGTGGTTGAAACCAGAAAGATGAGCCTTCAGAAAGCTTCAGTGAGATGAACAACTCCAACTTGACACTACACAGTTAACACTGATGGGGTCTGTGACTTTACCTCTCCTGTGTGGCAGTAACAAACTTACAATGACCACCAAAAGATAATAATACATAGGAGTCCTAAATGATTGTCACCCAATTTGATGACATAAATACTTGCAAATCCAATGTTCACTGAGTATATGACACAGGTAAAATTTCAGAAGAAAATAAGAGCCATATTATTGTTCTGTGCTTTATAGACTTGAACTTTGACCAGTAGCACAATATCCATGGTCACAGTTCTATGTGGATAGCATCCTAAGAGGGACCTTTGCTAGCCCTTCACCACCAAATTCAAGAATAGAGTACACAAGATCAAAACACCCGCAGAAAGGCAGCTCATCATCGTCATCATCTTCATCATCATCATCATCTTCATCATCATGAGATAGTCAACAACAGCATCCATGAAATCAATCTGCATTGTTGTTTAAATTGTTTTAATTTAATGTGCCTATAGCAATGCATGAAGTTGTATGTTTTTGTTCTTTTGGGAGGGGTGCATGCTACCCAACTCCCAAGCAAATCACATATGGAGGCTTATTATTATTATAAATGCCCGGCCCTACCTTGGCTTGTTTCTTACCAGCTTTCACTTTCAACTATCCCATCTATCTTTTACCTCTGTGTGGTGATATATTATATATTTAATAAAATACCCTGTCATATCAGAGGATAGAGAAACCTGTGGAGCCAAGCCATGAAAGTTAGGAAGTGGTGGACCACGCCTTTAATCCCAGCGCTTGAGAGCCAGAGAACTTCTGGATCTCTGTGAGTTCAAGGCCAAACAGAGTCAGGTGGTGGTGGCTCACATCTTTAATTTTAGCACTAGGAAAGCTGATCCAGAAAGTGAGCTAGCTGGGCAGAGAAAGAAGATGGAAGAGTTCAACTTTCCTGCACTCCTTTTCCACTGGGGACTCAGATTCACTCAGTCTGAGGATTCCTGGAGACAGAATCTACCCTTTTCAGCCTGAGGAGTTGGCTGGGTGAAAAGTGGCTGGGGCTTCTTTCCCTGTCTCTCTGATATTTCAGCTTTTCCCCAATGTCTGGCTCTGGGTTTTTCTTAATCATACCAAACAGAATGTGTGCAGCACCTCTGGGCTGCTTTTCCTTTTCTATTCTTGTATACCTTTCCTTGCATTTTACTCCATGGCTTGCTGTATAGTTGGGTGGCTGCCCCTGGAGTCCTCCTCCTTCTCTGGCTACTTCTCTCCCCTCCGAGATTTCTCCTTCCATTTATTTTCTCTGCCTAGCAGCCCCGCCTCTGCCTTCTCCTGCCTTGCTGTTGGCCATTCGGTTTTTTAGGCAGAGTAGCACACCATCCAGAGTTAAACAAATGCAGGATAAACAAAAGTAACACCTTAAAATAATACTCTACTACAGGCGCACATGCTGCTATGAATTTGTGGATGTCAGAGTACTGCATCCTCTCTTTCCACCTTAGGTGGATTCTGGGAATCAAACTCAAGTTGCTGGGATTACGTGGCCAGTACCTTTAGCAACCGAGCCCTAAGGTTATTTTATCACAATTATCCGGTCATTTGAGACACTTTATTACTCAAGCTTTATTTTAACAAATGTTTCTATTTCTAAACATTTTCATAACCCTAACGTCATCATCACGACCGTATCATTACCCAAGTTATGTTATTATCCCCATTGAGCAGATAAGAAGTTGAAGCTCAGAGATATTAAGTTACATGACCAAGGTTACAAGTCAGTGGGTGGTTTAATAAAACTTGGAATTAGGATATGTTATCAATTTATCCTGAAGTTTCTCCTAGCTGGAGAGTCCTCACTAATATCATATTACAGATTCTAAGATCCTTTGCTGCTGTTCGGTTTGATTCTCCACACCCCATGAAGTTGGCCCTTGGTGCCCCCACCTTCTGTTTACAGGACCTGGCATGTTTAATGACAGGCAGCAGGACTCCAGCTGCCCCCTCATTCCACACAGCTCAATTTCTTGCAGTTAATACACAATTTTAATATGACATTCTGGACATCAGTTTCCTAAAATGGTAAGGTCTTGCTTAGCCTGAAAATGCCCAGTTGTAAATAAATGTAGCTTTTGTTGAGTATAAAACGTTTCCTGGTCTCCTGAGCTAATTCCTGTTGAGGGGAAGTAACCTGGCCTATGCACAGTCTAACTCAGTGTCTTAACCCGATCGCTTTTCTTTGTGACAACATCCTTGGGAGATGCAACTTGAGGGAGAAAGAACCTAAAAGGTTCACTGTTCAAAAGGGATACCCAAATGTTATAGTGAAAAAGCATGGCAGCACAATGGCCCTGTCCATGTCACCTGGAGAATGAGGCAGCTGGTCACGCCACGGCCAACTACCCAGAAGAAAAATACGTGAGAGAAAAGAGTCAGGCATAATATACCACCAAAGACCCCCAAATAATGAGACGAAGAATTCAACCACACGAGCCTGTGGGAAACACGATATATTCAAGCTGTAGCCACCAATCTTCCCATTAAGACAACAGAGGAGCTGGTCCCCATGTACCCCTTGTGGAAAATGTACTGTGAAGACAATGGAGCCTTCCAGAAGCAGCTCTCAGTCTGTGTTACACAGTGGGTGGTGCACCCATCCCAGTTTAAGCCCCCAAATAAAAACAAACATATTTATTGCATACACTAGTTTTCCAGGCTAATTTTACGACTCAGAAAGGAAGTTTTAAAGACATTCTCACCAGCACATCTAGTTCAACTAGTCTCATTTATTCCTGACTATTCCATTAAGCATTAGGAATATGGAGTGCACTGCTAGCCAAGTAAGTAGAATTTGGGTTTCCCCGGCACTCCTCAGCAGAAAGTGCTCATGATTCTGCCAGAGCCTCTTATTCTTACTTTATTTATGTGTTTATCCAAGACTCTCTTGCCTCTATAAACAGAACAATTTGCATGGCTGCCGACTCTATGTTTCAGAGGCTATTTTTTGGTTTGCCTCTAGCTGTCTATCAGTAGGCAAGTGTCTCCACGGGAATAAACCATCCTATAGTCCTGCATAATTACTTAGGTCTACAATCTTAAATGGCATGTATACGCCTCTGCACCTGGTGGAATCTTTCAGGTAAGTAAGAGGAATGATTTCTCAGGCCTGGTTTGGCCTCAGATCCATTTTCTAGGCCTGATTCATGGCTTATCACACTGCTTAAATGGCTCTTTAGGAGAACAAACACCAGTGCTCCCACAGAATACATTACACCTAGCCTATAGGAACTGTTTCTTGGGGCTGTGGAGGGGGGGGGGTTCCTATTTTCGGGGCTGTGGGGGGGGATTCCTATTTTCATACCTGTGAGGTAGAGGCCTGAGCAGAATTGGTCATCTCGATGTGAGTAGACTGCAAGCTTCTGGAGGCTGGGTCCATCCTCTGCACCAGAGCCGGCACCCATACACACCAGTGTGAGCAGAACGACTGGCTTTAAATGTATTGCTAGTGTGTTCCAGAGCAGTGCACTGGTGGGAAGAACTCTGAAGGCATTGCTTTATTGTTTCAACTCAAAACTCTTTGAGCGCTAAGAACGTGGCTCAGTTGACAGAGAGCTTGTTTATCATGGTCAAAGCCCTCAGAAGCACATAAACCACCCAGGATGGTGGTGGTACGCAGCTGAATCCCAGCACACTAGGAATGAAGCCTCAGAGATCAGGAAATCAGGTCATCCTCATCTTTAGAGAAAGTTGAAGGACAGCCTGGGCTATATGATGCCCCATTTCTATTTAAAGTAACAATGATAAATGTACTTAATTAGCACATGGCTTTCAATGTTTTCTTGTTTCCAGCTTCTGTGCTGGTATTTGGTCAAGCTATTGAAAAAGAACTAAAATAAAAACATATCATCAATGTCCACATGTTAGTTCTCTATTACTGAGTCATAAACTAGCCCCAAAGTAACTTTGAACAAGGGTTGGTCTGGCAAGATGGTTAAGCCAATGGCAGGGTCTGCAACCAAGCCTGACAATCTGAGTTCTCTTCATGTGGTAGGAGAGAATTAACTCCGGCTAGTTGATCTGATCCCCACATGTACGTTGTGGCATGCTCCCCCCCCCAAAACAATAATATGTAAAAAAAAATATTTTCATGAGTTGGAAAAATTAGAAGTCCAAGCACAGCTTAGCATCCTTCCGAACAGGATTCTGCCTCTAATACGTGATGGTCCTGTTGCTTCAACCCTCTGTTAAATCAAATGTGTCCTTGATGTACAGGCTTGTATTTTTAGAAAGACATTCTTCTTGGTGCTGTTTCTCGGGTTTGAAAATAAAGCACTGGCCGCTGTGTCCAGGAAGGAAGGCACCATGGACAGCAATAGTTCTCTGAGGAAAGGCAAATATAGCTTTCACACTTGGCACAAATGGACCAGTCTAGGTTAATTCACAAAGGACAATCAGGGATTTCTCCCTGATGTACAGATATAAGGTTAATTCACAAAGACTAACCGGGTATTTCCCCCCTAATGTACAGATATAAAACTTTCTGGACAGTAATATCTATTGTTAATTCCTTTTAAAATAATAGCAAAAACTCTGAGGCTGCAAAGGTGGCTTGGTGATTACGAGTATTGACTGCTCTTACAGAGGACCTTGGTTCAATTTCCAGCACCCACATGGTGGCTCACAACTGTCTAGAACTCTAGTTTCAGGTAATCTGACACCTTCTTCTGGCCTCTGAGGGTACCAAGCGCACACATGTTGCACAGACATATATACAGGCAAAACAGCCATGTATATACAATAGAAATAAATTATAAAAATTTTTAAAATATTGAAACCCAGACATTAACAGTAATAATAACAACACTGAATAGCACTGATTGAAATGGCAGACGGCTGGAGTGAAGTTTAATTTTCTTCTCCAAGCCAGGCACCCCGAGTACCAGTTGTCAGCAGGCTGGGAAACCCTGCTGCCCTGTCCCAAGCCCCAAGCCAGAGCCTGCTCCTGAGCCTGACAACTTACTTTTCTTTCAGGTTCACTCTGGTGTCTTCCCGAAGTTATTCTAACAGAAATGGAGAGGATGTGGGTTTGGGGGTGGGCAGAAACACAGCAGAAGCAGAGACACAAAGAGAGGCAGAGAGAGACAAACACACAGAGACAGAAACCACTTTCTCTGTCAAAGGCAGCACCACCATCAATGTCCATTTTCACTCTGCCTCAATTTTCTTTATAGCCTGAGCTTCCTTAGTCTTTCTCAATGAAAATCAGGTTCACTGAGTGCCTGTGCTTTTAATTTCTGATGAGTCTCTGAAAAGTGGGTTTGCCCCTGGCACCTCATAGCCATTTGATGTATGTTGAACTCAAGAGCAAGTTACTGGCCTCTCTTCCAGACACCGTCCCCAAATCTCCATATGTGGTCTGTGACTCACGGGCGTCCTGGGGGTAGATATCTTCTTATTCCTATTTCAGACTTGAAGGATGCAAAGAAGGTAACAAATGATCTCAGATTGCCTTGTGGGCAGGTTAGTGATGTGGAATTGCAGCCCAGGGCAGTCTTCCTCTGTGCACTTAATCGACTGACCTCTTCAAATAAAATGATTACACAAAGCAGTCGGTCTGAAGGGAGAGGGTAGCTGAAATTCCTGTCCAATTGCATACATCACTAGGACTTTGCCACCAGGTCCCGGCTGTGAAAATGCCACCTAAATAAGATAGAAAAGCACCTCCAGGCTGCTATTGACAGATCCTGTCAGCGCTGTGATTGAGTTCCTTGCCTCCCTCTCCCACAGTCCTCTCTCCTTTGCACAAAGTAAGCTACCAGGGGAAAGTTTTGGTAAATTTTTTAAATTCTAAAATAAAGGGCTGTTTGCTAACTACTGGAGAAATGATGGGGGGGGGGATGATTAAAATAATGCTTGCCCCCATGCCAGGAGAAGCTGAAATGTCTCAGTATCTTCAGGGACCGTCACTGATACAGGGGAAAGACACCTCAGCATCCTAACTGATACAGAGTATAAACACACCTCAGCATCATCAGATTTCATCACTGATACAGGGGATAGACACCTCAGCATCCTAAGAGGCCAGTGACTGATACAGAGTATAAACACACCTCAGCATCATCAGATTTCATCACTGATAGAGGGGATAGATACTCCTCAGCTTCATCAAGGTTCATCACTGATACAGGGAATAGACACATCTCGGCATCATCAGAGTTCATCACCAATACAGAGTATAAAATGCCCAGCTAAAAAACTCCTCATTCCAAATACCTGCCAATGCCAGCTCTCTAGATCTTTACAGAGCTTGTGGTGGTCCTAGGAACAGTGGCCCCTTGTAATTCACTTACAATCTCAGTCTTCCTAAACCCTCCATGGGAGCACCCATATGGTCACATGCATGTTTCTCTTACAGTGCATCAGTATTTGTTTGGAACACTAGTAGTGGAATGGGCATGACAGCTGGTCCCTGTCATCCTGGTACGTAAGCGACCAAGACAGGAAGGGCTAGAGTTCAAGGCCAGACTGAAGACAGGATGACACCTGACTCAAACTCAAATAGGGGTGTGTGCGTGTGCGTGCGTGCGTGTGCGTGTGTGCGTGTGTGCGTGTGTGCGCGTGTGCGTGTGCATGTGTGCGTGTGTAACTCGGTATATAGGTATGTCACATCAACCTGTTTGACTTCTGGAGTTATATCTCTAAACTTCTGGATTTGTTTCTCTTAAGAACTTATGTCTAAACACTTTTCTAAAGGCTATTTTTGACTTGTGGATACATTTTAAACCAGTAAACAAACCACTACGGTGCCTTCTGTTGTGTATTTATGATCTCTCTGCACTGGAGGGGAAACAGAGAAGAGAGGGAGAGATACAGGAAGTTAATTTTTCATCTATGATCAATGTAGTATTCAATTATTTTTTATTATTGCATGTATGATGTATGTGCCTGAGCGCGGGTAACGTGGCATATGAGAAGAAGTCAAAGGATAACTTTTGGGAGTCAGTTGTTTGCTTCTAATGTGGGCGTCCGGGCTTGCAGTCAGGTGCCCAGGCTTGCCTGGAAAGTGCTTTTACCCGCGTAACCAATTAACACGGCACAGTGTAGCCTTTAAGCCATGCTAAGAAATTCGACAGTTTTGCTTCAGTCAGGAGGGTTTTAATTGAGGCTTATGCAGTCAAGTGACTTTGGATACTGTGATTCCAATTCCAGCACATCAGACTGCTCAGAAGCGTTGCCAGGAAACTTCGGTGGGCATACAAGCACAGCCCAGGTTGGAGTCAGATGCAGTATGGGATGCTCAGATCGGTTCTCCTCTGTCCTCGGAAAAACATCAAAGCAAGTGACTTCCATGGAAAAGGATCATCATGTGGGACTGTGCTCCTTGCTCTCTTACTGGCCAGAAGACAGCTCAGCAAGCAGAATTATTTTTAATGACACTGGGGCGTGGCGGGGGTGGACTGGGAGACAGGAAGATTGTGCTGGAATCCTAGGGGCAGCGTCCTGGAGAATGGGGTTGGGAAGGGGGAGAGTTAGAGTTAACCACACTAGATAGAGTCACATTTTCCAAAATATTCAAAATTTCTCTCTAATAAAATACAAATAAAAGACTTAAAATATGAACAAAACTGACAAAAGTGTCCATTTAACAAAAACGGATGGTAAGTGGGGTGAGATTAAAGACTGCCTACGAAGTAAACCTAATTCCAACGACCCTGTCATTTCTCAAAATGGCCAGTAGAGGGCGCCCGTGACACGCACATGCGATCGTTCACGGCCTGCGGGTCTGAGCTTCCGGGAGAAAGAAGCGCAGAATTCCAGAAGGCCAAGACCCTAGCACAAGCTCTCCTCAGAGACAGGAGACCTGGTTTAAGCCTAACTCTGCTCCATCACACTAAAGAACGCACCACTGTCAAAAAAAAAAAAAAAAAAAAAAAAAAAGTTTCCATCTGCTAGCACCTTGAGTTCAAATCTTGCTTCTGTGTCGTTTTGGGGAAATCTCTGTGATTTCTTTGGTCGTCAGTTTTCTTATCTCTAATTTAGAGACAATAAACTCTCGTGGGAAAATCCTGAGAACTGAGGAGGGTGAACGTGCTTTACATTTGTACAGCTGTTTGCACAGCTACCTGCTGAGATCTCCAGCTCCATCGCCTCTTCCAGCCTCCATGGGTATTGAACACCAACACATACACACAGACATAAGAAATAAGAGAAAAGAAATCTTCATTTTAAAAAAGATGAAGCACACTGTGTTTCAGTGGCTCTATCTTTTAGAGTATAACTTGGCCATGGAAATGGTCCAATAGGAAGGGAAGATAGGCAGGCCTTGTCAGTATGTGTGAAGCCTGTGAGTCCCGCAGGGTAAGAGCAAGCTCCAAGGAGGGGCAGACTGGCTTGGAAGCCCCCAGGTCAGATGAGCCGCTGCAACTGTCTCTTTGTAGCTTTTCCCTTTCTGAATAGTAATCTCATTTCTTTCAGAATTTTGTTAAAACCAGCTTTCTACAAAGATAGCTCCATCTTTGGCCTACAGTGGTAAAGTAGCAATATTACCTCAAGGACTTGGGAATAAAGTTTGGCCAAAGGTATTCTAGAAATTTTTACTAGACCAGTAACTTGTTCTTTCTCAGTGATATGCACCATGTCTCCCAGAGAAGCACAGAGAGTCCCACCATAGAATACCAATTCCCACTTGCCCCTCCCTCCTTGGTGCTACCTTCACTCCCCACCCCCAACACATCCACTACCTTATTTCAGCCTTCCCTGCACTCCTGCGTGCCTGTTAGCCTTGATTGGCAGTCTAGGAAATGGGATCCTGAAACATTGGTGCCCGGTGGAAACATGAGACTGAATTGGGAATTTCGAACCAAGATTGTTGGACATCAAAGTCTTCCACCCCTCGGCTTCATTGCTTGGCTGGACTTCAGAGGGGGACTCTTCTGCGCCTCTTTCATTGGGGAGTCCTGAGCCGCGTTCAGTAACTGGCATTCATTCTCTGCCTTCTCCCAAAAGAAGTCTGAGGTAACTTTCCTCACATCTCCTTACTCCAGAGTTCTTAATAAAATCTGTGTTCACGATGTGATGACAGGCCCTGCATAGATTTGTGGCAGCCTCTGTGTTTTCCACCTCCACCATCTCCATGAAGGGAACCTGGGAGGTGGGAAACAGCCTGGGCTCTCCGTGGTATCCGTTTCTGTGATCATACTGGCAGGGCAGTGAGCTCAAGGCCAGCAGCAGCTGGCTTACTGTCCCCAGGACTCAAGCACGTCAACCTCTACTTAACCTACCTCAAGTTACCTCTGCTTTCCTGTTGGGACACTGGTGGTGTTTTTCAAACCTCTACACCTTTATTTTCTTCTAGACGCTCCCTGAGGAAAAGTTCATTCCTGGTCACAATTATTATCCCTCTCTGTGGTTTCAGCATTTATACACAATGACTCCAAATTCCACATTCCCAACCCAAACGCTTACCTGGAACTCCAGATTGGTAATGCTACATCTGCTCTGAAGTTTTCTGTGATGCTCTAACTCACACCCATCTGCCTCAGTACTGCTGCTGCATGGCAAATGAACTTACAGCTCAGCAGCACATCACACGGGTCTGCTTTTCAGAGAGTCCACAACCAAGAGGACTTGTCTGTGAAGGGTGTGTAACTCCAGCAGAATATTCCAGAGTCAAAAGATATTGTGACTTGAAATCGTCTGTATTATTTGTGTGCATGTCTGATGGCCAAATAGTCCTTTTGGCTGCGATTTCAACTAGTCTACGAACTAGTCTTCCACGGGATCTCTCCACATGATTTCTCTACGTGTGTCAGTTTGGACTGGCTCACAGCAGAGCAGTCTGAAAGCCAGCATGGTCAGCTTTATTTGACTTGGAAAACAGAGAAGAAATTCCCTTATAATCTATTGGTCATGACAATGACAACAACTGATGTGGATCTGTACACTGTAAATATGTGTTATTCTCATTGGTTAATAAAAGAGCTGACTGGCCTATAGCTGGGCAAGAAGAGATTGGGTGGGAGAGCCAGACTGGGAGAATGTTGGGAAGAAGAAGGACAGAGTCACAGAGTTTGCAAATGAGAGGCAAACAGAGCAGGAGATGTACATGTCAAACAGATAAGATACCAAGCACATGGTAGAACACAGATAAAATATGGATTAATTCAAATTGTAAGAGCTAGTTAGTAACAAGCCTAAGCTGTTGGCAGAGCATTTATAATGAAATCAAGTCTCTGTGTGGTTATTTGGGAGCCAGCTGGCAGAACAGAGCTGACCCACAATCCTGACCAAAAACAAAACAAAACAAAAAAACCAAAAAACAAAAAAACACCTACAAAGTCCTACCAAGGCTCCAGGCAGAAGAACACAAAATCCCCTTAACTCTCCATAGCAAAATGTGTCAAAGACACATGGGGGAAAAGAGCATATGAAACATAAGATAATAATTGGAATCAACTCTGGAAAGTACTACCCACCTGAAACCTAAAACTCAGGATGTTTAAACCTAAACCATCATTATTCCTGTCCCTAAATCCTCCATTTCCTTAACTACATCTTAGTGGACAATGTCATTACTAAGTGGGCATCATCATCATTAGGGATCATACCATTATCTTCTGCTGTTTGAGAGGCAACCTAGAACCCTGCCCTATACTATTGCACACGATCATCACTAGATGCACTTCATTTCTTACCCAATTTTGCCTGCTTTGTCTTGTAAATGCATTTGGTACCTGCCCTGTCCTTTTAGCCCCATAGCTCTATCTCTCTCCACAGATTCTCTAGCTACATCCTGGACTCTACAGCTGAACAAACCTTCTGCTCCCCTCCACCCTCCACCCCTGTCAGTACTTCAAGGCTCCACTGAGCAGTTCACTGCCCTGAGATGCTTTCTCCACCCCCTCCTACCACCCCCACCCCCATAAGCAAGTGAGCTTTCCCTCTACTCCCCAGTTCTATTTGGCCATTAGTCATCTTGTGTTGTTTCCAGCAACTTTCTAATTGTGATTGCTTTGTGGACATTATATTACAGGGAAGGTGGAACCTGGCAGGAAGCTTGGCTATTACATAATCTGACTCTGTTAACCCTTTCTTTTCCAAAGGGATCATTTTTGAGAGCCACATTATTAACCCCTTAGTGCCTGCCATGCAGCAGTTGCCAAGTATGTTATCACGTGTGGAATAAATGTCCATGCTTCTGTAGTAAAATCTGGACTCTGTGTTTCCATGCCACGGTGCAGCTGTCAGCCTGACTTGAGTAGGAAGTGGTAGGCAGGTGGAAAGAATGTTCTGTGTACCCTCAAAAGGTGCATTTTTCTGCCAAGTGCACAAGAAATCACCATTCTTCCTTTTTAAAAGGTTTCCCATTTCCCTCACTGATTTCTCCCAAGACCATCCATGGTGACTCAAGTATTTTCCTTTTTTTCTTCCCCTGACTTTTTGTTTTGTTTTATCTTTTTTTTACAAAGAGGAAAAAAAATCCACAGGACTCATGGTAACAAAAAGAATCCAAACCAAATACGATCGTATTTTCTCTCTCTTTCTTCTCAAGAGTATTTAATCTCTTCTTGTGGTGCTGACCACAGTGCTTTTCATGGGTTAAAAGAAGCAAAGCCCATCTTCAGAGTGAACGTACAAATTTTCACCTTTTATGAATTAACCATCTGTGTGCCTGCAAGGAAAAAAAAAAAAAAAACAAAAAAAAACTTTCATAAGCTTTGAAATCTCACTCCAGCCCCTTTAATCTCAAAGGTCCTGAACAAAGGCAAGGTGCTGAAACAGAAAAGTCGTATCTTGACCCCCACAGTGAACAAAAGATAATCTGCTAAAAATAGCAAGCGGAAGGTAGTCATGGGGGAGCCACATTTCAACTGTCCTCCACTCTAGCAGCGAAGAAAACTTCAGAGATCAATGCTGTGGTCACCAACATTTACCTGGTCTGCTTTGTCACTGTGGAAATGCAGGGCTTAGGTCATTGTTCTGCAGAACATCGGTTTTTCTCCAATGGGCTTCAACTATGTTTTATATGTAATGTATAGAACAATATTTCATTCTTGTTAGAAGAAATGGAAGCAGTCTTAAATACTTTACACTATAATAAAATCTATAATGAAAAATGACACTAATAATAATTACCAGAGAATAAAAAACCTCTGTTGTGCTGAGGATGAGATTTGGCTGCGAGAGTATTAGCCCAGTGTCCAGGAAGCCTTGGTTTGATTTTAGAACCAGATACATGGAGCAGGGTAGCACATGCCAGTAACCTTAGCTCTTGGGGGGCAGGAGGAGCAGAACTCCAAGGTCATTCTCTGCAGCATAGCAAGTTAAAGGCCAGGCTAGGCTACATGAGCCTCACTCTTTATGAAAAAAAAATGGGGGAGAAGAAAGGAAGAAATAACGGAAAAGAGGAGGGAGAGAGGGAAGGAGGGAGGGAGAGAGAGGGGGACAGAGTGAGGGAGGGAGGGAGGGAAGGAGGGAGGGAGGGAGGGAGGGAGGGAGAGAGGGAGAGAGGAAGAGAGGGAGGGAGGGAGGGAGGGAGGGAGGGAGGGAGGGAGGGAGGGAGGGAGAGAGGGAGGGAACAAGAAAGGGAGGGAGGGAGGGAGGGAGGGAAGGAGGGAGGGAGGGAGGGAGGGAACAAGAAGGGAGGGAGGGAGGGAGGGAGGGAGGGAGGGAGGGAGGGAGGGAGGGAGGGAGGGAGGATCTCACTAGTACTCTAGGCATGAGACTATGTAGCTCAGTCTAGGCTGAAGTCATGGCAATCCTCCTGTTTCAGCCCCCTGAGTGCTGGGATCATTACAAGAGCTAGGGGTAATGCTATTAAACTAAAGGATCTTCAACTGCTCCAGCCCACAGGCCTCATCAGAAATGAAGGCAGCTTCTGTGCCAAGAGGATGAAATTCCACGAGTGCAAAACAATTGACCCTGACTACCTAGCATTTCTTGGTCCTCACAAAACTGCTCTCCTTTTGAAAAGTCACTCATTCCTATTTTACAGGTTAAAATTAGATAGATGATATACTCAAAATCACATAAAGGTGAATTATTTTTATACTCTATTCTAAAAGCTGGATCCTACAGTGGCTCCTCTTTTTTGGAAAATACAGAATATAATTCTCACAACTAAAAGATGCCATCCAGTTAATTTTTGTATTTAATCAATTCTGTTGTGAGTGCCTGGGTATCCATGGGTCATATGCCCGACAATCTAACCTTGAAATATTCAGCACAAACTGCCCCCACACACATATACCACACACACACACACACACACAGACACACACACACACACACACACACACACACACACACACACACACACATACACTAGTATTTGGGACTGACCTGAACACATCACAGCACAGAATAGGACTGAGTTTCTGAGTCACACAGTGTCAGTTGACTTAAAAACTTCAAGATCAAGCATACAAGCAATAAATCATTAGTTGTGCCTATGTGATGGAGCCCTACTCTGCTAAGACAATCTCATTGTGCCACATACCAAATCTGTCACATGTGGGTGCGAGGAGCATAAGGCTGTCCAGGATGTGGTGGACACCTCTGGAGCTCTCCCCAGACACTGCTCCAAGTGTTTCCTCCCATGGCCAACCTTATTCTAGATCCTATCCTGGTAAGAGTAAGATGTAGATGTGAGTGCAGCAGCTTCCTGAGTTCTGTGTCCTGAGTCACTCTCACCTTTAAGGGTGGTTTTAAACCCACTGAACGTTGGTGTCATGGGCAGTAAGTGCAGCCTTGAGTGGTACCTCTCCCTCTGCCTCACCTGACTGCCTGTCAGGATGACACCCTCCCAAGAGGCTCTCCAGGCTTCTCTTTGGGACCATGTCTTAGTTCTTCTCCTGTTGCTGTGATACAATTCTCTGACCAAAGCAACTTAAAGGGGAAAGGGATTCTTATAGTTCACACTCCCAGGATGCAGTGCATCTATGCTGGGAAAACAGAGGGGCAGGAAGTAAAAGCATCAAGTCATATCTACAGTCCAGAGCAGACTCAGCTCATTATCTCTTTTAATCAATCTAGGACCCAAACCTAGGGTCTGACACAACTTACTTCTAGGCTGAATTTTCCCATATCAATGAACACAATCAAGACCAGCCTTGTTTGAATAATCCCTCATCGAAACTCTCTTCTCAAGTGAGTCCAGATTGTGTCAAATTGCCAGTTAAAATTGACTATCACAGATTCTGGTAGTTCTCCGGGCCGTATAGTAACACTTAAGATAACAAGATAGTTCAAATTTGCTGGCAAAGCTGCCAAAATAATTAGCAAAACTCCTGGCTTCAAGCAACATACGTTCATCGCCGTTCTAGAGGTCCAAAAACTCAAAATGGACTTTGATGGACCCATATCTAAGATGCCATATACTCTTTCTAGAAGCTATGGAACATACACGTCCACTCACATTTTTCCATCACCACCTGAATCCCTACCAAGGGCTCCTCTCCAGCACCTCTGCCTCCCAGTCTCTCTTACCCTGACACTCTCCTGTACAGACCTTTGCAGCCGCACCTGTGAACAATACAGAATGGCATTCTCATCTCGGTCATATTTGCAAAGTCTCTTTCTTAACTCTTGGTGACCTATTCGCAGTTTGGAAGATCAAGACTTTGGGATTACTGCAAAGCTTTGCTCATCCTAACTATAACCCATCTGAGAGTTTCTGCACTGTGGGAGTAAAGTCAAAGAAGAGGCTGGAGCTGGAAAAACTGGAAGAGCATGAGATCAACAGAAAGGCCCCCCCCCCCCCCGCAACTGTTATAATTAGAAAACAGTTAAGAGAACTATGTTTTACTTGGGACTTGTTGGAATCCCTTAGTCTTGAAAATTGGCTACTACAGGGTATTCGCATATTAGGTATTCAGCAGCAGTGAGATCAGCTGAGCCAATTTAGATAGTCACCGAGAATAGTGCGTGTAGTACAGAGACTGCTCCACTGATGTGAGGGCTTTTACTGTGATTATTCCTACGACATGCCACTTAGAGGAAAAGTAATCAGATGTTTACTGCAGCTTTCTAATGGACCCAAGGACCAATAAGAAGGTATGAAAATGAAAAGATGAGAAAAACTAAAAACATTTATTTAATTGAGGATCAGACCTTTGAGTATTTGTCTTTATCCTGTATATACTAATTGTGACTGGCAGTGAAGGAGGCAGGAGGCTAGGGATGGAGAATGCCCTCTGCTCCTCCTCTGCTCCTCCATTGGTCCTCCCCTGCTCCTCCCCTGGTCCTCCTCTGCTCCTTCCCTGCTCCTCCCCTGCTCCTCCTCTGCTCCTCCCCTGCTCCTCCCCTGGTCCTCCTCTGCTGCTCCTCCCCTGCTCCTCCTCTGCTCCTCCCCTGCTCCTCCTCTGCTCCTCCCCTGCTCCTCCCCTGCTCCTCCACTGCTCCTTCGCTGCTCCTCCCCTGCTCCTCCCCTGTTCCTCCGCTGCTCCTCCCCTGCTCCTCCCCTGCTCCTCCTCTGCTCCTCCCCTGCTCCTCCCCTGCTCCTCCCCTGTTCCTCCGCTGCTCCTCCCCTGCTCCTCCCCTGCTCCTCCCCTGTTCCTCCCCTGCTCCTCCCCTGCTCCTCCCCTGCTCCTCCCCTGCTCCTCCCCTGCTCCTCCTCTGCTCCTCTGCTGCTCCTCCTCTGCTCCTCCCCCTGCTCCTCCCCTGCTCCTCCTCTGCTCCTCCTCTGCTCCTCCTCTGCTCCTCCCCTGCTCCTCCTCTGCTCCTCCCCTGCTCCTCCTCTGCTCCTCCTCTGCTCCCCCCTGCTCCTCCCCTGCTCCTCCTTTGCTCCTTCCCTGCTCCTCCTCTGCTCCTCCCCTGCTCCTCCCCTGCTCCTCCTCTGCTCCTCCCCTGCTCCTCCTCTGCTCCTCTGCTGCTCCTCCTCTGCTCCTCCCCCTGCTCCTCCCCTGCTCCTCCTCTGCTCCTCCTCTGCTCCTCCTCTGCTCCTCCCCTGCTCCTCCTCTGCTCCTCCCCTGCTCCTCCTCTGCTCCTCCTCTGCTCCCCCCTGCTCCTCCTCTGCTCCTCCTTGCATTTCCAAATGAGGAAGGAAGGAACCTATCCTCCTTGGGACAATTCCCAAAGGGTTTCTTAGGTTGTCCACTCCTGACAACATGTTGCCCATTCACAATCTGGGGCAGCATGACTCACGTAATGATGTGAAAGTAAATACAACATGCCGGTAATTACTCCTGAATTCTGCCCTTTCACAAAAATCTAATAAAATTGGACTTAAAATGTCTATCTTCATAATGCAGCTGTGATATGTTTGTTCTGCTAGTACTTTTTTTGTCTGTCTTGAATTTTTAAAAAGGTACATTACATTGGAAAACAGTACATTTTTTATTTTAAGTGGAATAGAAAAAAAAATTGATTTTTTTTCCCTAAGCCCTAATTGCAAACATGTCAAATAACATGTCACATTTAAAGGCTGTCATGGGAGCCAAACAGCGTAATTGTGTACGGACAGTGCTATCTCATCCATTGCATTCTATAAGATTTACTAGGAATCTTGGCCGTTGTTCGCTTTTATTTACATCTTTGATAATCTCTTTCTTTGTTTTCTGGTAATCTACAGCAGGAGACAGTCTCCTCTTTTGCCTCAGAAGGTCATTTTGGTCAATCAAATGGATGCTCCTAAAACTGTAGAACGAGAAGGAAAACCCAGCAGGCTGGGGCTTCATCAAGCGGGGCCACCATGCTTTCTCAGGGAGACCATGACCAAGGCTCCCCTGTGTAATCACTAGAAATTTTTCCACCAAGTTTTAGTTTAGATTCTGTTCTCTCCACAAAGACATTTTTCACTCTTAATATTTCTAAACATATTAGCACACATCAAGCTACTAATTTACCAAATGAAGGCTGGGTTCGAGCATTTTCAACCCAATTTATTCTCAGTAAGAATTAAGAGCCAAGTTTCCACAGGGTCCATTAACCAAGTCTTTAAATGTTAGAATGTGTTGGTGTGAATGTGTCACAGTGTTTATGGGCCTTATTGCCCACATGTTACAAGACACTTTGGGCTTGTAAAATCAAAGTCCCCTCTGCCACAGGGTGCTCAGAAATGCAATTCCACTGATGGCTGTGGTCAGAAACTCTTCACATCAGGGCATTCACACCTCTTTTTTCCCCCCCCTCAGTTCTAGGTTTATAGCCACACACAGGCATGGGGAGAACTTCAGAATCCACTGTCAAAGACAACTCCTGCTGTCTGGGATGCTCTGGGACGCACAACTTGTACAGGGTCTTCCTTCTCAGTGAACACTGCATTTTATTTTTGACAGGATCTCACTACATAGCCCTGACTAGCCTGGAACTTGCTACATAGATGAGGATGGCCTTTAACCAAGAGAACCTACTGCCCCTGCTTCCCAACTGCTGGGGTCACAGGCATGAACCACCACATCTTACTGGCAGTGGACTTTCTCCCTTAAAACTGTCCTGTGGTCATCAGATGTCTTTTCATAAAAAATTCATAACCTGAAAACTATGATATCTGCTACAATCTAAAAAGATGCTTTTTTTTTTTTTTGAGAAAGAGAAAGAATGGGGCCCCATGAAATGAAATCCATTAGCAAACAGGATAGCACAGATTTTGACAGGCGGGCACTGGTGTAGTCTTTACTAAACACACTTTGGGAAATAGAGGGAAGCTTTGCTGTGTATCACTCATGAATTCCTCAATAGTATCAGTTATCATTTGATGATGACTAGACAAAAAGGGAAGGCAGACTAATTAGAACTGCAATTTGTGGGGAAATTGGTTTAGGCATCAAGTTAGGTAAACTCATATCTACCCTCCAAAAATATTTAACGTAAGGCATGTGACTGTGTGCTTGTCAATTTCTTCACTGAGCTCCAATCATTTCCATTAAATGTACATGTATTGGTTGCACCTCTGTGCTTTCTGTCACACACCAGTCCCTGGGTATATCCTCTCTGCCTCCTGTCACTCTTCTTTCTGTGAAAAGCAGCAAGAGGTGAACAAAGGAGTGCTGTAATCTTAATGCAAGAGCCGACTATGTTTTTATGAACTGGTTTCCTATCATTCTTAATTATTTTGCCTGCAGTATTCTCAAGAACCACAGTTCTTTTATTATTAATGTTGTTGTTGATTTTTTAAGACATGGTTTCTCTGTGTGGCCGTGGCTGTCCTGGAACCTCATATCACATGCCTCTGACTCCAGAGTGAGTACAGAGGGATCAAAGGCATGTGACACCAAGCCATTGTTCTTAACAGAATGGTGCACCATGGCTGCAAGACCTAAATGTTCTCTTCCACAAAATGTTTCTTAGGACCTTTGATGTAGCTGATGTAGCAGCTTTAAGAGATGTGACAACGTCTCTTATCAGAAAGAAAGTAGGCTTGCTTATTGCCTGCTATAAAAGAAATTTCATAAATCCAAGTTCTTCAGACACAAACTACTCCATATCATCCATCTGGACCCATCACAAGGTCTTCATAGAACATAAAAGAGAGGGCAACTCACACAAACATGTAGATGCTCCTACTGCCCTGAGGAATAAAGACCTTTGCTTCTAATTCAGTAATCTTTCCATTTTTTCCAGGATCCAGCTTTAATACTAAGCTAATTTATTAGCTTATATGAGCAGATCTCACGGCCAAGAGCACCCAGTCATCAGACAGTGCAACCCATATCTCTGAAAAATGTGTAAATGTGTTGGGATATAACCTATTAACTGCATGTGTTCAGCATCCCATGAACTCAACAGAACACAGGGAAAGAAGACATTTCAGTTCCCATCAAACCAGAGACATACAAGCAAGCTAAGATCACAGGCATAGTGTAAACATCAGGCAATATTCACCTAGCATTAATAGACAACTTAAAGCTGATTGCGTAATATAAAGACCATTCTGAAAAGTGGTATCAACCATATAGTTGAGCCTAAAATTAAATTTAGCAAATATAAAAGAAAACTTGGCATGTTCTGTGCTTAGATCAGCTCTCACATTGAGGGTAGTTGGTTCTCTGTTTTCAGGGAAAGTAGGCAATGATGCAAAGGGACCTTTAGGCTTGTTGGAGATTCACTCATGCTACAGCCATCACTTAGCCATGTCTAGATGTGAGCCCTAATGAGGATACACACAAAGCGTTTTAAGGAGGCTCCACACAGGAGTTGACCTATATTTCTTAACATAAAATCTCCCCTTTTCTATTGGATAAAACTAAGTTAAACTGAGAGGAGAAAAGAGAAAAGGTCATTTTTCCACCCCTTACCCTTCATATTTCATGAGCAGGAGGTGTTCTTCCCATACGGTTTTCACGGTTTCTGGATATCATTAACACAGCACTGCACATCATCAAATTACACGCCTTTGATCTAATTTTTATAACATCAAAATTATTAATTTGTATACATTAGTTACAGATGTTCCGTGCACATGTGGCAGAAAATGAAGAATGCCTTTGACAGTACAAGAGAGGAAATTAAACCCATCCATGGCCTCTACCGTGGCAGAATAGTTATTATGACTCTATGTGGTTTTTAGATTGTGAACCAATTTTCCTATTGTTATAAAAAAGAAAGAGACCAGGTGTGGTAACAAAGATCTGTATACTCATAACTTGAGAGGCTGAGGCAGAAGTAAGTTTGAAGATAACCAGGTCTACACTTAGACTTCAAGACCAGCCTCAATTCTGTAGCATAATCCTATCTCAACATATACGTAAATATATGGATTGTAAGGTAAGGAAACACTCAGTAGATGGACATTATAAATCTCAAGAAGTGATGGAGCAGAACATGACTATGCTCACAGAAAATTTCAGAAGGGGTTCTTTCCAATGGTCCACTCTTGCCTATTCGGTTTTTGCCACCATGAAACCCTGCTTCCAGGACAACCAGGAAACAAAATGGGGTAGACAACTGTCCATGAGAGTGGCACCCATCACCCATCACTCCTGCTCACATTGCATTGACAGAACCTAATCACGGGCCACTGTAGACTGAGTCCTAAGAACAGAAATGGAGGCGATTAGCTACCAGTGTCAGCCATAGAGTTACATACTCCTTGTGGGCAAATCTCTCATTCATAGTTAGTGCTTTAAATGTCCAAAGTTGAGGGAAATTTTTATTATTTTACAAGTGTTAAATACATATAAAACATCTACATTCTCACCTTTTGCTTAAGAAAAAATAAAAAATATGGCAGGGTTGTTTTGTAATTCTTTTAAAAACTCACAGACTAACACCCTTGTGACTTTTAATTTTTCCCCCTAAAGATAATGCCATCAACAAACGCAATTCCTTTAGATGAATGTGTTCATGTGTGTACATGCATGTATATATATGTAACAGGTTAGCTGAAGATAAAGTGCAAATACATTTCAAAGGTATATTCCTATATCAAATCAACACCACAAAAGATTCCTTATAAAAATTTATGTATTAGAAAATAGTGTTACCTTAATTATTGAATTATGTTTTTAGAGACATCAAAAATCTTAATTTGTCTAGGATACCTAAAACATCAAGGTTTTGAATTTTGTTGTGTCTTATTTAAAATTCACCCCCACATTTCTTTTCTATTTCTATTCACCCTTCAGAATCATTTATACTCAAGAAAAAAATAACTATCAAACAAGAAGAATTCTAATGAGGCTGAGTTAGGAGTTAACTCTGGAATCCAAGAATTGCTTTCATGATGAATATAATTAGCAGTTGGGAGCCATGAGACCTGTACCCTGTGTCTTCCCAGTCATACCCAGTAGCCACATCTTTTTGGTGTATAAAGCACGATATGCTCATATCTTCTTCTTTCTGTAAATTATATTCTGCCATCTCTTTGAATGACTGCACACATTCTAAAAGATGTTTTCAAAGAATTTACTGCATTTTTTTTACTTATCCAAGGTACTAAACTTGGCTTTCACTTTCTTTCCCCTCTTCCTCTGTAATGTAATGGTTAACACTTGACAATAATCCCGAAATAGAAAACATGGTTGAGAGATTGGACACAAATGACATATCGATTCAGCCTGAAAAATATTTTGATGTTTTGGTTTTGTTACAGTTCAGTTGTTTGAGAAAAATATGTAGGTTTGGATTTAGTTCAGACTGGTTCACTGGGGTTTGTTTTGGTTTGTTTTGTTTTGTCTTTAATGGATTTGATTTATTGTTCTGTAAAAAGTTTAATATTGGGTTTAGGTCAGAGAAGACACATTCAGCAAATAGTTACTTGTTTCCAATTTTGGTTTTCGGGTCATTACAAGGTCTCAGTGCTGTAGTTATTTACAAAAACCACAGAGTGGAGTTGGTGCCTCACTATGGAGTCCTACTGGAGGACACCAGATGCCAGTCACTCCTAGCAGAATGGTGAGCACTCTACACAGACATGACACCATTAAATGTCCTGGGTGAGATTCAAAGTTATCAGTACATTGCTAAGGGTTTGCTGATGTTTGCAGTGACAGCAGGTCCATTTTTGCATTTATATATAGTACTTTTCCATTCCTCACAATTAAAAGCTTTAAAGCCTCAACTTACATATGCTTGTTTGCACAGCCTCTAACACAAACATGTACATAAGTTGGTTTTGTCTTTTGATGTAGTTAACCATGCCTTTCAATAGGTTTTGTTTTTTAATATCATTGCCAGCCTCACTAAACAATGATGAGAAACCATGTCTGTCTTCCATGATTCCTTTAAGGGCTCAGTGTGGCAAAGGATTATTAAGAGGTACTTAATATATTTCCACCTGGCTGTGTTTTATACAAAACCACACTTTAAAACACCAGTGTGGCTGTTATTGAGTGTAATTATTAAAAACAAGGAAGAGAGCAAAATCCTCACTAGAAAAACTCTTTAAAGGCTGGATAAATAGTAAGGAGTGTGTTTAATGCAACTAATTTATAGATAAATGTGGTGCCAGGATAAAATACATTAACAAGGTAAGGCTTTGGGGTCTCTAGGTAGATAATATATTGCTTTCATTAAAAAGCAATCTGCATGGACGATATCCACCACCACTGCAAACTTGGCAGCTGTCACCTTTATCAGGGGAACAGGAGCAAGCCACTACATTTTAATCACTGGAGTTTGTCAGGAACGAAAAACAGTCAGCTTCCCACAAATCAACAGACCTGTATCCCGATAAGGGAAGTGCACAGGAAAGATGGCTACATACCACATGACATCACCTATTCTGAGCTGATCAAAGCTCTGTAATTGTGCAAGATAAATCTACGGAGCTGGGCTCTAAGATAAAACAGTTGTCTTTGAACAAAGCGGATGCACACTTTGCACTAATCACTTGAGACTTAGTACCTGTGTAGATCTGAGTTACTTTGAGACACGGAGAGGGGCCAGCAATGGTAATGGAGAGAGTGAGGCATATTCCCACTATGTTTACTCCAGGAATCTGTGGCAGGCTTCATTATGCTTTGATCAAAATGTAAAGCCACCAGGAAAATGTTGGGATAGGTGTCAGTGAGGAGAAGACAGCCAAGCAGAGGCCAAATTGATGTTCACAACTGAGGCAGGAAGAGACTTATTTGCACTTAAGGAGATGGAGACTAAGCCTCCCTCCCCTGGTGTTGCTCACCTGCATAAACCTCCTTGTCTGAGGTGACTTGAGACAGTCCTTGTACTTTCAGCATATGAACTTATCTTTCAAGGAAAGGTGTATATAGCTCATCAAAAACTGCAAATGAATAAACACTACGGTTTTAAAGGACTGATGTATCAGAAATAAAAGGAAGATTATGGGGTGTAAATGTGAAGCAGGATACACAGAGGTTGTGGTGCAACAGCACAGGAGTATTAGATCAGCAACAGGGTAGGGACTGCTGGGACATGAGTACAGGAATCCAAGAGTGACACATGGTACAAAGAAAACCTCTGCTCACGGGAGATGACAACCTATCAAAATCCAGTTTCCAAGTCATTAAAGCTGGCAACTAAAAAGACTTTTTTCAAAGCCCCAGAGGTACTCATGATCTCTGACTTAACACATGTTGAACGTTAGCTGCTCAGATACTGTTGCAACATTTCATCACATATTAAGGCTAAAATGTATATCAGTTCTACAGGTTTCCTAACCACTTCTTCTACATTGAGAGGGAATTCATGTCTAATAAAATTAAAGATAAAAAAGATTAAAAATTGTAGTATATAATTCAGTAGCATTTGGTATGTTTACAATGTTGTATATGCATTAACTCCATTTGATCCCAAAGCATTTTATTTTTTACTGTATTTATTTCATGCATGGATGTGTGAGTGTGTGTGTGTGTGTGTGTGTGTGTGTGTGTGTGTGTGTGTGTGTGTGTGTGTGTGTGTTGTGTGACGTGTGTAAAGGTCAGAGCACAAGTGTGGGCTTTGGCTCCGTCCTTCCAACATAGGTCATCAGGCCTGGAAGCAAGTACCTTTATCTACTGACCATCTCATCAGGCATAATTCCAAAGCATTTTTATCATTCCCAAAAGAATTCAGCACTCACTCCTCATTTTCTCACCAGTTTTGCCCGAAGTCTCCAGCAACTGCTAGCTGTTTCCTGTATAGATTTACCTATTCTGAACATTTCTTATAAATGGAACCATTTAATATACAATCCTTTATATACATTTTTCACTTAGCATAACATGTTTTTGGTTCATACATGTTGTAATATGTATCAATATTTCATTTTCTTGTGTGTGAATGGACAGTATTTGTCAGATGGGTAGAATAAATAGTATTTCTCATGCTACATACTATATTTATTCTTTCCTCCATTAATGGACAGCTGGGCTTGGGAATTGGGTGCTTTGTTTTCCTCTATTATAAATTCTACAGACTTGAGAGAGAGGAAAGATCTGATTTATCGGCATCTTGAAGTTTGGATTTAAGGTTGATCTTTCTAAGCAGAGATCTGAACAGGACCAAGTAAGGATAACAAATGAACAGTTTAGGGTGCCTATAAACAAACACAAGGAGATCAAGACAAGGTCTCAGAGTCTCGGACAAATTCCTATCACTATTTTCCAATCAGCATAGGAGGGTTTTTTGGAAATTTCTTTAGTTGGTCTGGTTATGAATCTGAACTAGGGACCCTTAAAGTGATAAGCGTGTGGTTGGAAAGGGTGAAATAGTAACACCGTGTTAGTGTAGATGGAAAGCTCCTGGGGGGGGTGATGGTTTTCGCTCTTACATCATGTCCTTTACGTTCTGCCATGATAAACACAATGACCAGAAGCAGCTTGAGAATAAAAGGACTTATTTTATCTTCTAGCATCTAGTCCACTGTTGAGGAAATTCAGGGCAGAAGTCTAAAGTAGAAATCACGGAGAAATACTGCCTACTGGCTTGCTTTCAGGCTCATGTCCAGCTACCTTCCTTATATAGCCCATGCCTATTTGCCTGAGAATGGCATAACTCATATCTAATCAAGGCCATCCCCAGCTGAGACTACCTCAGATAACTCTGGGCCATGTCAAGATATCAGAGATTCATAAGAGGGCACGTGTCCTGGGAATATTGGGGTGGCATTGCTACAGAGCCATTTCAATCACAAAGTTCTGCAAAACCAATATACGTAGTATCCATACAATGCCTTATTCAGTAATAAAACCCTTTGGGGCAAGGACCGTGTCTGTTGGCCCTTTGTCTCAGAGCAGCATAGTATGGCTCCTGGCTCCCAGCCATGGTTTCCTGAAGCATCTCTGAATAATGGCTGTTTGAGACTTACAGTAGTGATTAAGAAAGTCTTCATCTCAAGATACTGTGTGTGAAATGAGCTCTGACTTCAATATCTTCAATTTGTTGCTTGGTATTATCTATGCTTATGCAGTTTGGCCGTTGATAGATCTCTAAACAGATATGGGGAAAGTTGGAACGTTTTTTTCCAAGGTAGAAGCTGGAAAGATGAAAATTAATTTGGTATGTGGTCTCAGTATCCAATAGCCAATCCTGCCTGATAGTGCAGAACATATTTATAATGAGAGTTTACTGTAATTAAAGAAAAACTAACTGTAGAGGAGTAGGAAGAACAAATATTTCATTGCTGCTGCCTTTGGATCGATCAGAGAGAGTATTACAAAAATAAAGACTTAGCTATTTATTTTCAAATAAAAATAATCAAAGCAGATATTGCACTGTATGAGGGAGTAGCTCCACGGAGTGTCTAATTGTGAAATCTCCGATGCAGTTCCCTAGCTGGAGAGAGTACACTAGTTTATCTACTGGAAAATACTGCCAGAGAAGAAAGAGTTATCCCCAATTCAACCCTTGCAAACAACAGTTCCTTTCCTTGAAAAGTAAAGCAATCACCTTTGCTAAAAATAACATTTCCTGAGAAAGAGTGTAGTTAAATTGTAAAATGTGAAGAGTATTTAAAAATTTTTATCTCATAAAATTTTCCAGTTCTATTTTATAAATTAAAACATACATTGCATGAAAATACATCGTTGATATTTTAAGCACAGGTCCATGGCATTGCACATGTTTATATGGTTGTACAATCATTACCACCTTCTTCCTCAGAAAGCCTTCATCTTCCCTCAGAGAGACTGTCCCCAAAGAGCATTTATTTATTATTTTTTTTTGTAGAGATCAGGTGATCTCTGAATAATCTGGAATTCTTAGCTAATATATTAGGGACCTTGAATAATTTTAGAAAAGTAATAGGAATGTTTTCTTCTTTATTATGATTTAGTCTAGGGCCTCACACATCTCAGGCAAACACTTTGCTGCTGAGCTCCTCCCCGACTCCAACTTACAGGAATTTAAAGGTAGGGAGATAGCTCCCTTATCAAGGACCTAGACACTGATTTTCTTTTTCTAACTATAGATACAAGATTGCTCATAGTCAAGTAAGAGTCCCTTTTCATAACTGATGGTTAAAATAACTCAGAAGTATTTAAGTCACTAATCAATAAGAGAATTTTGCTCTAATTCCCACTTCAGTTTTTATGTGGTAAGGGTCACCATCCTTTTGTTTGTACTTTCACAATGTAAAGACGCACCATGTGTTGTTTACTGTTGTGGAACATTAGCTGAAGATGTGTTCTGTTCATTTGTGGAGCATTTGTTTCATGATGCAAAGTTGTGTTGCAATCTTGTATGTCTCATTAGTTTAACTCTGTGAAGCTGTGTTACTTTGCCTGCCTAAGACACCTGATTGGTCTAATAAAATGGCCAATAGGAAGGCAGGAGAGGGATAGATGGGGCTGCCGGGCAGAGAATAAATAGGAGGGGAAGTCTAGGGAAGAAGGAGGAGGGGAGAAAAGGAGGAGGGGAGGAAGATGCCAGGGGCCAGCAACACAGTCAGCTACTGAGTAAGAAGGAGCAAAAGAATAAAGGAAGGTAAAAAGCCCACAGGCAAAACATAAAAGGAAAGAAATGGGATAATTTAAGTTAGAAAAGCTGGCTAAAAATAAGCCAAGCTAAGGCCATGCGTTTATAAGAAAGCATGAGACTTATTTGGGAGATGGGTAGTGGGCTCCCAAAGGAAAATAATAATAATAACACAACTACACTTTACAGGCTAGAATTTGAGAGTAAATTCAATAATCCTGGCTCTACTACCTATTTATTCTTTCTAATCCTTCCTCTAGCTTGTATTTCATAAACATGAGAATTAGCCTTGCCTAGCCTGCCACAGACAGTTATTTATGAGATGACTATCTTGATTTAGACAGCATGTTCTCCTTGTGGTCATAACTGACACTTCTGGGCAGTATTTGTCTCCTCTGGGCCATTTTTGCTTGGCAGACACCTCTTGCATAGATGCTAATAACCTCCTGCTCTCCACCCCCCTCACACACTGCAGCCCCTACCCCCCATTGCTGTTTTCCATACAGAAGATCTTTCTAAACAGTCAATAGAATAAGATATTTTATGTATTCTTCACACAATGCTAAACAAACTGCTTTACAGACCTGTCTTTTGACCCACTCAACCACATTTTGACTAGACCTCACATAGTTAAAGAAAGGCCAAGGGTACTATGCCCAAACCCCCTACTGATCAAGGCTTCATTTCCCACCCTCCTGCCTTCTGAAAACACAGTGAGCTATTGTGTGGTTCTGCTTGTTCAATTTAAATCTTTCCATTGGTATCACAAACTGGAGGTGCTTTCTGAAATATAGAAAAAGAATACTTTTTTTGTAAAGTCTAGAAAAGCTAGTAAAAGAAAATCATGGAGCACAAATCTATATTTAAAGGAAGGCTTATACTCTGACGTCCTAAATAGGACAAACATTAAATGGTTTTCTCTGGCTGTCATTTTCTCTTGGAATAAAAATCTCTGTAATCCATCATCTCGAAAACTCCTTAAATAACATCACTGATAGTCTGTTAGCCAGTAAAGGAGGCCACGTTGTCTTTTCTGTTTTCTTGTATTTTCAAGAGAGAATCTGAGTATTTCATGTTGATTGCTTGATTGGCTGCAGAGGGACTCTTTAAAAATACTAAAAGAAAAAAAAAATCAGGAATCCAGTACAAATCAAACATAAGCTGCTATCCATCATGTGCTCAGGGCATTATGTGAGGTTTTTACTCAGAAAGATGTCATTAAAAGTTGCAGAAATTAATTGGTGCCATTGAATGTAATGGCCTTTCCTGCCATAGCTTCTCAAATGTAAAGAAAAATTATGGATAACGTAAATTCCTCCCGGGATTCTTATAGATGTTGGCTTTGTTCTGTTATTGTTTATTGCAAATGTTATTACCTTGATCTATGGCCCTATCACACTGTGTCTACACAGAGCTGGCTATGCAGCAGCCCACAACAACGGAGGCCTTTACTCACCAGTGAAGACAGTGTTTGTTTCTTAATTCTGTGCCTTACATATTCCAGAAGTGTCTCAAGGTGTTCATTGTGTGTGTTTAAATTTTTATACAAAAACAAATTTGTTCTGATTGATTAAATATTGACTCACACCATTTTTAGAATAACTCTGAGTCTTATTTAAGTTCAGGGTTTGAGTTCTGCCTTCCCAGAAGGTTTGAATTGGCCTTATAATGGCCATTGCCTTGCGTGAATCAATGCATCGGGAGCTAACCACCATCTTTCTCAATAACATCTGCTTAATTAGTAGTGGTTTAGAAATTTGACTCTTAATTAAGAAACAACTTTCTGTCACTTTAAAAAAGTTTAAGGAAAAGGAACTTTTTGTATACCAAATATTGTTTTGTTCCTGAGACTTTTGTCTGCATGCCTCCCTTCCATTACAAAGATTAACCCTTTGTTTTTTGATGCCATGCTCTTTTGATTTTTGTGAGTCTAGAAATTGGTGAAAAGGCACAGAATGTTCCCTGGAAACAAATGAATGAAGCTTAAAATTCTAGTTTCTCTGCTAGTGTGTGTGTGTGTGTGTGTGTGTGTGTGTGTGTGTGTGTGTGTGTGTGTGTGTGAAATTTAGACTATCTCCCCATTCATCTGCTTATAACATCCCTTAAGAACCTTAACTAGTTTTTAATCAGGTCAAATGTTGAAAAGTCTATAAAAAAATTAAATTACTTTCAAGTCAAGATGGCTGCTTAGATTCCACACTCTCATGGCTTGCAGCAAGAGTGGAGAAGATTGTTAACTAGTCTCAGGTTCTCAATCACTTGGGCTGTGTCAGGCATGGGTTCCATTTCATGGAACGGGCCTTAAATCTAATTATGCAGTGGTTGATTACTGTTTTGTGCCACTGTCCCATAAGCATATCATACAGACAGGTCACCATTGTAGACCAAAGGATTTGTAGCTGGGTCGGTCTGTGTTTACCTTTCTCCCTGGTAGTGTGCAGAGTACCTCTCAGTGTCAGTAGACGTGAAGACTCTAAGTAGACACCAACTCAACTTCTCCGTGAATGAGATATGTAGATGTTGTCTTCTTCAGCAATAAGACTTTACCATCACTTTGTGGAGAGCAACCAATAGCCTTGGAAAAGCCAACATTTTATCTGAGGTTGTTTAATGGAGTTATGGGTGGGAGGCAGTTGTTTTCCAAGATGAGAGTCCCATTACTTGGCACTAGCAAGTGATCCTCCTGCTTCAGTCTGCCAAGTAGCTGGCACTATAGGCTCACATCTCTACATCTGGTTGTTGATGGTATTTAACTTGATTAATATCATGGATGTTTAGAAAGAATCTAGATATCCTGAAAAATCTTTATATATGTGGCCATGAAAATATAAATATGAATATTTTTAAAATAGGGGCTCCTAAGGGAAAGTAGGTATGGTTTGTTGTTTTCAAGTCAAGAAACAAAAACAGTAAAGTGTGAAAATATTAACAGTCTGATAAGATGCAGTTTAAGAAGAAAAAAAAACAAATATAACCAACACCAATTTGGGGAGGGGACACTGAATTTTAGGCTAGTGAAAAATAAATATCCCTGTCATATGGGCACCAACAAAATGGCCACAGCCTTCTACTAACTTGAGGTTGCAAAGAAGGCAATAGCATCAGACAGGTACAAACTTGAGAGAAAATGTGAGCCTTCCTCAGAGGCCACTAGAAAGATCCTGATGAAGCATAGAAATGTGTGAAAATCTGAAACCAAGATCGGGCCTCAATTTTAAAACATAGCTTTCTAGATCACACGTTAGTTTTGCTTGTAAAACAGCTAAAGCTGATTATACTGCATTTATTATATTAAAAATACTGAGCATATTTTTTCTTTTTAAAATTATATTAAAGCATGTGTGTGCACGTGTATGTATGTGCATGCATGAGTGTGTGTGTGTGTGTGTGTGTGTGTGTGTGTGTGTGATATTCACATATGCATGTGCCATGGTGCATGTGTTAGAGGACACTATTTACTAGAGTTGGCTTTGTCATACTATGTGGATCCCAGAAAAGAACTCAGGTAGTCAGGCTTGGTGGCTAGCATCTTTACTGGGCGAGTCATCTTATCCACCTTTGTATTGTTTTTTATTTTACTTTAAAAATAAACTTTATTATAAAAAATGAACTTGAAAATAAGCAAAAAGCATCACACTCCAAAATTGCCCAGACCCAAAGACGGTGTAGTTATTAGAATCAGCATTAGAGATGGAAGCTGTAAAGTTTCACATGAAATTTGACTCTTCTGATAGCTAATATATTTTATGCCCTTTATTTCTTTAAAGAGATGAGATGCATTGGTTATTTCACAATGTTCCACAGTAACTAGAGAACCTTTGGACCAATCTTCACCAAATGTGACTAAACAGATGCTGTCCAGTCTGCATCTTCCTGTGGGTCCTCAACATGTGCTCTCCCCACCTCCTGTTGCTTATTCCTCCTACTTCCTGGGCAAGACACAGCCCCAGCTCTTCCAGGACAGGTTGCAGAGCATGCTTGAGTGTGGGTGAGCTGGCTTGTTGCCAATGTCCAGGGCCTGGTCGATGTCTCTCTCTGTAGGAAGCTTCCTCCACAGGCCTGAGTAAAAAGTGAGGACTCTGAAACTGCCCAGGGGTGATCACCCAAAGCAGGAGCTAAAACAAACCTGTACAGGGGTCTTTTGATATCAAGAGCTCAGGGTGGCTGCTGAATTATTCTCTACTCCCTGTGCATCTGGGGAGTTTACAAGGAACTCTAAGGAAGGGGTACCTTCAAAGACAGGCTTTGTGATACAGGCCGTAATTCCAGCTTCTTTAACAGGCTGGGACAGGAGAATTGTAAATTCAGGGCCACCCTGGACAACTTTAGCAAGACCTCTAGCATAAAAGTATGAAGAAAAGAGCAGGGGGTGTGGATCAGCGGCAGAGATTTGCCAGGCCGGCATGGGGCCTAACAGTCTCCACCACAGAAAAGCAACCTGTTCCATAAAAAGGGAGAAATAGCGCTTATTTCTGTAAAATGACTTGACTTGGGACCAGACCTGAGGCTTCAAAACCTCATAATGATGCATCTGGTCATCCCTCTGTCCATAGCCCATGTCAGCACCTTAGCTACCAGTCAAGTCCCCTGCTCATCAGTATTCTAGGGTTTCTGAAAGTTAAAATTCTAGCAAGGCAGATAGCCTATGAGACTCTGGCTGTTAATGCAAATAAATAATCTTTAAATTCTCAACATGGTTTCTCCTTCAGCTCTTTCTCATAAAAAATGACTTCCAAGCAATTCTGGGTGGAATTTGTTGCTGAGAACGTCAGGAAAAAAGCCTAGGGCTAAGGGTGGGGAAGAGACATTTATCTCTTTTTAAAAGGTAGCTCAGCTCGCTCTGTTTTCTAGGCAACACACAGTCTTTAATCTTTAGCCCTTACTCCTCAGCAATGTGAGCAGTGTCTGCACTCCATGCTGCTCCTGAGGCTTTGAAAGGTCATGCCCAGTCTTGGCTCCTGCAAGGACTCAGGATTGTTCCTGCTCTTTGATGATTTTCCCTGGAGCAGGTCTGATAAGCTCATAGATGGCCTTGATAGATTAGCATAGGAGAGAGAGAAGAATTCAGAGGAGTGACCCCAGCTACCTCCTCACTCTCAGAGAAGTGAGGACCCTCTTATCTTTACTCTTGAATTACAAATGAAATCTGACTCATCTTCAAAATATTTTCATGGTTATTGTTTGAGGCCAAAATGCTTTACTCTGGGATGTTTTCTGATTTATGTTTTGTTTGGGGCTATTCTGTTCATTTTGTTGTTGAGAGAGTTTTTAATAAAAGATAACATTCCCTATTAAATATTGAAATTGTTTTCCTTTAATAGAAACACTTTGTTACTGAAATAGCAAACAAACAAAAAATTGTCATCATTGTGGGCACCAGGAATATATTTTACATATATAACGTTCCAGCCTCGACCCTGCTCCCCTATCTTTTCTCTAACCCAGCTCTGCCACACAATGTTGATAGCGCTGGTCTCCTGCCAGCATCTGTCACCTACATAAAATATGGATTCTAACTTGAGCCTGTCCCTTGAGTGTCCAACCTCCTGCTCCATCCTGCAGAAGGCAACATTCAAGCCCATCCTTTGGATTTGGCTTGTATGTTATTCCAGCACTGGTGCCTCCCGAGGGCATGTGACTAAAGACAGGCTAAGGTCAGTGTGAATGTGTGCCTCTGAATGCCACACACAGTCCCAAACCCCTTCTCTCCTCTGTCCCCATTGCTCTTCTGTGGAAGGTATTAGCTTCTCCTTGTTATAATGCTATTTTCTTCTGCATCCTCTATAGCAATATGAAGGAGGGGGAGGGTATCCATACTGGGGTCTTAAGATACAATTCAGATTTGGACTTGGTCACTTATTATCTATGTGTCCTACACAGAATATTTAATCTAAAATCTGATGTTATCATCTGTTAGTGGGAAATAATTCCCTATAGACTGTTGTGATGCGTGACTGATATAAAACACCAAAGTCCCTCTAATAGCATCCAACACATAGTACTCTTAGATCAACATTAGGGTTCCCATTTCATAAACACTGCATTGCAATGACTCCCTCAAAGGAGTAAAACATTATATGTATAATAAAACATTACATGTATAATAAAACATAATAAAAATACAACACATAATAAAAACATATAATAAATTGGACACTTAAAACATTTAAAAAAAACTTATCTTTTTCTTGTCTGCCATTTTATACCTTTCTATTGCTTTGAGGAGAAGGAAGGAAAGCAGGCGAGCTTCATGTAACTTCATGTATTATTGTCATGAGCCTGAGCCCTCTCTCCAGCCCAAGCTTCATATAAGCCTTCTATTGTCTCACGAGGTAACACCATCTTAGTGTGGATGCGTGTGAGTCAGTATGTGACCCTACAAAGTATAAAAGGTTCACTAAGGAAGACAAAATCTGTGTCAAAAAAAATTCTCCCTGCCACAAGGATTTCTCAAGTGATAAATATCTCCTTTGCGGACATGCTCTTACCTTTCTTGACTTTGCCTCTGGATGATCTACACCCCACTCATCTCCTAGACCTGGACGTTCCCACCATGATCTTCCCCGTTTCCTCTGTGGTGATCTGTACACAGTGATTTGTTCCCTGTTCATCAGTCCTATAAAAAAAGATTAGAAGAAAATGAGCCTGTTGCCAAGTCCAAGCCTAAAGATGTAGGAGTGACTCTTTAAATCAGGAGAGTCAAGTTTGCCTCAACTTCTGAAGTTTCTAGAGAAGCATTTCTCTTCCTTGTCCCTAAGTTTAGAAAGCCTCTGGTCCTATCCCATCTCTTGACCTTATTGCCCATTGTGTCTTTAAGAATATTTTTTATCTTCTCTATCTAGATCACATCATCATCTTGCATCCAAGTTTTTCATTTGATGTATTATTTCTAATTTCCTTAGTTCTAACAGGTTATAACAAACCTGAAAATCTATCTTGTTCATTTGAAGGACACTGTTAAGTGTGGCCTGACAAGGGGCCCTTACCTGCAACTGGAGAATCATTTCAGACACTTCTCTAGCAGACAGTAAGCAAACACTGGCATTTCTACAAACCACAGGGTTATGGATATTTTCTCCCTCTTAGGCAAGCAAGAGCAATGGAGCCTGCCTACTGCGTCTACTAATTTTTACCCCACACTTGCTGACAAGACCACCCAGCTTGTCTCTGGCATCGCTTAACAGCTCAAATCTAAAATCTTCTCTTTAATAGCTGTGGAGAAAATCAACAGTCAGTCTTATTCTGTGTTAGGGATAAAAAAATAACAAAATATCGTAATTATATCCATCTTAGTTAATGTATTTTCTAATGTGGAGAAGCATATGATTAAAAGCCAGTTTCCCCAGACTCCCTAATCCCTGCTAAGTAAAAAGTGATGGGACCAGAAATCAGCAAGTTTTGGCACATAGATAACTCATTATAGTGTTTTTCTTTTGAATCAAAGAACTTAGTCGTGTGTGTGTGTGTGTGTGTGTGTGTGTGTGTGTGTGTGTGTGTGTGTGTTAAAAAATTTTATTAATTAAATTTGGGAGAATATATTCTCTTGTGTCTATATTTATTTGTATGTGTATGTATGTATGTATGTATGTATGTATGTATGTATGTATATCTGCCCATGTGAATGCAGGTACTAGCAGAAGCCAGAAGAAGGCATCCTATCCCTAGAGCTGACCTGTGCTCTGGGAATTGAACTTACATCCTCTGGAAGGACAGTTAAGTATTATTAACTACTGAGCCAACTCCCAGCCCTGGCACTTTTTCCATGGCACTTCACCATGCCACTCATCACCTAAAAGTTGATGTGCTTTGAGGTCCTCTGTTAGTGGTTAGGATTTATCTCTATCCTAAAGTACTGTTACTGCTCTCTCTATAAAAGAATCACTTCTCAGCACGCCTTTTGTTTTAATGTAAAACATTGCTGGGTTCTTTACCTTTAAAAAGCGTATATCTCTCCATCTAAAATTGATCAGGCAATATGGTACAGGTATGCAAATAAAATATTGTATATAATATTGGGCTCTAATTTGGAAAGAAACCACACACATCTTGCAAGATAGCAAGAAAATGAGTGCACAGACAGAACAAAACTGGTATAAAAATGGTTTCTCTAGGAATGGAAAAAGAAAGCATTTTGTACCCATAATTATTCAGATTTCTTTACTCCTTCAAACCAAGATTTGTTTACTAGAGACACTACAATTTAGTGAGACAAATTAGACTAAACTTTTTATCTCGGGTGGTTTGCACATGCACTGATTGAACTAGTATTTCTTCCAAAGATTGCCTGGGAAGATAAATGAGCAGGAGGAGCAATTAGGGTGAGGAAAAACTAAAGATTGGCTGACGTGATTTAAGTTTACCACTGAAGCAGTTTGTCATTTTGTCTCTATAATCTCTATCAGAATTGACTACAACCGTAAACATAAATCATTGTACTAATTTATTTCGCTACACTGTGGTGTAGGAAAAGAATATTTTACTTTTTTCTAAGACACTTTGGGGATCCAGGCGGCTACTTTGAACTTCTTTTAATTTATTTATCTTTTCAGAGAAGGAAAAGCCCAAGAGAATCAAAGATGAGAACCCTGAGTTCTTCAAAAACAATATTTCTTAGTGTCAAAACAAGTTATTTTTATTATACTATGCCAAAATAACTATGGGTTATGCATTAAAAAAAAACAACATTGATTGCATTTTTTTTTTTTTATAGAAGCAAGAGTTAATTCCTAAGGTGAAGATTTGATCTAATGCACTGCTAAAAGTGATTCTTCACACCCTGCTTAATAAGCTTTTATGTTTCTCCTCTGACCACAGAAAGGCAAGATGCCATACATTTTCTGAGCATTCTTTATGTATCATTAACACCTTTAAAAATTAGGGCCATGAAGGTGACTCACCAAATCATTGCTGATTCACCAAACAGCACCATCAACAGGACCTTTAGAGCAAGATGCAACTGGCTTCAGTGAAAATAAAGTCATTGGGGCAAGGGGCATAGCTCAGTGGTATAACACATGGTTAGCATGCAAGTCTCTAGGGTTGATCCCCCCCCCCTACACACACAAAGGGAGTCTTTCATTAATTCTTGGATGCACACAACATAAATACACATACATGTTGTAAGGATTCATGGCATATAGTATCCATGTGGTAAACCCAACATGGTGCTGGCAGAACACCAAAAACAGGGCATGCCCCTAGGCATGGCTACATAAATCTATGCCCACCTAAGAACCCTCTCTCTCTCTCTCTCTCTCTCTCCCTCTTCCCCTCCCCCTCCCCCTCCCCCTCCCCCTCCCCCTCTCCCTCTCTCCTCCCTCTCCCCCCTCTGTTTTATGAGGTTTCTGGCTTGGACTTTCCAGCCTAGCCTCATGGCCCAGACTTTCCAGTCAGGCCTCGAGGTTCTGACCCACTGTCCCGCAGTCCCACAGAGACCTAGATGCTTACATTAATTTTATGCTAATTGACCTAGGGCCCAGGCATATAACTTGCTAACTCTTTACCCTTAATCTAACCCATGATTCTTATCCTGTCCAGCCATGCAGCTTGGTATGTTTTCTCAGAGCAGCATAGTTGTCCTCTACATCTTCTGGCATCTCTGTGGTATTTCTGCTCTGTGCTTCCTGTTCCCAGAGTTTTCTTAGTCTGGTAGCCCCCCACCCACACTTCCTGTCTGCCTTCAGCCAATCAGCGTTTTTATTAAACTAGTAGGCAGGACAATTATTTAAAATGTAATAACATAATCCCACTACACCTCTCTCTCTCTTTCTCTCTTACCTGCTCTGCAACTCCCCTGAATAAACTCTCGTGTGGCATCTGGTAGTGTGTACATCTACCTCTCACATGCAAAACTAACACATATGCCCAAATATGTTTAGGTACATGTGGGTATACTCACATGTAAGTGTCTATTTCAGCTAAAATAAATGGAATTAAGATGACCAAAATTAAGACCACAATTTTACTTGGTGTTTCAAAGAATTTCAAGACTATAGAAGATACAAAAAAGCATATAAAAATATATTTGATCATCTCATTTAAATGCTTTGTAGAAGAGAAGCGGTCAAGTGAGTTCCAAAGTATTAGACCATCATCTTCCTCCTCCATTTAGCTCTCCTCTTCCTTCTCCTCCCTCATCTTTATCTTGTACTGTGGGGTAGTGCGTATTGAACTCAGAGCCTGGAACATTTGAGACACTCTACTACTGAGCTTATAGCTCCATTCCCAAAACATTAAACTTCTTATTTATATGCTTTTAGGATAGAATATAAGATGTAAAAGCGAATGGTGATAACCATGGCTGATAACGTAAGACGGGATCTTGTGGTACAGCTTTGGGTGGTTTTAATAGGCAGAATAAGAAGGGCTAGATATTTTACAAAGCTGTTGTGAGGTAGCAGCTAAGATAAGTCTCAAAGCATATAGATGATCTCTGCAGGTAACTCTAGTGCTTTTGAAGCAAAAGTGAAGTGGAAGTAATTGCAGAGGAAGAGAGGCTTAAAACACTGCTAGGGAATTAAGGGGGGCACTGGTTATCCCAGGGCTCACATGATTTCTTGAAAGCACACTCCAACAAGCCTGACTATGCATGAGGCAGTATATGCCTTTAATCCTAGCACTAGAGAGGCTGAGACAGAAGAAACAGGGCTTCAAGACCAGGCTGGGCTGTGTATTAGATCTGAAGATAACACAGGCTACATAGACATGGTCTTAAAAGAAAAATGTGGTGTGGTGTGGTATGTGTGTGTGGTTAGTGTATGTGGTATGGTGTGTTTGGTGTGTGTGTGTGTGTATATGTGGTGTGTGTGGTGTTTGGTATATGTGTGTATGGTGTGTTTGGTGTGTGTGTGTGTGTATGTGGTGTGTGGTGTTTGGTATATGTGTGTATGGTGTGTGGTGTTGTGTATGTGTGGTATATTGTGGTGTGTGTGCATGTTGCATGTGTGATGTGTGTGGTGTACATGTGGTGTGTGTGCTTGTGGTATGTGTAATGTGTGTGGTATGTATGATGTGTGTGGTGTGTATTTGTGTATGTATGGTATGTATTATAACCCACCAAAAATCTGCTTTGCAAAGGAAATCATAGACAGAGTAGAATGGCCCCCTAAAGAGTGAAGAAGAATTGCCACCATACATTTCATGAGTACAAGAAACAAATATTCAAAGCACAACGGGAACTCGTACAACCCAACAGTGAACAAAGAACTTGAATAGATACTTCTCTCAAGATGCACAAATGTCAAAGGATATCTGAGGCGATGGGCAATGTCACTAATCTTCAGGGAGTTGCAAATCAAAACCACAAGGAGCTAACATCACACTTGATAGTATAGCCATTTTCTGGGATGTGAGGATATTGGATAACACTGGAACCCTCACTGACTGTGAGTGGGAATGTAAAGTTGGGCAGTCACTTTAGAAAGTGATTGGTAATTTCCCATAAGAGTAAAACCAGAACAGTTCAGCTCTGTTCCTGTTTATATAGTAGAGACACGTGTCCTTTTAGGGTTAGTACAAAAATCTTTAAAATATAGAAATGATCTCAGTGTCTGTCAACATATGAGCTGATATGAAAATATGATTTATTATATATATGTATGTACATATGCATATATATATATACTAAAATAGTATCTAATCATTGAAAAAGAAATACTTCCATATGAGGCAACAGCAGAGATAAACCTTCAAATCATTATGCCAAGAGATAAGCCAGCCATAAAAGTTCAAGATCCCATCATTCTATTTAAGTTCTGATGAATCTAACAGAGTCAAATTCATATAATCAAACAACACAATGAGAGTTGGTCAAGTGTGAGAGTAAAGAAAAGTACAGTGTAAGTAGATTCCAAGGAATAAATTCATATAACACCATGTTTATAATTGAAAACACTATACATCTCCTGAAATTTATTAAGAGAATGGATATCATGGTATTTGTTCTTATCACAAAAAAGCAGATTGTAATGTTATAATAAAATAGTAATTAAGTTCTTACATCGATAATTCTTAGATGTGGCTTATGATGGCTATTCTTGGCTGTCAACTTGACTATATTCTGAATGAACTACAATCCAGAAACGGAGGGCATACCTGTGATCCAAATTTTGAAGTGGGAAGACACACCTTTAATCTTGGCCACACCTTCTGTTAGACAACTATATAAGGGCATGAAAGAAGAAAGATTCTGTTCTTCTTCTCCTGCTTGCCCTTGGCTTGCCAGCACATCCATTCCTTCATTGGCACTGGAGTCTACTTCTTGGGAATTCCAACATTTACAGAAGACCGGCTGAGACACCCAACTTCATGGGACTGAGCAACTACTAGACTCTTGGACTTTACATTCACTGCTAACTATTGTTGGACTGCAGCCTGTAAGTCACTCCAATAATTCTCTTTTTGTATATATAGAGAAAAGATTCATTCCATAAGTTCCACGATCTAGAGAACCCTGGCTAACACACAGCTAAAATGACATGCAGGGGTAAAACCATAGCTTTCAATGAGTTGACCAAAGAATAGCACTTAGACACTTACAGTTGGTAGTAAAAATTCTCATCATCTTCAAGTAAATTCATTGAGCATCTAAGAAAATGAACTGGAAAAAATTTTGTTAACTTACCAACTTCAGGATAACTAAATGTAGTGGAAATATTCAAAACTACTTATTACAATTCAGAACTAAAACACTATAAAATGCAATCGAAATAAAATGCACTCACTATATCAAGAAAAAAATCAAATCTCAATAGCAAACCTATGAAGTCTTGGAACAAAACAAACAACCCTAAACTTTACTTAGATCTTTAAAACAAGACCTTGGTGTAGTGAGACAGCTCAACAGAAAAAGCCTCTTGCCTAGCAAGACTGACGGCCTGTGTTCAGTCCTCAGGACCCAGATAAATGGGTGTTTTGACTGCACATAAGTCTGGACACCATGTATGTGCGTGCTGTCTGTGGAATCCAGAGAGGACATTGAGTCCTCTGGAACTGGAGTAACAAGCAGTTGTAAGCCGCCATGTGGGCAATGGGAATCAAACTCGGGTCCTTTGCAAGAGCAACCAGTGCTCTTAATTACAAAAACCATCTCTCCAGCCTCATAATTTTAAAAAACAATAAATACTATTTTTTAAAAAAAGCCTATGTTCTTAATTGTTAGACTGAATGCTAACAGGGACTACAGTGGAGACATTTTAAAGCATTAGATAATGAGTGTTTTCTTAATGCAATTAATTTGGTATATGAGGAAATCTTTGAAATAAAGTCATTTATGATCTTCTTGTCTACAAAGTATTGAATATTTTAATTGCACTCAGAGGAAATAACTTGTCAAGTGTTCTTCGTGTTTCACTCATAATTTCACCTATGGTCACACAGAGCTTTATGTTGTCATTTTCTTATCCTTAAGCATAAGTATCATGGAATGGATCTAAATACATTACTTAGCCTTTCTTACTAATGGTCTAATAAATAGTCATTAAACTATTCAAAATAAAATTATTAAAAAAAACAAGCAAGATCTGAAAATGAAACTATACAAAGTTTTTCAACGACATGTGACTCAGCAGATAAAGACTCTGGCCACCCAAGCCTGGTAACCTGAGTTCTACCTAAGAACCCACAGAACTGACTTCACACAGCTGTCCTCTGACCTCCACACACACATACCGTGACACACATGTCTACACACACAGCATGCATACACACACACAATGGCAATAAACTTAAAATGATTTTTAAGAAACAATATAAGATAGAAGCCGTGTTTTGAGGTGGTGTGGAGGCATAGAGTTGCTGTTACAGCTTTGTTTCCGGGGAGAGTCATTTGGTGCCTGAGGGCATGACCCAGGACTAGGAAGAATCTGGGGAAAACATCAAAAATGTGCCCGACAGCCAATAGATTCAAAACATGGGTTGGTGCTGAAAGTTAGCCAATAGTTTTCCAAGAACTACAGTACCCCATACCCCTTTACCCAATCCTAAAATGCCAAGACGTGTAACACCCCACTTACATACGTTTTCTTTAAAAACTCTCTCACTCCTGAGTTCGGGGCCGAATTCCTGCGTTGGAACAAAGGGTTTTGGCCCAGGTTCATTTGAACCTGTCCAAAAGAAAAAACTGACCCTTGTGTGTTTGCAACAGAATCCAGCTCCTGGGTGGTCTTTGGGAAGTCTCACAACACCTGGAAAGGTAAATTTGGCAGAGGTGTGGCCAGGACTAGGGAACTCAATTTAACCAACAGAGTAACCATATCAAACTCCCACATGTCAGAAAGAACCAGCAAAGAAGCAAGTAAACAAGCCATGCTTCTTTACTCACATCTAAAGCTGAAAGGAAGTGGCAAAGGAAGTTCATACAATGTCTGAGAAGACTTCTTAGATGGGTGAGAAAGGGGGACTTGGGATTTTTCTGTAGCACATCCTCTTCTACAATGCAAATGTATTCATAGCTTGTTGGTTCCATGGTTAAAGATATATCTACTATAGTCTGAAAAGAATAAAACGTTTTCAACATTCCCATGGTAGACAGAATTATGATTCCTGAGACCTAATCCTAGAACCCATGACCTATGGGCTTTGGTAAGAAACTAATTTGATAATCAATTTAGCATCAGGAAAGCTTGCATCTGATGTTGTTTCAGCCCCAGTTGAGAAGCCACTAAGTGCTATTCCATGCTGCTTTTCAGTGCAGCCAACAATGGCAACTACACTATTTGGTGTCTCTGAAACAGTCTATAAATGGTGCATTTGTTACTTTTTTCTGAAGGAAAAATACCTGAGCAAAAATAACAGACAATGGAGAAAAAGTTATTTCACTTCAAAATTCCAGACAATTTAGCCCATCATAGGGGAGGTCGCAATGTTGGGGGTGGCAGTGACCCACCTGGGAGAATCAGGCTAATGAACTTCAAAGGTCACCACTAGTAAACATCTCCTTCTAGACAGTCCCGACCTCCTAAACGGTCCACAGCCTCACAAAACAGGGCCTCGTATTGAGGAAAAATGTTTCTAACAAGAATCTGCTGAGAACGTTCCAGATTTAAACCATAACAAAGAGCAACATGACCACTAGAGATAAGCAACCAGTGCCAAAGAACAAAATTCCAGAGCCAATGGTGTAGCTGGATCACTAATATTTATCGCCAAAGTCACACTTAGCCTCTATCTAATCCAGCCTGTTTATATCTAAGATGAACATGGAGTGGGATATGAGTCCACCGATCCAGGAATAGTTGACCCTCGTTCCTATCATGTCAAAGTCATCTCCTTTCATCAGCAAGGTCAAATGCTGTAATTTCAGAATAGAGTAGGCACAGGACTCTTCACCTATCGGAGCAGTTTGGAAAATGCTATTCCTAGCAAGAGGTGCATGGAGCGCAGAGCAATACATACTTTCAGATTACTGAGTTCCAAATTATTACAATGGAAGCTGAAGCAACGATATATTGAGCTTGGCAGTCTCGAGTTTCTCCCTATCTGCTAGAGGCCACCGGGTAAAAATAAATCCTAAGGAAACAAGGAGTAACATCGCCAACAGGAACTTTACAGACTATGAGGAACCCTGACCTATGACCAATTGGTCTTAAAAATTCAGAAATTAGTTTTTATACATTAATTTCTCATCTTGTCTTATAGAAACTATGAGCAAGGATGTCCTTTGAAGTCTTTTCTAGGTCTGCTTTTTCTTCTTTACCTAGTAACTCTGCTCCTATATTTTCCATAAACTAAGACTCTAATCCTATTAGTCCTATTCTCAGCCAATCAACCCTGTGTTCAAAAACCCTAAGGTGGCCAGAAAAACAAGAAACTTAAACCTTTTGTAAATTATAAATCCTTGTGGGAACCTCCTGGGAGCCAAGGACGCCAGTCCGTGGATACACACCCATGCCTTTATCACATTCACACGACATACATGTCAAGCTTAATGTCATCATTTCCTAAATTGGGACATTATACTTAATTTATAAAAAGTTCTTTGCTTCATGAGTTGTTTGTGGGATTTTTTTTTAATATAAATGAGATGGTTTCATTTTTACATATTTGACCTAGTAAGATAGTGCTTATTTAAAAATAAGATGCTGTAAATAAAATCTAATTCTAGAGAACGGACAAGGTGTCTTTATTTGTAAGCTCTTGTGTTTTTACTGCATAATTTTCTCATGAATTTTCTATCATTCCACTATAATTTCTTCTCTATCATTTAAGCCATCAATCTAGCTTCTAGGCGCTGCTGGTTATCTCTAATGAGGGAAGGAATTATCAGATGCTTAGTTGAATGTAGTCCCATGAAGATTGTCATCCATCCTTAGCTGGAGAAATTATTGTCACCTACATATCATCATCTCTCTTTTTCAGGTGTGGCATGACCGGGGCACTTTCTTTGTGTTGCTGCTAGGTCCTTTCTCATTCTTGCCAATACACAGTTTTACTACTTGGTATCTTAAAGTTTAACAAAAATAAAGTTTTGATAAACATTCTTTCTGATCATGGCAAAATATACATGATTCTAACAACCAACTCACTAAGACAAAGCCATTGCCAAGGCTGGGCCAACAATTGAGTTAAGGTGATTTTTTTTAATCATTAAAATTTTTAGCCTTCACCCAAATAAGGTTATGTATGGCAGCCATGCTCAGTGTAACCCCAGTACTCCATAGGGGATACCTCTGCTCACAGTGGCAATCCTCAACTATTTGGAAGGGTGGAGAACTGTGGGCATGTCTCATAGACAATCCCAGCCTCAAGCTGAGTACTCCATACCAGTTGTGAGGAGAAAGTTAGGATGGTAAGAGATCATAGAAGAAAGTTCCCTCTGTTGCTATGCCAACACATGAGTAAAATGAGTCCGAGTAGTTTTTCATTAATGTCAGAAAATACATATGGCAGAAGGAAACAACTCTCTCAAAAAAAGCAAACCAGTGGTTTACACACTAGCAAAGCGTCATTTGATGGTGCCTCACGTTGGTGGGAGTGCTTTCTTGTGTCTGTAATCTCAACACTCTCAAAATGAAAGCTGGAGGGCTACAAATTTGAGGCAAACATGAGCTTCAAAGCAACACTCTGACTCCAGAGGGTAAAAAATGGCTGTGAATGTAGATCAGTGGTAGAATGTGTACCTAGCATGCACAAGATGCCATGTTTGACCCAGAACTGGAAGAAGAAAGAGATCTTTTAAGTTATGAAGTGATTTTTGTTTTTGTTTTGAGTCAAGGAGGGGAAGTTATCCAGACACACAAAAACTCTGAATTGAAATAAAGGTTAAATTGCCATTAAAAACACACATTTAAAGAAAGCTGGAGAAATCACTCAGTGAATTAGCATATGTGATGATCTTCCAGAGGACCAGCATCCACATCTGGAGGCCCACAGCTTGTGAGTGTGTATACCTGCACAAATAAATAAAAATAAATCTTTTTTTAAAAGCAACATTCCTGGGAAATGATACACAGGCAAGACAATACAGGTCTATACCTGGAAAAATTAGATTGTCTCTCAAAATGATGCAATCTTTGAAAGCAGGATATACTTAATTACCCGGTTATTTGGTAAGGTGTCAGGCATGAGGAGATGATAAATGAGAACTGGAGGAAAAATTGATCAGTTCCTGTCTCCATTTTAGCTACTGGAAAATTTGAGCTCAAATTTATGAGCCACCTCTGTCAAGAAGACAGGGTTTCACAGCTCTGTCTTTTCCTGTTTTTCTTGCTTAAATCTTCAAAAGGCTCACTCTGTTTGCTATATGTATTATTGCAAAGAATTTTTAATCACTTGTCAAGATCATAAATACCTGTGCTTATCTGCCTCTGCATGAGGTACAAACATGTGCAAAAAGCAAGCAGAAATGCTTGTGTAGGACATGTCTCTAGTACCTGATGTCATTTAGGACCTTGATTTCAAGCCATCAAATAACTACCCCCTTACCCCCCAGCCCCAACACATGTCACACACACTCTAACCCTGTCTTTTTTAAGCAACCTTCTGACCTCAGTCCTATGACTCAATAGGAGAGACCAGGTTGACCAGTAGACATGAATGTTTCTACACTTCAACTAATTTTGAAAATCAAATTGAAGGCTGATGTTCCAGTTTACTGTTTATTTTGTGCTGGAGTTGATTCATATAATACTGGCCTCTGGAGCCTGGCTAACTTAAACCACAGGACAGAATTTCACTGATGACTATATGTGGGTGCCAAGTAGCCTCAGGGCCTGTATTCAAACCTTATTTCAGGGGGACTTCAGGTGGAGGAGCTCCAAGTGGAGTAGAGGAATGGAGGTAAGATTCAATGGAGGGTCTAGAGTGGCATCAGTAGGCTTCAGAAGCTTCCGGGATCCCAGTCTGCCTATTTTCACTTGAAGAAATAATCCTCCAGTTTCCACTAACAGTCCATTTTTGCCCAGCCACTACAAACTGAGTATTTCTCACAGCAAACTCTCCTGCTATGCTTTTAACATAGGAAATAATGGACACTCCTCCAGATACCAAAACATAAAGTGCAAGCATCAAGACCTGAGGGTCACCAAAGAGACTTAAACGTCTGGATCCACCCTCTTTTGCAAAACCCTACTTTTCTGGAGATAACCTTAAGTAATTAATTGTGAACATGCCTTTAAATAATGGGCTGATCTGTTTACTTTCACTTACTGAGTACCTACTCTGTGAAATACTGGGTTAGTGTCACCTCCAGCACTATGGAAGAAGTCCAGAGAAGGAAACAGTTGCCACTGAAGGACTCAAGTAAATGCAATCTTACATATTGAAAAAAAAATAGCTAAAGTAGAAAATATCAAGGGGAAAAGATTTCTACACATGAGTTTGTAGCGTGAGAACACTCTGGGCCCCATTCTAATGCAGTACTCTACCACAGCATTTTCTTCTAGCTAGGTGAATATATGTGCCTGTTTGTGTGGTACAGTCCCCCTTTAGGCCAGTTGTCCCAACACGATCATTAATAGAATCTGATTTCCCAACCAACGCGTCATAATTAAAATTAAATAATAATTATAAAATGATAAATATAATAAAATTAAAATAATAAATTATATGTTCATGTTAATTTTAAGCAAAAATGTGAAAACCCAGGAAAGTGCTAAGTTCCATGAGGGATAATGACTTCTAAGCACTCTGGAAAGCATCCCGAGGTGAATATAAGCATTAGCAGTGTAATGGGCTGAGATTAACTTCATCCCTGGCTTGATTCCAGTGGAGGGGAGAGGGGATCACACGTTCTCACATAATTTGTTTGAGAGAGTGGAATCGATATTGGGTGAAGAGAAGAAAATCTCAGTAAACAAAACTCAAATTGCCCTGTTTTAAAGAGGGAATTAGTAGAAAATGAAGACCCTTGGCCTTTGGTATCCGATAAGAAACTTTGATATGAAAGCAGATAGCAGAAGGTGGTTCTGAGGCACAAACTGAAGGGGCCTTTGACATCAGCTCATGCGATCTTGTCTTAGGGAGAAAAGGGCAGGGGAACCAACATAATAAGGTGGATGCTGAGAACCACTGTCTTCAATAGTGCAAAAAAAGCTTGAAGCTGGGGTGACGACCTTAGAGTGCCAAGTTCTTAAATTCATACCTTACTTGTTTTTCCTTCATGGTTGTTGCAAATGGAACCCCAGTAGACAAACACTCTCCAGTCTCTCTCAAGGTTATTGTGGAGGTTAAACAAGATCTGAGAAGCTAGGAAGGGCTTTGCAGAGTTAGTTGTTACATTGTACACATTCTACACATCCATCAGCCTAGCCCATGCTTGGTGAAAATGTCTAATTCTCCCATGATGGAATCTCCCTACCCTCTGACCTGAGCTGAATAAAGGAGTTTGGAATGCAGGTTTCCAGTTTCCTGTTTGTTTCTCCTCTGATCCCTCAAAATTTGCCAAACAAATACAAACAAAAGAAGCTAACTGGATAACTGACAAGAGCTGGAGTTTTAGAAAGGCACACTAATACTCACAATTAACCCAGTTCTGGGGAGTCTAGGTCAGCCAGAGCTACATAGTGAGACTATCCATATCTATACTATATCTACATTATATCTTATACACATCTATATCATTATATGTGTATAAACATATATAATATGTAATATGTCAAGATGTGTTTTACATATACGTATGTATATATACATATATAATTTATATATAGGATTATATTGTGACTGATGGAAACAGATTTAGCAGTCGAGACAGTCCAACAAACACAAGTGGGAAATCAAACTCTGAGTGTGAACAGAAAGCATTAAAAAAAATATGAATCAGGGCACATTTCTGTGTCTCAGTCGTGGGAGGTAGAGGGAAGAGGATCACAAATTTGAGGTTGCCCGAGGGTAGCAGGTAAGACCATCTCAAAAACAACTAACAAACAAAAGCAGAGATAAAGCCAAAAAAAAAAAAATCAAGAAGGGAAAAAAGGCGGGAGAAAGGGAAAGAACAGAAAAAAAAGATAGAAACAGAGGAGAGAAGAGAGGGCTTGAGCACTGTGAATGACAGATACAAAGATAGAGCGTTTTTAAAAGTTCTACACAGATGGGCCAATGTATTATCCAACTAGACAAAATGTTCTTGAGCAAACACAAGACGTCTAAATATTACTTCTAAGTAGTAAAGACAATCTGTAAACCTATGGAAGGAGTCAGAAAAACATTACCAAAACACAGCACATGTGGAAAGACAAAAAGAACATGCGCACACACACACACACACACACACACAGACACACTTACACACACATACACACATACTTACACACACACTTACCAACACACACACACACAAACACACATACACACACAAACACATATACACAAACACACACACACATACACACACCACACACAGAGACACACACACATACACACATACTTACACAGATACACAGACACACACAAACACATACACACACAAACATACACACATATAAACACACATACACACACATACACACAAACACGTACACACAGAGAACCACAAACACATACACACACAACACAGATACAGACACACACACACAAACCACTTGGTTTGGGCTTAGTATGGTGGCATGTGACTGTCATCCCCAGCTGCTTAAGGGATGAGGCAGGAGGATTGCCAGCTCAAAGCTAACCTGGACATTTAAGCAAGATCCTGTCCCCAAATAAAAAGGACCATGATGAAGCTCATTGGAGCCTGGTGGTGAGTTAGGTTTCCTACTGAAAGGGAAGAGGAGGAATTGAGGAGGGAGGAGGGGAGAGTAAGCTATGCCTCACTCTCACTGGATCCAGTGGGCTGGAGAAGCATGGGTTCTTTAACAGAGATAGCACAGCATGCCCTCTGACTTATCTGCTGGAGCTCAAGCTCATGGCCATGTCCAACTCCAAATAAGTGTGGGAAAGGCTAGCTGGACAAATAGGAAAGCATGCGCTGATAACCAGCTGGCATTCTCTGCAGCTGATAAGATTTCTCATGACATAAATTCCATACTAGGGCTGGCAGTGGAAGACTAGGAGTTGGCTTACCTTCCCTCTGTAACTTCCTTTCCTTATATTGTGCCCAATAGTGTCTCTGTTCCTCAAGGAACCAAGAAAGTGGGTGGTCAGGGGGAGCATCCTTCCTCTGTGACCAACCCAGTGTGCCTACTGCCGTGTTCATGTATTAAAAGGGTCAGCTGAAAACACACTGGCATTGTGATTACATGCAAGAAAATCTTCAAGTTCCGCATGGCAGGCCCATTCCCTGTAGCCTACACAGCACCCTGGAAGCCAAAGCCTTGCTAGAATTTTCCATTTGAAAACCTTTGTGCACCTTGGCACCGATTTGTACCAAGCAAGACTTCGACCACAGAGCCTGAGGAATTCTAAACATTGAAGTCCTGGACCACAGACCAACTAAGTTTCACTACCACTGCTCTGTGTCCCCTTCTGGAAGGCAATCTCTGACTTATCCACAGGCTTTGAAAGCAGAGAAACCATTGGGAAAGAAGAAAGTAAGATTTGGCTGCAGGGTTTGCTGTTTAACTGAAAGGCGATACCTCAGGAAATTGTGAAACCACCCATAGTGAAGGCAGTGGTGTGAAGATGAGGGCATTACCAAAAGTACAAGACCAGCAGAAAAAGCTACCTTCCAGATATCATTTGCATCCTTTCTTGACAAATTTGATTCCTGGATTTAATCTTTTCTTCAGATGCAGAAATCACTATAATTTTAATGAACTTCTCTTTTTAATGCAAAAGTGAAAGGTATTTTCTGTAATATCCACATGTGAGGAATAGAACTCTTTTATCAAATCAAAAAGGAAATCTGAATGTATTTAGGTACAGAAAGAGCATGTTGAGGGAGCTGGCTGTTTCTGTGGGCATCACTGAGACTCCAATTGTGACTTCTTTCCCTCAGGAGAAATGGGAGCCAAGCATAAAACCACAAATATCAAAAATGCTGGATTTGGACAGGCAACCTGGCCCTTCACCACAGACAAGCTTCTGGAAAGTTTGCTAAGGAGATGATAGGACAGGCGGGCTTTGGGTCAAGAGTGGAAATACCTGTCGTAGGCAGGAGATCTGGTCCTAGAAATGAGGAAGATGTTTAGGATTAAGAGAGCCCAGCTTAGCACGAAGGCAGGCCTTTAATCCCAGCACTTGGGAGGCAGAGACAGATGGATCTCTGTGATTCTGAGGCCAGCCTGGTCTAGAAAGGGAGTTCCAGGACAGCCAGAACTACATGTAGAAAACCTGCCTTGAAAAAAATTTTTAAAAGGGGAAAATAAATAGATAGATAGATAGATAGATAGATAGATAGATAGATAGATAGATAGATAAATAGATGGATAGATGGATAGATAGATAGATAGATAGACAGACAGACAGACAGACAGACAGACAAACAAACAAACAAACAAACAAACAAACAAACAAACAAATAAATAAATAAATAAATAAATAAATAAATAAATAAATAAATAAATAAATAAGAGACCCAGTTTAGGGCAGGAAGCAGGACTCTGGTGGCACAGAGAAGGTAACTAATGGCAGCCACAAGGTTCTCACCAGGGAAGCTCCAACACGCCCCCTGCTTGTGGTCTGTCTGCCTTCCGATGTCAGTAACCCATCCTTGGCCTTCAGTGAGAGAGCAGAGGTGTCAGACAGCCCTAGCTGAGGAGATCATTTGCAACTGCTTCTGACTGAATGTCTCCAAATTCATATTACAAAAATAGTTGAGGCTTTCAGTATATAAAAAAAAAATAGTGAGATTAGGCCATAAACTATGTTTTTTGAGTTGTCTAATTGATAATTCAATGATTCAACTTAATATTGAAGTGAAGATTAGGCCCCTTGGGCACCCTTGTGTTTTTATCATCCCAGAGAAGTAACCTCATAGTTGGGGAAAGTGGGGGAGCAGCGGGTTCTCGTTGACTCAGGACCCAGGATATCCTCAGAAGATCATAACTGGCATAATGGTCATCAAAGTCCTCAGATGTTTTGTTACTGTGGGCAACAAAATGCTCTCCTGATACAACTAATTCATTGACATGCCAGACTTAAAAATATTTTTGATTAGCTTTCTTTTTTTTTAAATTGAGGTGTGTATATGTGCTCATAGGCATCCATGTGTACACTACATATGCAGCTAAGCACAAAGGCCAAATGAGGGCATCAGATCCTCTGGAACTGGAATTACAGGCAGTTATGAAGTTTCTGATACCAGCGCTGGGAACAGAACTCAGATCTTCTGGAAAAACAGTAAGCACTCTTAACTACTATGCTATCTCCCCAACCCCAACTAGGATTTAAAATAATAGCAATAAATTAGTGTTGTTACTGTTATTATGTATGTGTGGGTATTTGCCATTTATGTCTGTGTACCCCATGTGTGTCTGGTGCCCATGGATTCCCTAAAAGGGTCTCAGATTATCTGGGGCTACAGATGGTCATGAGATGCCAGGAGTCTGGAATTTAAACCTGAGTCCTCTGAAGAAGTACCCAGTGCTCTTATCCACTGAGCTATCTCTCCAGTACCCAAAAAGACTTTTACACTTTGAAAGAAGAATCATTTTTCATCTACTTCACTTCTCAGTAAATGACCTCACCAGTTACATCTATGAAAGGAATACAGAGGCCATTGGGTGAGCATTCTCTAACTTCCACCCACAGACTGTGTATTTGTTTCCAGATGACCTCAACATGTTTTGGAAGAGCCAACTTGGACCACTCATTCTGGTTATTTTGAACTGTAAGTGTATGGTGATTCACGAATAGCGAATTGTTTAATCTTACTCCAAAGAAAGACATCAGCATCCGTCTTCCAAAATGCAAATTGGTCTGGTTGAAGACCTGGTGTGCGCTACCTAATTCGGAACCCCAGTACTCTATGCTTGCTTTGACTCCACATGCAGGCTTTTCCTGACCATGTTCAAGTATGCTACTGCTTGCCAATGCACCTCACTGGATCATGCCTTTTCTGTATAGGAATACTATCCTATACTGTTAACGGTTTCATTCCTGAAGCCATATTTCTGAATAGCTCTGAGAAGAGTTAACCTTGGGCTAGGCATCTTACCAAGGCTGTGGGCACCTAACTGAACTTTTGAAAGTACACAGGGAGTTCTCATTTACTTTATAGGTGAGAAAAAGACCACAGTGATTAATTATTTGACTGATAAGTACGGGTTTGGCATGTCTAGTGTGTCTTAAATAGTTATCTGATTTCTCCCTGTAGAATTAAATTTTAGTGTGACACATGACGTCTTCAAATGAAAAGTAAAATGCCCTGGTGGGTCTCCCTCAAAGTTAAGCACCTTCTGCTTCTTTTTCCTCCCCAAGTTCCTGTTTCTATTGGTCCCAGGGACATTTCTCCTCCTTCCAGCCCTCTTTGGATCTTTCCTTCCTTTCAAGCTTGTTAAGCCTTCATACTTAGAATGCCCAGGTCCTCAGGTGCTTTTGCACTCAGGGGGTGAATCCCTGCCTGCTGGGCTCTCAATTGCAATAAAATAAGATGACAAGAAGCACAGGGAAGATGAATGGCCTGAGCTGATGGACAGGTTTTGGAACTGGGTTTTGTTTTCCTGGAGAACTGGCCCCTCATTTTTCTTAGTCTCTGCTGAGCCCATCCCGGGCACGTCTTCGAATGGAGAAAATTGACCAGCTTTGTATTTGAATTGGTTGTTTCTTCTTTAAAGAGCATTGTGGGTAACTTCTAAGTTTTCAAATGGCCACTTAATCTGTAAGCCAGGTTTTTCCATTATCTTTTTTCTGGGACTGGAAATTGGACATGAGAGGGATTATGGCATGTGCACGCAGGCATCCACAGATGACTGACGAGAATTAGAGCCGGCTACAGTCACTCTGAAGATCCAATGACGACAGGAGTGTCTCAGACACATTAGAAGCAAAGTAACCAAAATGAACAAGACAGTACAAAGCCCTTCCTTCTTACTTCTATTTTCCCTGCTGTTCCTAGGGCAAGAACCAAGACACCAGCTCCAACTGTCTCCACTCAGACTCGCTCCAGCCTCGGCCTCCCTCATCACCAGAGTTATGTGGAGAACTACACAGATAGGAATCTGCACCCCTGTTGATTGGGTTCTTATCTATTATAAGAATTTCCATACCATAGTTCACCTTGCCAGTAAGAACTTTATCCAGTCCTCTCTTGCAATGGACCCTACTCTGGATCAAAAAAAAGACCCCAATGTCACTCACTGAGAGTTCTAGTAACCCTACTCCAAGCTGCTACAACTCAATGTGAGCTATGAGTTATGGGAACCTGAGGAAATCAGAATTCTGAGTCTACAGCTCTGCTTCTCTTTCTTATACTTCAACAGAATTCTGACTTTACCTGCACCTCTGGGTCCTTGTTAACAACTACAGAATCTGAAGTCCACTCTGCATTTTAACAAGAACCCCACAGTTTATGTGAGAATACTGGAGTTTTAGGAGCTTACTCTAACTTACCATCATAACACTAAGAATAATTTTTTACAATTTCATGTAACTTATTGCTATTGTGTATATTTCGTATGTATGATGAGTATATGAGTGTGTGTATGTGTGAGTATGTGTGTATGTGTGTGAGTATGTGTATGTGTGTGAATGTGTGTATGTGTGTGAGTGTATGTAGATGCAGAAGTATTCCAAGGAGACCAGAGGATGGCTGCTGGTGATTGGTAGTTACTTTATCTTTTTCCAGCATGGTGTGTGTGGGGGAGTAAGGGGGTTCTGGAGATGGAATTCAGGGATCACCAGGCTTCCAAGGCTTTTATCCCCTGAGCCATCTCACTACCCTTGCAAGTTCCTTTTTTAAAATAAACACATTGATCCTGGTCATTTTCCTCTGTGCTACAGTCATTCCCTAAAATCTGTCACAGTCAGTTCCTACGTAATTCTTCTACCATGTGTATTGGGGAGGTGGGAGCAGTATAGAGACTTAACCGTACAGCTGAGCTATCCAGGCCTGTAGCCTGCCCACTCAAAGCCCTAAGGCCAGCAGGCATTCTTCCCAGTCTGTCTCCAGTAGCAATGCTAAGGTTGGGTGTAACTGGCAATACAGCAGGAACAAAATATTAAAATGCCAGGTGATTTCTGAGGCTATGATTTGTCTAAAATTCTGTATATTAACTTCTCTCTCCTTTATGAAATGAAAGACATCATTCTGAGGTAGAAAGACGGGGAAATCTCTGTGTACTTGGGGCTGGGAAGGAGCCTCTCATTCTAGAGTCTGCTTGAAGTTTCTTTCTGATAAATGAGAATTCCAAAACAATTATCATTTGCTGAGTGCATATCCCACATACAGATAATTTTCTTTCAGATAGACATACATTTAAATAGGCATGTTAAAGCTGGCAGTGGTGGCATACACCGAACCTCCCCACTTGGAAGGCCGAGTCAGGCAGATTTCTGTAAGTTCAAGATCAGCCTGGTCTACAGAGCAAGTTCCAGGACAGCCAGGGCTACACAGAGAAACCCTGTCTCAAAAAAACAAACCAAAACAAAATAGACTGAAGCAGACTTACAGACTGAATAAATCTGACCTTGTCTGGGGCTAACTCCTCTTCCAGACATTTTTTGGGAAAAAGGGATGCATCTTAAGACTATTAAATATTTTAGCAATGGAGATATTCTAACTTCTTTTACTTCTGTGATCTAGTGTTTTCCTTAGTTGATAAACTAGAAACACACTAAAACCCATCAAAATGGTATATACAACTAAATGGTTAAAAAAAAAAAATGAGGTATGGCTATTCTCTGAGAAGCCCACCCATGCCTTAATTGTATCTTCTTCCCAAGTGCCTCTCTGTCTCTCCAACCTTGTTTTAAAAATAACACAAACACAAAAATAATACAAACTATTGTATAACAAACTCCAGTTCTATGCCATAACAGTACAGAAACTTTTTTTCTGGATCAAAGCAAATGATCTAGAGTGAGAGTTTTACCTGAATTGGGGTTCTTAAAAGATTTAATGAACTCCTCTGAGTGTTGTGGATGACAGCTTGGGGCTGTACTTCCATCCCCATCACTGGGGTCACTCCATCTAGTATCAACATAATGTTTACATTAATGGAAATACCAAATAAATATCGCATTTGACTAACCAGTTTTTTTAAAAATATAATCCAATGTAGTTTGTGGAAGAGTGAAGAACAGTTAGTTCCTTGCTGGCATCCAAGTTGACTTTTGTAGTGCCCTGAAAACCTGTCCAGTCCTTAAAGTACATCAAATACTAACAGAGGGTAAATATTAAAACATTAAATTTTGACATATTAAAAGCTGTAGCATATACCTCTGCGTACACAAGCATCTGTGTTCTTACTTTATTTAATTTGTGTTACTTTGCTGTATTGCTGTGATGGTTATTCATTTGTAAGAAGAAAGTTTGCTCTACCGTGATTTAAGAAGGTAAAGGGGTGTCACTAAATCCCACGAATATGCCACTGGTCTCATTTTTTAAAGATTTTAGCACAAGACTGCTCCCCATCTTGCAACAGTCCATTCCAATCTCTGGTTGAGGTTTTTGCTTTGCTTAGCTTTGCTAAATCAATTTTCTACTTGGACTATGGTTCTTGGCTGAATTCTGTCTTTCTAGAAGACAAGACCCCAAAATTCCCTCGTACCAAGAAACTTGTTGCTTTGCATCAGCATCCAGAAGGTGCTAGATATCACATCAGCTGTATGAAAGATGAGTGAGAGGCTGTCCCTGCCCTCAAAGAGTCGATAGCCTGCAAGAGCAGGGCCTGTAAATGAAAGCATGTGATAAAATTTAGGGAGGCTCTACTATCCGGAGAAATGCTCTCAAGAAGGAGAGGCCATACTGTTTGGGAGAGGTTTTTAAAATGCTAAATGGAAAAGATTAAAGGATCTGAAAAATACCACCCTAAACTTGGTTTATGTAACTTTTCTTTCTGCTATTAAATTTTGTTACACATGTCAAGAGATCAAGAACATATTCTTTTACTGACTTACCTTCTGAAACAGAAATTCTATATACCTCTAGGCAGATGAACTCCTAGATAGATTGGGACAGAATTAATGTGCTAACAGAGGCTAACAAAAACCAATCACTATAGTATCCACCTCCTGACCTGCCACACATAGGTATCCCTTAGAAACATTTCAGTTATAGAAAAATGCTGAGAATCCAAAATGAGGCTCTACAATTTACTTAGAAGTGTGATTTTTAGATAACTCCCATTTCCCATTGGCCAATATGGAGTTGTATGCTTGAAAACCTTTGATAGTGTCATACCATCCTGAGGAAGGAGAACAGAGGGGATGTCTGAAACAACCTTACAAAGGCTGTGAGACACCCTATGAGAGATTCTTTGACACAAAGACTGGAAAGTTTCCTAACCAAGGCCAACATGCAATAGATATAATAGAGCATACATGAACTACCAAACAGTATGGAGTGTGTGTGTGTGTGTGTGTGTGTGTGTGTGTGTGTGTGTGTGTGTATGTGTGCATGTGTGTTGATGGGTGTGCATGTGCATATATGTGTGTGTATATATGTGTGTGTATATGTGTGAGTATATGTGTGTGCATGCGTGTGTGTATGTGTGAGTGTGTGCATGTGTATATGTGTGTGTGTACATGTGTGTGAGTATGTGTATATACATGTGTCAGTGTGTGTGTATATATATGTGTGAATGTATGTGTGTGTGTCTGCATGTATGTGCATGTGTGAGTGTGTGCGTGTGTGTATACTGCATGTGTGTGTGCATGCGTGGGGGGTGTATAGAAGAAAGATGATGTTCTGCAGTTATCCATTGAATGTTCATCCATCTGGGAATGTCACCATTGAGCTTCCAATCTTCTTTCCAGCTCTAGCCAACATAATCTCTTTGTGTATTCTATGTATATTATTAATATTCCTATTTTTTTTACCATCACTATTTTGAGACAGAATTTTAGAAAACTTGAATTAGCCTTGAACTATTGTCTCTGGAGCCAAAAATTATCTGAAATCTTGATCCTCTGCCTCCACTTCCCAAGTACTAGAATTATAGAAATGTGCCACTATACCCAGCATTTCTAAGTAAACTGACTTGGCTTCTGTTATTAACCTTTTTATCATCATTATCATTATTATTACTGGACATAACAACCTGGAAGTCCCAGCTGGTGACCTCCAACCTCTTATGTTAATAACATTCTCATTACCATGAAATCTACAGTATGTACGCATGGCACACAGCAGATACCATGTGAGACACCACATTACCACCCTGCAGGTGGACTAGTATCTCACAATAGTTGCAACTGCCTTCAGCTTTTTTTATTTGTTATTGTCATCCAAGCAAACTTCAACCAAATTCTGCCCATCTATCTAGAAGTATGCTTTATGTTTCTTGCTCACACTCTTTATTTGATATTAAGATACACAAAGCTATACAAATGATTCTATTGCAGTTAGCATGTCTGAGCTTTACCCTGTAGAGTATTTTTTTATCCCATCAATAGCTTTGAAAGATTTTCACTCATGAACAGTTAATTCAGATTTCTGGCTCATTTATTTCTAAGGCTTTCCACTCAACGAAGTCTTTTGGCCAAATCCATATCAGTTCATTTATTTAGGAACAAAAGCCCGTGTATTCATTCCCATGCTAGGAATTGGAGCCCACTTCAACTCCTGTTTTGCTGTCAAAACTTAAACCTCCAGCAGTTTTTGTTTTTAAATATGAATTTGGTTCAGGATGTTTTCTGTTGACCTATGGGGATTTTGTGCATGGGCATATGCCAAGGAAGAGCAAAAAGTATAATGTTGGGGGGTGCACACTGGAATTACAAAAGGGTGGAGAGACTCCCCCACATGTGCCATTGTTAGGAGACACATGGTAGCTGTCCTGTGCCACTTACCCTGCTGGCTGCCACTACCCCTCACACTGTAGGAAAAGGGAGCCCTGCACCGTGAAGCATTTGGTTTTTAGAAGTGAAGTTAAACTGATAAATTAGACCTCATTTATTGAACAGCAGTTAGAGCCGATTGCCTGGGGAGTCGTTTGACACCTTTGAAGACCCTGCTAACTTAATTGGTGATAGTTTAGGGGCTGAAGGAGACATTTAAGCCAGGAGCAGCAGGACACCGTGCCGCATGAAAATGGAGAAGACAGGCGCGCTCTCTGACAAGGGGAGCCATCTATAGATTTTTGTGTCCATTGTTTTCGCTTATTTGTGTGTGTGCTTTACTCAGTCAATCAAATATAATTGACACCACTGGGTTCTGTTGTTTTGTAGATGACAGGAGCTAATGCAAGGAAAAAAGCTGGAAGTAAACTTCCCCCTGAAAGGCTATGAAAAGGTTTTTCCACCCTGCCTGTGACATTTTTTGCTCAATTGTATTAATTGATGTAGTGACAAGGCCCTCGCAAAGATGATGGATACTGATCACTGCACCCTTTTTAAGGTTGGGTTTCTTGGTATTAGCATAAGCATTTGTTTGTGCAAGGAGCCACCAGCAAGGAGAGAGAACAAAAGATGAAACCATAGCAAAGCAGAATACCTGCAGCTGGACCTGATAGAGGGCAGCAAGGGGTTCACTGGGCAGGGATAGCTGGCATGCTAACGACAGACACCTGCTTAGAGACAAGCTCTCAGCTTTGAGCATAACATTTCTCCATATATATGATCCCCAGAGAGGTCTGCCCCCAACTGTAAACTGTTTGTTCAAAACGCCAAATGTTTCAATGAGTTTTCACAAAGTCCAAAAGCTTAGCTAGATTCAAGGGCAAAAACCAAGGCAAACTCACTAGCATTGGAGTATCCTGGAGCTAAAATAGCCAAATTATTCAAGCTAAAGGAACTATTGGTGTCAGAATGCTCATTTCTCAGCCTTGGTGACAGTGTCAATGATGCGTTATAGGCCACATGGCTTAGCAAGACAGTGCCAAGAATGTATGGCTGACGACTTATGATAAATCTACTCCAAAGTCCTTGACTACTTAAAAGGAGAGGGTGCAAGGGAAGGAGTCTTTTGTGTGCAGAAGTATGTTTAAAGGTTGTAAAAATATAGCCCATGGTACATTAGAGTTACACAGAGCCGTGAAAACCACCTTCAGCCTTTCTTGGCTCCCCTCCGGTACTTAAATCTAGAACTGTTCGAACTCAGCCTAGACCCACAGTAGGAATGTGTTTTCAATTGCACTAGAAAAAGTCATTTAATTAAAACACTAGATTCCATTAGTTTAGAGTTCATACTTTGTAATGTCAAATATTTTGTGTAATTTCTATTATTCTTTAAATTTTAAAATTTTAAACTTCATTATTCAATATTGTGGAATTTAGAAGAAGGGGTCTCTTGGGATTATGATTGAAAAAAAATTCTATTTTCTAAATCCTTGAGGGGAAAGGCCAGCCGTTAAATCCACACAATTGGAAGCAGGAAGAGGCACAGATTTCACTTTTGTTCCAAAATACCTCAAGAAAGTGATGAGAAAGTCTCATCACAGAAGAGTTGCCACAATATATACCTAGCACAGAAGATGAAGCCTTATTTTCCACTAATCTAATTCCATTAACATCCTGATCAATAGCACCAGTACAAGCACATGGGGGAAATTCGTAAACATCTTAGAATGGGAATCCCACGCCTTTCTCAGAAAACCAAAACAAAACTACTCACTCAACACACATTTCCTGGGTGTCGCTCTGTATAATCATGCTGTCACAAAAAGGCAGGAGTCCCAGAGACCACACTGTCCCTAAGAGGAGCAGTATGGAGTAGAAGATAAACACCAACGAAATTAAAATTGAAATCGTGGTAAGTGCTCTTAGTGACACAGTGACAGGTAACCGGCCTTGGGAGAGTTTATAATTGGGAAATTTTACCCCTAACTGAAAGATCAAAGGAAGTTTCATAAGGAACGATAAGTTGAGATCTGTGTGACTTGGGGGAATTCAAACACACAAGAGCAGCTGAATGCAAGTAAGCAGAAGAAACCAGGGGGGGGGGGGGGTGTGTGCTGTGAGTGGGAAGAGATAGGGCCAAAACTTGATCTATGAAGGCTAGGGGCATGATGCTGTTGTTCCTAACAGACTGCTTCCTTCTTTACCTTGTCTGTTCTTATTTTCAGACAGTGGCAACAGGTTATAACAGAGTGACCTTTGAGGATGCCTTTCCCAAAATTAACTAACAGCACCCATGTAACAAGAGACAGACACAGAACCTGGTTGGGCTGGGAAAGGACCAGTTTCTATTCCCCCCTGTCTGCCTCACATTTGGAGCAAAATAAATCCTTCCAATGGGAAAATATGGATTCTGCATTTGTATAAATTCTGAAAGATTCAGATCGGAAAGGGAAGAGGTTTCTCTGTGACACATGGCCTAGTTATGACACTATAACCATCTGGGACTGTATTTTTTAAAACACTGGAGATAAAAACATGTTTTCATTTTTGGAAACAAACAAACAAACAAACAAAAAAAAACAAAAAACAAAAAAAAACCAATGTCAGAAATGAGACTGTTCTCTTGCTCCCAAAAATGCCACTAGAGAAAATGAAGGGTCAGGAACAAGCCTTTGATATCACTGACTGCTGGCCCTGTAGAGGTGCCCGCTGAGACAGAGGCAGAGCAGGCACAGGTGGCAATCTCAACACCTCCTCGAGAAGCTGCTAGAACCTTGGCGCTTGCTTACTCTCATCTCAGAAATCCCACAGAAAACCACAAAATCAAAGTGTTCACATCGCCTGTGGCTCAACCAGGTTCTAAGAAATTTCCTATGGTGCTATTTCTACCAAAGCTGTGACTACCCTGGAGAGTCAGCATCAGCACTGGGCCTGCGCTATATCCTAACCTGCTGCCACTGTGAAATAACAACAAAAGTCAAGGTAAGGAAGACAGAGGTTAGGAATAACAGTATCACACCACCTTGGCGATAAAGCTATGCCCCATCTGTTCCTCCCTCAGTCCCATCCCTGTCTCTTCCTCTCCCTTTCTTTCAGCCACTCTCCTGAGTATCTGAATTCCTTAAAGGGCTCAGATCTCAAATTAGTAGTTGCTTTCTTAGTGAAACTTCCCTTGATCCTTCAGTTAGGGTAAAATTCCCAAATCACAGACTCTTATAAGATAGGTGCCCTATCATTGAGAGTGCTTACATGCAGAATGCAAAACTGAGTACCCATAAGTGCTCCCGGAAGGACCCTTGAGAGAGATCAAATGACAAGAAAGCAGGATTATCAACAGATATTATCCACCATATACTTTTGAACAGGTGATATGGTTTTACATAGGTTATTCCTCTGTGTATTCACGTCTTAGTTGGGTTTCTCTTGCTATGAAGAGATATCATGACCACAGCAACTTTTATAAGTAAGAACTTTTAATTGAGGGGGCTCACTTGTGGTTTCAGAGGTTCAGTCCATTGTCCATGGCAGCATGCAGGCAGATGTGGTGCTGGAGCTGAAGGTCCTACATCTTGACTCAGAGGCAACAGGAAGTTGACTGACTGTCACATTGAGGGAAGCTTGAGCCAAAGAGACCTCAAAACTTGCCTCCACAGTGACACACTTCCTCCAACAAGACCACATCTTCTAATAGTGCCATTGAATTTGGGGACATTTTCTTTCAAACCACTACGTGTATATATATGCACACAGGTGCTGTGGGATAGCCTTTCTGTACTCTGTGAATATGTGTTGCTACCATTGGTTAATAAAGAAGCTGCTTTGGCCTATGGCAAGACAGGATACAGCCAGGTGGGAAATTCAAAAGACATACAGGGAGAAAAAAGGCAGGGTCAGGGAAGACACTGTGGTGTAGTATGAGGTTTCTGTTCCGTACTTTCGGGCCTAACCTCAAGGTTTAGGCCCGCAGTCTCGCAGACCCACAGACCCGCAGAGACACACAGATACTTATGATAGTTTTAGGCTGATCGGCCTAAGGCTCAGGCATACAACTTGCTAGCTCTTTACCCTTCATCTAACCCAGATTCTTCCTGTTTAGCCATGGGTCTCGGTACCTTTTCTTTAGAGCAGCATAGTTGTCCTCTGCTTCTTCCGGCTCCTCTCTGGCATTCTGCTCTGTTCTTCTTGTTCTCAAGAGTTTTCTTAGTCTGGTAGCCCCACCCACACTTCCTGCCTGCCTTTGGCCAATCAGCACGTTTAATTAAACCAATGGGTGGAACAATTATTTACCATGAAACAATACAATGCCCTACACTGTGGGACTGCTGAAAGGGGGTGGGGAGCACGATGTAATGGAACACAAGTAAAGCCCTAAGACACATGGACATGCATAGATAGGAATTAATTTAAGCTGTAAGAGCTAGTTAACAATAAACCTGAGCCATATACACAGCAACTTGTAATGAATATTACACCTTTGAGTGATTATTTTATAAATGGCTGCAGGACAATGAGGGCTGAGACAGAGAGAAACTTCCACCTACATGTATGCATGAACATACTGCCTCACATCTCACTATGGTATTCTGAAGTGACCCAGTCCAGAGAATCCTATCCAATCAGTGTTGCTTCCCCCAAATGGTTTCATTTCCTACTTGACAATCAGATGTGAGTCTTTGATACTTAGAGGAACCTACACTTAGTCACACACACTCCTGCCTAGTCAGAGCCTGCACGACCATGGAGGTCCATCCTCAATCCCTTCCTTTTCTGCTCAGAGTTATGTATTTGGGTGTGATTATTTTATCTAGCCAAGAAAACTATCAGGCTAATAGCAAACAGACATGAATTGAAGTTACCACTCCCTAATATTTTGTAGCTTACACAACCACTATTTTAAACTACACAAATCTGTAGCTCAGAATTGTGAGTCTTCTAATGTGGCCAGGTTTGGTAAGACATCAGTCATCTTCATGACATTCTGCTATAGGTTCCATAGTCTTGACTGACTCTCTGAAATCTCTGTGACCTTGCTTAGGACAATAGCTGACTGGACTCTGATTTGTACAGGCTTTTAACCTACAGCAGAACTTGAAGGGCTTGTCACATGATGGCCAAGCCAGCCTTGGAACACAGGTATATATGGCTTGGCAGGAACTGGCTTTAAGAGTCTGAGTCCAGAGTGTCTTTCTATAGTTTATGCCTTCATCCAGCCAAGCTATGCACTTGCAGAGAAGGGAAAGTTTTCCTGAACACAAGTTATCCTCTTACAGAAAAGCAGGATAGCCTTCCCTTGACTCTAGGGATTATGCAGGGAAGTGTGTGCTCACCTTTCCAGATAAGCCACTCACCAGTGCTCTAGTCCTGGCCTGTACTACCCCAGACACATATCACTCCCACTACTGCTCCTGAGCCTTCCCCAGGCTACCTTGACCTGCCTTCTATTACACTGAGTGCAGAAATACCCTCTGTGTGGTGAGTTCATATGTCACCAACAACCATGTCCCTAAAATGCCTGTCTCTGATGATCCAATCAGAAGCCTGGCTTCCTTCCTGCCTTGTGCCTCTAAGGAAAAGCCAGAATGCCAAGGCAGGAGAAGAAAAAACATCTGCTCTTCCCAGGATTCTCTCCTCCCCCATGGAAAAGACACTCCCTCGCCGTGGCAATATGTTTGCACTGCCTGACACCCTCAAACTGCTGGCCACACTAATCTATCATCCACAAGTCTTATTTACTGTAGATTTTATCTTCAGAGTCTCTTCCTCTTTATTCCAACCCTCCAGAGAGCTATAGCATCAGGGAAACAGAAAGGAACCGGCTTTGTGGCTCCTTTCCTTTATCACTTCCCATAGGCCAGGCTGTTCTGATGTCTGCACTGCAGCCACGCCCAGAATTTCTGCACCTATAGAATATGAGTATTGACCGCTCTTTTCTGATCCTAATTTCCTGCTGTCCTTTCAACTGGTCATCAATAGTGCTGATACCGCCCTTTTTTTTTTTTTTTTTAATTCATTGAATGATAAAATCTACTGGAACTTTACTGTTGCTTTTGAGGTCTTAAATCCATCACTTCATTCACCCCTCAACCATTGTCCTTTCATGCTTTATCTGCAAACTGTCAGACATTTGATTCCTGAGCATCTTAGTGCCTTCCATGTCTGCTATAACCTGGAAGGAGAAAAATCAGAAGACTCTCAAATAATATTTTCTTTTCCAGACAGGGTTTCTCTGTAGCCTTGATGGTCTTGGAACTCACTCTGGAGACCAGGCTGTTCTTGAACTTGGAGATCTGCATGTCTCTGCCTCTGAGTGATGGGATTAAGGGCATGTTCCACCACCACCCAGCATTACACACAAATGTAAAATATTGAAGGAAGTTTTATTTTTTCAACTGATAGCTTATTACATTGTAGTGATGAAATATGATAAGGCCTTGTACACAGCTGGCAAGGATTGTACCACCAAACTATAGCCCTGGGCCCATTTTGCTTTTCAATTTGAAGATTGATAAAACTTGGAGTTTTCAAAAGAAAATTAATTTCCAAGTTCTTGCTGTCTTTTCTCTTTTCTTTATTAAAACTCTATTATAAAAAACGCATACATTAAAAAAAATTACACAACAAATGTAACCACTGCAACTTGACTACAAGTTGACAAGCGGGGTGGCAGATAGAAGCAATCCATTGAGCAGAAAGTAGAGGCAGAAGGAACGTAAGTTCAAGACCAGCCTGGTCTCTGAGCATAAACTTTGCCTTCATGGGTAGGGTGAGCAGACACGTGAACAACTCAGATGTACATCACTCACTCCATGTGCAGCTTACAGTGGAGACTCAAAGTCCCATTTCAGCCTGTCCACCTGTCACGTCCATGGGCACAGTCCATGGAATGAATTACACAGACTTCAGTAACAGTATGATGGCAGAGAATGTTCTACTATTCTTAGTCTTCCTTCACCCACTAGCTGTAGGGGTGTTTGACCCAGGATTGTCTTCCTTCACCCACTAGCTGTAGGGGTGTTGGACCCAGGATTGAAGGAAGACTGTCTTTGTCGTTATAAAGGAAGAAAATCACCTAAGACCGTACATTTCTCTGCCACCGTGCCTTTCTTTCTTCACTGATACCTATGAAAATAGACTCATTTAACAAGTTTAGTTGTGGTTGAGAGAAAGAAAACCTCTGCCCACCCCCTTCAGTTCACAAACACTGTCTCTTTATTTTATTTCTTCAGAGTGAAACCGTAGCCATGAAAATGTACTTTGACCAACGTGCTGACAGATCACCCTCAGGGCCAGGAGTGGAATTTCTCAGAGCAGATAGGAGAATAAAAGTCTTGGATATAATTATTTGAAAATATGAAAGTCTCTCGGAACATGAGATCACCGTTGGCAGCCTAAAAAAAGAGACAGAATTGGCTATTGTGCTCTCATTGTGCAGAAACATGGTCAGTCTTCTCAGGCCCTAGCTGAAGGCCACAGGAAAAAGTCAGACCTAGAGAAATTGCTAAAGGGGAGGAAGAAAAGAAAAGGAAAAACCTATCTAGCTCCCTAACCCCAGGCTACATTGATACCCCTAGAAGCAGAAGGAAGTTTACACTGTGACATAATCATGTCACAGCAGTTAATGGTCATGAGGACAAGGGGGAGTGTATCACCTTGATGGGGAGTCATACGCAGACTTCAAGTGTCTGTTTTGCTCTTATTACATGTGACTGTGGATAATTATTAAATGAAATCGAAGTTTTATTAAAGTGTCAGAAAGAATGAATAAAGTGAGCTGAAGGATAAAGATGGATTTCGTACCTGAGAATCTGGGACCTTATATGCTCAGCATGGCATAAAGGTCCAACAGAACCATAACATATGATAATAAAATGTCAAACGGTCTCTTTCTTCTACAGCTAATGTAAGCTTATTCCCCAGGCAAGGGCCTAGTACTGTTCTCCAATGGGAACCAGGCTCCCCCTCATGGCACCCAAGGAATGGAGCTTTTAGTTTGTGAGGAAGGTCACTGACAGGCCATGATGCACCGATTCTCTGAAGGCTGAGAACAAACCAAGGCTTTTAGAAATGTACCTGTACCATTTAAATATTTCTAAGACTCCACGAAAAGACGGAGAAAGAGTCAGAAAATGTGGACACCATATTACTATTGACGCCATGACCTCAGCGAGTGAACCCTACACCATTGACCCTCTGATGCTCCCATACACTGCCTCCCTTGACTCACTGTGCAGGAACAAATACAACACAAATCAAATATGTTGGGCTCCTTCAAAGGCAAGACGCACCAAAAGAAAGCTTTTGGAAGTGATTTCCTCCACTACGGAGGACAGAAGGGGTAAAACCTTCAAGTTCCTTGGTTGTATGTCTACTCACATTCAGTACCCACGGCATCTTATTTTGATTATTCCCTTTGGCCATAAAATATAGATGCTGGAAAAATAAACACCCACTAGCTTCAGCAACACACATGAGAAGCCTTCAGCTTGCAAAACATCGGTCTCCTGTAACAGAGCACAACGCTTACATGATGCGCTACAGCCCTGACATCCTTCACAAATCAAGTCTGATTGGGTTTCTCATTGAAGCGAACTGACAGCTTGGCCAGAAAGTCTCCTGGGGCCGTTCTTTTTTTTTTTTTTTTTTTTTTAACTTTCTTCTTCTCACCGCCCCCCCCCCCTTACCTTGGTAATGGCTAACAAACATTCCAAAAGTAGAAAGCTTGGAAGTTGTGGTATCTACACTTAGTTTTCTTTTTTATTTATTATCATGCAATTGCTCCTTTAACTCACTCTATTGATCCTGAGTGGAAAGTGGAAGGGGCTGGACTAAGAAGGAGTATTGCTTGGAGTCAGGCATCTGTGGTTTGGCCCCGAGGGAAAGAAATAAATAGTCCAGACCTAAAAGAAGGAGGGGGGAGTTGCAAAAAGAAAACAGAAGATTGACTGGTTTGCAGGAGATCCCAGCGGATTCCCGCTTACACCAGAGCATCATTTAGGCCTATGTTCTTCCATCTACCTTGTTTGCAGTAAATAGCTGCCCATTATATCAGGTCAGGCAAGTGCCGGGGCGTCACAGCTCGGTAGTCGTGATCTGCCCACAGAGCAGCAAGCAAAGTTCCCCAGAGAGCAAGCATGTGTGTCAAGTTCTGGAGTGGGCAAGGTTCTAAGAGACAGCTTATCTTGAGGGCTTAAAATGCATGGGTTTTTTTCTGCTTGTCACCCCCCCACTCCCCCACACACACAGCTTCTCCCCTCCCCCTCCTCTTCTGCACCTCACAGATGCCCCTCCCGGTCATTTTTCCTCTTGACAATGTGCCTGAGAGAAGACAGATACTGGAACAGTTTTCTTGAAGTCGGCTCTAATTCGCGAAGGTGCAATCCACCAAATGCAGCTCTGTCCATCTTTTGAAAGGCTAAGATCCAGAGGCAGTCCCATCTATTATGTGTTTTGACGCTAAGACAAATATTTCTAGATGTGTCGGAGGCTGTCACTTTACTATCCTTACGTTCTTTGCCCTCAATAAATAAGACACATGAAAGTTCTTAAAGGCAAAGAAAGAACCGTACCCTGGGTACCATTTGTCCCGTGGTTGCCATGTTTAATTGAACATTTTATAGCACTCAAATGTCATGTCAGGTTCTTAATGTGACATGTGTTCCTCTTTTACATTATCAGGGTCTAAGAACACCACAGATTCTTCCCTGGTTCCACGTGTATGAGGAATAAGATTTATCCCGTGAATGTCACTGAATCATTTATGAGATGCCTTATCTCACCAAGGCAATTTTGCAAATTGTAAATCGCCCTTCTGGTCTGCGTCTGTGTCTGGTTTACTGTAAAATCCCAAAATAGTATGACTATTTGAAAGATAGCAAACTAAATTTTCCTGAAGTGTAGAATTATCCCATATCTGTCTTTTCCCCCCAGGTATTAGGACCGTATATGAGGCATGGAAACAATCTAGGTGGGGTGGCACTTTAGGATATGTAGTCCTGTAGGAGAAATGTAAATAATAGCAGCATGTCCTGACTTCAAAAAATGAGTTGTAGTGTGAGGTAGTTATCTTTAGAGAACACTGCTCAGACAGGAACAGTGGGGGAATCTACTTGTGCACCCTCCACCAGAAATTAGCCACATGGAGACCTCACTAATATTGAAAAGTATAAAATGTTGGCTAGAACAACAAGGTATTAACTATATTTCAATAAGAGGAAAAATACATGAAGACCAAAGGTAAGGAATAAGAGGATAAGTGTGGGAAGCCAGGTTTTTCTTTGTTTGATTTTGATTGTGTGTGTGTGTGCACACACGTGCGTGCGTGCGTGCGTGCGTGCGTGCGTGCGTGCGTGCGTGTGTGTGTGTGTGTGTGTGTGTGTGTGTGTGTGTGTGTGTGTGTGTGTGATATGCATGCAAGTACAATTGCTCATGTGTGCATGTATGGAAGCTATGTAGGTTGATGCTAGGCATTTTCCTCTCTTAGTCCCCATCTTATATTTTGAGGCAGGATCTCTCACTGAACCTAGAGCTCGTCATTTTGGCTACCATGGCTAACCAATGAGTTCCCCAAGATCCACCTGTCTCTGTCTTCCAGTAATGGAATTGCACACAAGTGCCATCATGCCTGGAATTTACCTGAATGTTGGGGATCTGAACTCAGGTCCTCATACTTATAAAGCAAACATTTTACATACTGAGCCTTCTCCACAATCCCTGAAGCTGTGGGTTTTTTTTTTTTATGTCATTTTCAATGAGGGAAGCCTTCATGAACCAGGTAAATGGGCACCGACTCCCTGAAGGAAAAGAAAGCCAGTCTATATGGTCCTTACCATAGGCAGAGTTCTCCACTCACATGAGGTTCTAGTGGTAGTTAGCCAAACAACACAATTTTCTCCCAGCTCACTGCAGACTAAATGATTTAAGAATATTTTAGGTATCTAGTTTTCACAAGCTCACAGCTATAATAAAATATTTTCCCTAAGCTTCTCAATGTCTTTATGTTTTCCTGGCAATATACACAGCTTAATATTGGCTTCTGCTGTGTCTACACTTATGAAAGTAATACACACTCCATATGAGGTAGTCAATAATTTCAGTAAGAAGCATATTTTTTCTTATAAAAAGATTTTAAAATTCAATCATAGTCCAAACATTTGGAGGGGTATGTGTGTGAGTGTGTGTGTGTGTGTGTGTGTGTGTGTGTGTGTGTGTGTGTGTGTGTGTGTGATTATGTGTGTGTTTAGACAGTGGGTGGAACTGCATACTGAATAGGCCCTGCAGTGCATGACAGGCCTTGACATTTTTCTCTCATGCCTCAGTTTGCTCATCAGTGACATGAAGACAATGTTATATCATCTATATCTGCTCAAAAGTTGAAGTAGGAAATGTTTAATCCAGTTCCTAAAATATTCGTGGATGATAATCACTACTTTTTAAAAATTGTTTTTATAATTATCAAATACATATAAACTTGACTTGCAAAACTCTAAAAGAAGAAATGTGCTTGAAATTTTGTGGCTATTTCACATATTTGCTTTAATTTCCATCATGGATAATGAAAATAGAAGGCCATGCATTGGGGCAGTCGGCCACACTCTTTCAACAGGATTGTTATGTGTTTACAGTGTATCCATGTGATGAAAGACTAAGAAAATAACAGACACTCCAGTAAGATAGTCATGGAGTCATGCCTAGCAACGGAAAAACCTCAGCCCTTGAGTTATTACAAAATATTTTAGAGTTTTCGAGGAAGGACAGTATGAAGTTGATGGACTCAGTTCATCTATGAGCCATAGTTCTTGGAAAATGAAATAAATCTGATCCAAACTTTGTGGTTCAAGTGTTCACTTTTTTCCTATAGGTTTTTTGAAATTTGCACCAATATCAACTTCACATAAAACACATACTTCAGCTTTTCTTAATCAGTTCATCATAAAGGATGGCTGTCTGATCCATACTTATTTTTTTCTCTCTCTCTCTACTAGAGATTGAAGAACCTCTGTCATGAAAATATTTTTTACAGATGAGCAACTCATATCAAGTCTATTGTAAATTTTCCATTCTTCCCAAGATGCAAATGCAAGACACATCAAAGAAATTCAATTATAAAAACCTATTTTTATTCAGTTCATAGCATGGAAATTTATTATAGGTTGCTATGTGCCATGTTTCACAAGAGCGTAAATGAATTCTGTTTCAATCAAAGTATCAACTATGTCCTAATAGGTTTTGACTGGACTGACACAAGCATCTTGACTTACATTCTAAGAATATACAGCTCTACAAACATGCCTAAGAAATCAAGATCTTGTCAGGCATTGTAACTCATATCAATAACCTCAGGACTTGCTGTGAGAGACAGGAGTTCAAGTTCAGTCTGGGTTACAGAGTGAGGCCCTACCTCAGCAGAAGAAAAGAAAGAGAAATGAAGATTCTATAAAATGACTTCAGATGCCTACACACACTTAGAAATCTTGCTCCAAAACATTTGCACAAATGGATGTATGTAAGTAGGAAAATCAAGGCTTCAACAGGAGACATTAAGTTGTACCACTTTATCCGATATTACCTCAGAAAAAAAAAAAGGAAAAAAAAAAGTTTGTCATCAACATGTTGGGCACTCATTAGCTTCCCAAGAATCTGTAGTGGGACTATGTTCTGTTCCATTGTAAATAATTGTCTCACCTACTGGTTTAATAAAAACGCTGACTGGCCTGAAGACAGATAGGAAGTGTGGGCGGGGCTACCAGACTAAGAAAACTCTGGGAACAGGAAGAGCAAAGCAGGGATGCCAGAGAGACATTAGATGAGATGCCAGCAGAAGCAGAGGAAAGAATTTGAAATGCTGTTCTGAGAAAAGATACCAAGCTGAAGGCTAAACAAGATAAGAATCATGGGTTAGTTTAAGAGTAAGGAGTTAGCAAGTTATAGCCTGGGCCCTAGGTCTATCTGTGTAAAATTGATATAAGCTTTGTGTGATTATTTGAGGCTAAGCTGAACCTCTGGGCTAGGCCGGAAAGCCTGGCCCCAAAACATCATACTGCAAGAATCTTTCATGATTCCTCTGTTTCTAGTTTATTCACATCTATCATAGCTTATTAATGCATTTCTAAGGGTGTTGTCTAAAATTGTTATGTTCAAAATATCAAACAAAACTGTACCTGTTCCTGTTTGAAATCTCCTTTATCTAAAAGATTTCTTGGACCTTTACATGTCAACTCATGGCTACAGAGACATTTGCAACAACCACAGTAAGTCGGCTAAATTCCCATAGTAGTTCTATATTTTTAAAACTGTACTATTTTTTTCTTACTTCAGAATAGGGTGCAATAACCTGTCTCTACTCTCAGTGAGATACAAAGATGGGAAGATCAATGTGTTCAAAGTTTCAAATCCCAGAAAGAGGTACCACTGAAAGCTATAAAGAAGTAGAATAATATTCCCATGCCTATTCTTTCTATTTATAGTAGAAAATATGGAAGTATTAAAAACTAAAATGTAGAAGTAAATAATGCTTGACAATTTTTGCAGTCTATACCCTAGCGGGAAATGTTTTAGCCTTGAGTCTAAAACATTGTTTTCAGTACATAATTTTAAAATGTCTATATGGAAGGCAAAAAGGTTAAGGTCAAAGTTCTAAGAAAGATCTTTAGGATGTCTGATGGAGCTCCATTATTGCATCTGAAGTTATTTTCCCTCAGTGATTACAGAATGCCATTATGAGAAAAATTATTGGTGCCAAACTTCAGCAAAGAGCATCAGGCTGATGTGATTCCTCACAGGAGAGTCGAGACGTTCCATGAGCTTCTTTATTGCTTGTTGTTCCCATGTGCCCCTCTGGGAGCAGAACAGCAAAGAAATGTTTTGATGGGAGAAAGAGTGACCTTTTCCTTGAAAGTCTTTTAAAGCTGTGATCTGCTGAAATAACTATCCAAAAGGATAACCAGGTGGGGGAGCTTATTATTTTGTAACCCATGGGGAAATGGACATTTTTATATTTTTCTATCCAATCGGTGGTCTGGTAAAATTCTTGAAGCTGGATCTGAAATGTTGTGCTTCTGGTTGCAATATGGTGTAAATCCTTATAACTAATGAAGGGGTGTGTGCCAGTTCTGAAGAGCCTATGTATGTGGCTGTCAATGCCCAGAAGAGGAGTGGATAGGCGGACTTGGATAAACGCTGTCATCTGTTCATGCCAGCCATGCACATGAGTGTGTGTGTCTTCACCTTTCCCAATGGCATCACAGACCACTACATTCTTTGCTTTACAGCGGAGGAATCCAAGAGCCAGACTACTTAAGCAACTTGTCTAAAGTCATGTAGTGGTCCATGCCTGCTCCTGATTTGGTGCTGTAAACAGGGTTTCCCACATGAAAATTACATTTTTTTTCTTGTAGACTTAATTAAAAATCAAATCCATTTCTCAGTATTTATGCATTTGTAGCCTATTTTCAGAGGAAAATTGTCTAATATGAATAACGAGTACTCTGGAGGCAAGGGGATCTTGCGTTCAAGACTACCTCAAGCTATATAGTAAGACTATCTTTAAAAAAAAAAAAAAAAAAAAAAAAAAAGAGCTTTGCCGTTAGGCCATTTGCTCTGGTAAAAACAAAAGTTACAATGTGGATTTAAAATATTCTTGTTATAATTTTTTCTGCTTCAGTTCAGTATCTTCATCCAAACCTAGTATTCTTTGTTGTTATTATTGTTCTGGTTGTCCTGATTATGTTTATGTGAATTATTCATATTGGTTATCTTAACATTTGACAATTTTCTCATAAGATGGCTCCTCTAAAAATAGACTTCCAAACCCATAAATGCTGAAAAATGGCTCTGGTAGCTGATCATAGCTACAAAGATGAGTTGAAAAGAAAGTACCAAGTGCCTGAGAAGAAGCAAATGAATGATCCTCAGAGTTCTTAAAATAGTAAGCCTGATATTAGAACGTCACAGAGGGAGGAGCATGGGGATTGATCTCTCTGTGTTCACATGCCAGCTCCATGGGTTCTCATCTCCATAGCCCTGGGAAAGAGTTTTACCTTTCTGTGTCCCAGTGTTCTTAGCTATAAAGATAACATTTCCTACTTTATATAGTTCTTATAGGAATGCATCAAGAAATCTTTATCTCTTCTAGTAGGTCTGAATAAAAGGTAAGGGCTGTGTACATGTTTACTATCAATAAGGCATGCAAGCTGGGCCATATTTAGAGAATTAGACCTACAAAATAGGTGAGTAGCTGTTGTTTGGTATTTGATTTTTTAGTGAAATGGTAAATGCTGAGATACCTGTGCACAATGCTTCTGTTTTACTACAGTCTGATGAAGATGAACAGAGCCAATAATTTCCTTTAAACATAAAAAGAAGTTTACCTTGTCTTTTTACCTTTACAGCCTTTGACACAGGCACATCTGTCTCTGCCTCTGTCTCTGTCTCTCTTCCTTATTTTAAGAGAACGGTTCTTTCTCATAAAGTCACATCATATCACACAGTCAAATCACCTATCCAGTCACTATTTGTGGAGTCCTTCCTATGTAAAAATCATGTTCTAGAATCCAAAAGGCAATGTTAGCTAAGACAATAAGATCCTTGATCTCCTGGACTTAATTATAAGTCTCTCTGTGCGGTGGGGGAACATGTAAATAAATATACAAGTGAGATAATCTCATATTGAGACAAGTTCCAGGACACAAATGACTGTGTCCTGCAAGGGATAGAGGGTGGGATCAAGGAAATACCAGTCGTCTGTGACAGCTGGATGTTTAAGGTGACAATAGTAGCTATGGGCACAGACTGTACTCTTGGGGAATATTTTATGTGTATTCCACCAGTGCTGGCATTTTAGATAATCTTTGTATAAGACAAGTGTGCTGGCTAGTTTTATTTCTACTTCCCATAAGCTAGAGTCACTTGAAAAGATGGAACTTCGATTGAGAAAATGCTCTGACCAGCTTGGCCTGTAGGCAAGTCTGCAGGTCATTTTTTTGATTGATGATTGGGATAAGAGGAACCAGCTCACTGTGGGTGATTCAACCCCTGGGCTGGTGTAACCTTTGTGAATCGTATAAGAGAGTAGGCTGAGAAAGCTGTGGGGAGCAAGCCAGTAAGCAGCACCCTTCCACGGCCTCTGTGTCAGCTCCTGCCTCCAGGTTTCCTCCTTGTTTTAGTTTCTGCCATGACTTTCCCTCATGATAGGCTATGATGTGAGACTATACACTGAACTAAATCGTCTCTCCCCAAGTTGCTTTTGGTCATGGTGTTCTTTGTAAGAATAAAACCCCTAACTAAGTCAACAACCTAATATAGCGCTGACCTGTTTTATTTTCTCATTTCATTTTATAGCCCTGAACACAAATTCCTTGACTCATAAATGAACAATGCCAATCAGAAAATTAGGAGGCAAAAGTCTGATCTATCTCACATTACTGTCTTTCTGTTATGTGACATTGGACACTGTCCTATAAGACACTGGACACCACACTTTACATGTCTTGCTGACTTATCAGTAGCTTTAGCTTAATCTATGTGTATATTTGGTAAAGTATTTATTTTTCTAAGTATTGTTAACATCTTGGTTTTGGCGCTTCAAAATACAAGCCATAGACCTTTATAGTGTTTCAAAGTTTGCCTTCCTTCAGAAATGTGGCTGCTGTGGAAATCCAGACCCTAAAACCTCCTTCCAAGCAAAGCAGCAGCCAGAAGGTGCATGCTGGCTTTCCATGCTTTAGAAAATAGCTAGCAAGACCTTGAGGGCAGAGCAAACTGCATTGCCTTGTGTATACAAGTGCATATCTCCAAAGACCTGCAAAAGAGAAACTTCTAAAAATAATTCTGCCAATTTAATAAATGATTATAACAATGAAAAAGAATCCTGTCTGTGTGCAATCTTATCCTCTCTGGCAGCTAGATTTATTACATTAATATGTGTTGAAACTTCTACAAATAATGATCTTCTGTCATCTGGAGAAATTTTGATTTTATCATGGTGCCACTATAGGGCAAATATAATATCATGCTAGAAAAATGAGCATCTCTTTTGAATAGAAACCAGTGTGTAGACAAGACCTTAGTCAGGCTGCAGGACTGATGGGCATTACCTGTTACTTCTGGGTTTTGGTTTGGTTTTGTTCATCTTTTTGCTTTGAAAGTGATATGAGTTTAGTCTTCTCAAAGAATGTGAAGGCTCCATTAACTCTGTGTTAAGAACTGAATCCAGGGCTTTGTGCATGGTAAGCAGGCATTTTGCCACTGAGCTCTGTTCTCAGTACAGCCATATTTATTTCTATGCAGTAAGCATTCCTCTAGAGACTAGGTTCAACAGTGTGACACTTAACAAGAACCAATGCCCGATTTCCTTAGTGTTTTGAATGTTCATTTTGCAAAGATATATCATCATTAACCCTGGACACCGTCGGGGTTCCTTGGCATTTCATTGGACTCTTCGGGAAGTTCTCCTTCTAAAGTTGTCTTCTTCTAGGAGCCAAACAATTTCCAACAAGAGCCATAAAAGGACAGGGCAATACAAAGTAACTAAATATAGAGATCAAAGTCAGAACTGATGTATTTTTAATATATGCTGTAGATTTTCTTCTTTGACAATAAAGAGTTGAAAATTATTTCTGAATGATAATACTGTGCCAATTTTGTCTAGGAATTTCCTAACTTTCTAACCCTCCCTAACTGTATGATCTCATCACATAGGTTAGCAAATTTACTGATCTTTCTGTTTAAAACTAAGAAGAAGGTGGGGCACTTGGGTTGGGTGGACTTTATACCTGTGGGGTGGTCTATATGTATAACTCCTTGTACCAAAAAGCATCCTTCAGTACATTTGCTAAAGACACAGTCCCTTACCTATTTTCTGACTTAGGCTTTTATTTTTCTTCTCATATTTAGGTTAACATAGATTAAGAATGAAGGGAAAAGTTGTCAAAGGAAGCACATTCATTCCCCAGTGGTGCATTGATCTTCCTAGACTCTGAGTATCTACCATGCGCATAATTCAAGATGGTCTCGATCTCCTGGGGCACCTCGTGGAAATCATGCCCTGTACTGCCATGCTGTGAAGAAATGTGTTTTTCCATGGCTGCTGCTCTCCCAGAATCCCACTCTACACAGACAACTAAAACGCCATCTCTGTTTGACAGAGTGTGTTTTTTTTTATTGTATTCTGTCATGTGACAAAAATTGTAGGTGTGTGCTTACATTTAACAAAATGTCTTGATAAATGTACACATTGAAGAATAGCTCAAATTAGCATATCATAATGGACACCTTTGATAGTTAACCTTAACCGTGAACTATGCTGCAATTTAGAATGATGACCTCTCCAGAACAAACTTTTGGGCATTTATTTGGGGGTTTTCTGAAGAGGTTTGATTGAGACAGGAAGACCAACCCTCAATGTGGAGGGACCATGCTGTGAGTTAGAGTCCTAGACAGGATGGAAAGGAAAGTGCAGCCTGAGTAGTACTCATCCCCCTGTGTGCTCCCTAAGTGTAGATGACACAGCCTTACACTCCTGCTGCCACACGCTGGCCACTATCCCCACCACGCCTTCCTTACCAGGACAAACAACCCACGAGAGACAAGATGAACTTCCTCCCTCAAGATGTTTTGCTTAAGATGTTTTGTCACAGTGATGAGGAACCAGGCATGGTGGTACACAGCCGTAGTCCCAGAACTTTGGTAGTAGACACAGGGAAACCAGAAATTCAAGACCATCCTCTGATAAACAGCAAGTCCAAAGCCATCCTGAAATACAATAAGACCCTGTCTCAGAGAAAAAGAGGTAAGGGCATCATTTAAGAAGCAACTTCCAGTTATATGCTCAGAAAGCAGCTAGAATGTACTAAAAATAAGACTTTATCTCTCAAAGATTCCAACTTAAAAAAAAACAAATGTCTGTGGTGGCACACACCCAGCACTCAGGAAGCAGAGGCAGGCAGATCTCTGTGAGGTCTAGGCCAACCTGCTCTACAGAGCTAGTTACAGGACAGCCATTGCAGTTATACAGAGAAACCCTGTCTCCAAAAACCAAAAACCAAAACCAAACCAAAGCAAAAACCATTTGAAAGAAGAGATCTTTTAACGAATAACACCACTGAAGGGAAATGATTGCCAAGGAAGGTGACTTCCCAAGGTCATCCTCGGAAGTACCCAACAGCTGCTGCAACTATTTTTCAATAATGAGGCTCCATCTCAAGCCTTCAGCAGAATTTGATTGCAGCATCTGCATAGGACCAGTTGTGCATGAATAAAACATGGAGGAGAACACGGAGGCTAAAGCTAAAGTTCCAGGGAGTCGCTAAGGTCAGGCTATGTGTGACTACGTCAGTCTTTTGGCAAGTAGATCCTAAGGACATCACATGAGGTTAAGGAAGGTGAAAAGAAAAACAGAACTAAACTGTAGTGGAGTCCCTAGGAAGCTGGAGATGCTAGGACTGTTCAGCATTCAGGGACAAAGTGAAGCCAGCCCAAGAGAGGGGTTACACGTGCCTTAAATGGCAAATCTTGAAGGGTAGGGCTACCCAAAGCTATGGGGACCTAGATGAGTCCACCATAGCCTCAGATCTTAGGTACAGAGTCATAAAAATCAGTTTTACCCTGCTGGGGTTTGGTCTTGCTTTTTTCCCCCCAAATCTTTCCTGTCTATGACTCATTCCTCCTGATTGAAATGGAAGTGTTTGTTCGGTATCGTTGAATATTGGCAGTATGTAATTTTTTGTCTTATTTTGTTTTTTAATTTTACTGAGGCTCACAGTAAAGAGAGTGTCTTCAGCTCAAAATTGACTGGATTCTGGACTTTCGAGCAATGCTGAAACATTAAACACTTGGAACTTTTTTAAATGAGCTACGCATATCTTTATTAAATTGTGTTCTCAAGACGTCTGGACTTCCATATTAATTGCTATAGCTAAGAAACAGAAACAACAGGAGTGTGCGTAAACTGACGGATGGACTTTAAAATTGGTACATATATCCACTGGGATACTGTTGAGCCATAAAAAGAATGAATTCTGTCATTTTCATCAAAACAATAAAATGGAGAACCATTATATTAGGCAAAAGACGCTAGGCACAGAAACCAAGTACCACATGGGGAGTAAGAACGAGTAACTTCATGGAAGTGAAGACTATAACGGGCCAGCATGGTGGTGCATACCGTTCGTTAATCCCAGGAGCTGGCAGGCAGTGGTAGACTCTGTGAGTGAGTTCCAGGCCAGCCAGAGCTACATAGTGAAACTTTGTCTCAAACCAACAAAAGCAAGAAGAGTATCAGCAGGAAGAATAGATGACAGTTAGCAAAAGCCTGGAGAGGAATGGGGATAGGCTGAGAAATGGGTTCCACTCTGCAACTGGATCCAAGCAGGAAGATCCAGTGAGCTTCAGCACAATAGGGAAGGGGACACAACAAAATACTCTGTACATTGCAAATGGCTAAGAGGAAAAGATTGTGGAACTTCTCAACAAGATGAAACCCTATGTACTTGAGGAGAAAAAGATTTAACCCAATTAAAACATTACTCAAAGTATACATGTGCTGAAACATTTAAAAAGCCCATTCAAGGGCTGGAGGAGAGACAGCTCAGTGGATAAAGGTACTGGATGCTCTTGCAGAGGATCTGGGTTCCATTCCCACCACCCACATGGTAGCTCATAACTGTCTATAAATCCAGTTCCAGCGGATCTGATGCCTTCTTCTGGCCTCTTCTGGTACCAGGCACACAAGCAGTGCACACACATGTAAGCAACACACATGTAAGCAAAGCGTTGTAATAAATAAAATATATACATGCATAAATAAAATATTTAAAAGTCCATTCACGTGAAACATTTTGTTTTAAATTCACTGAAAAGAATCTTTTATTAAAAAATGAAGAAAAGTCCTCATAGATGACGTGGCACTCCTCTGTGCCCCCCCCCCCACTTAGACCTTCCAGAAACAGCGGACACTCTCCACTTTTCCCCTCTGTCATAGATACAAAAGCAGAGCACTGCTTTCTTCAAAGCAATCTGCCTCCACAGCGCAGTTGTCCCCTTTTATCTTCTCCCAGGGAAAGCCGCAGCTGTTGCATTTGGATGTCTCACTTACATGCTCTAATTTAACACACATATCTTTCACAGTAAGAACCCTAGGGTTTTAATAAGTCGAAATAATTAACGTGGAATGTATTAATTCTCCCCGGAGAAGGACTGCTGCTATGGCAACTGATTAGACCATTTCATTGAACTGTAGTTCCATCTAGCCATCTGTCCTACACTGTCTGATACACACTGTCTTAGAGTCTCTATTGCTGTGAAGAGACACCATGAGCATAGCAACACTTAGAAAGAAAACATTTAATTGGGATAGCTCACTTGAAGTTTCAGAGGTTCAGTCCATTATAGTCACGGTAGGGGCATGGGGGCATGCAGGCAGACATGGAGCTCAAAGTCCTACATCTTGTAGGCAACAGGAAGTTGGCTGATATACTGGGCAGGATCCTGAGCATAGGAAATCTCAAAGCCCATCCCCAGTGTGACACATTTCATCTAACAAGTGATGTGGGATGTCTTTCTGTATGCTGTGTGTGTGTATGCTTTATTATTGGTTAATAAAAGAACTGTTTTGGCCTATGGCAAGGCAATTAGAAACGGGTGGGAAATCAAAGCATAGATAAAGGGAAGGGAGGGTGGAGTCAGAGGAAACTCTGTAGGCTGCTACCCAAGAGAACAAGATGTAATGGAACACAGGTAAAGCCACTAGCCATGTCACAAGTCATAGATTAATAGAAATGGGTTGAGTTGTAAGTGCTAGTTGATAATGAGCCTAAGACATAAGCCAAACAGTTTGTAATTAACACAAGCCTTTGTATGATAATCATTTGGGGCTAAGTAGCTGTAAGACTGCAGGTCCAGATCTTGGGCCTGATGGGCCAGAAACTTCTGACTGCAAACAAGGCCACATCTACTCCGATAAAGCTACACCTTCTAACATAGCCACTTCCTTTGGAAGCCACTTTCTTTCAAGCCACCACATATATGTTTATTTTCTCCGCTATCCACAGCAGAACATTTGCTCACTTGGAAGGGATACCATTCTCTTTCAGCAGTCAGTGTAGAAAAGTGTTACACTGAGAATCTTTTGAGGCAGGAGGAGAGGAGGGTGGGAAACTGGTTGGTGTACAGAGATATGCAGAAGAAGAAAAATTAAGAGGAAGAGAAGGGGGGGAGGGGGGAGAAGCCACCACCTTTGCAGTTACCATGCATTTTAAGAGCCATCCTCATGTCATTCACACACAGAAACTTTAACCTGACCTCAAACTTGAGAATTCAGTTTAAGTCAATGGGTATATACAAAATGATGTGTCTTATTGGAGTAAAGGGGATAGAATTTGTAGCAATGTTAAACAAAAAGCTTCCCTACTAAATCAACATGAAAATTCTACATAGTTAAACAATGTATCTTTTCATGAACAGCTGAAGTTGGATATGAAGGTAAGTCACCCTTACTAGAAATTAAAAAGGAATTCAGGGATCCTAATGAACCTCTAAAAGTCCTTGAAGGTTATCAGTTTGAAAGAGGACTTGAATTATACAGCCTGGAGGTCCAGGAGAGGACAGAGTGTTAACTTCTGCAAAGGTCGGTAGAGATGGCCACAGTCAGCACAAAGAAGATATCTGGTAACAGGCCTCCATTCTCCTCAAAAATGCTAGGTCATAATAATTCCCAACGAGTCAACAGTATGTAAAGCTTACAAAACAGTTTCCATGAATGCCACAGAAATAGATGACAAAATGCACACAAACCATGAAATCGTTGCTTTTTCCAATAAGAAGAAAGACTTCTCAGTTATCTATGTCCCAAGTAGAAATCCCATGAGAAACTAAACGATACTTTTAAAAGAATACCAACAGATTTTACATATTAAATCCTTTGAATATAACTAAAATGTTTTAAAAGACATTCAGAGTTCCAAGTTTAGAATACTAAAAATATTATGAGGGAAAAAGGCTAAAAACCAATTAGTAAGAGATTTTTCTTGAGATATTAAAAAAAGAAGGGTCTAGAAGTCCAAAAACACACACAAAAAAAATAACAGAGAAATGATGATTAAAAATAAAAAAACAAAGCATATAGAGAGACTATAAAAATAAAACCAGTTCCTTGAAAAGATAAATAAAAACTTGAAATCCTGTCAAAGCCAAGAAAAAAATGAGAAAAATAGTAAATTACAAATATTAGATTAATATTAGGCATAAAGTGAAATCAATATTATTACAGAACCTGTGAAATATATAGATATAGATATTTACAAATTATAAGCAAATTGCCTTGTCCTCTTGATATGAATAATACAAACAACACTTTATCTACCTATAAGTACTCTCCCCCAAACAACTTCAGTTTAACTGAGGGAATTAAATAAGAAATTAAACTAAAAAAAAAATTTTTTTTTTTTACAAAAATGCTTGCCTAGTACTCTAAAATATCTAAGGTCTAAAGAGTGTTTGTTACATACATGAGGACCGGAGTTCAAATCCCAGCACCTAGAGAACAAGCCAGGTATCCAGTACACTCCTGGTTATCCCTGCTATAGGAAGGTGCAAAGGGTCTTGCTGGCTTTAAGCCTAGCTAAGAAAGCATGAGCCCCAAGTTAGGGAGAGTTCCTGCCTCAAAGGAATAAGAGGAGATTGATAGAGAATACCTGACCCACCTTCTTCTGAACTCTGTGGGTGTACAAAGGTACATGTACATGTGTATGTGCAAGCACTCACACAAATGCACACACACGCACAAGTAAATAATCACATAAATATTTTAAATAATCAAGGTCATTGAAAAGAAGAGTAATATAAGAAAGCATAGATATGACAACCAGAGGTAATGCGATATTCAGAGTGAGGTCCTAGAACAGAAGGGCACATGAGGCATGGAGTAAACAGTAATGTATTACATACACACTTAACAAGCCCATCAGGTAAGAAGTCTTGTGTTAAAGGTTCTCACAACAACCAAAGCAGGCAAGGAAGAAACACCTAGATTGATGACCATGTCTATGCTACCATCTACAGTTCCATCCAGGGGCTTTTAGCTACTCCAGCTTCACCCACTTGCACCTCTTTCTTATAGTTACTGTGAAAAAGATGAAAACCCCCCAGCTGAGAGCATGTCTGTGTATCTCTGACACACTCAGAGACTTTCTAGGGTTTTAGATTTCTAGAGAATAGCAGGCTCATTTCTACTTCTCCAGGGAAGTGTACAGGTTCAGGTTTCTAGACTCTAAGACTTCAGAAAGCTACTCACATAATGAGTCAGTAACCTCAATACTACTCACCAATCACATGGCAAGAAGTCTCCCCCTTCCTCACAGACCTATAAGAAGGAGTGCCTCTCCCCCATACACTCTGCTCCTCTTTGATGAGTCTCTCATTAAAGCCATTGTCATGCTATCTGCATATCTATCTATGGCACTGCTGCCTGCCTGGTTATGGCATTAATAAATCTCCCACCTGAAGCCATACCCCAAACCTTCCCATGACAAAGTAGATACTCATCCTCAAATTCATCAAATTCAGACATTAAATGCAAGCACCTTTTTAGACACCAATCATATCAACTATGAAAGAACTAATAAAATCCAGTGCTAATATTGACTCATTGCGGTAAACATATAACAATGTTAGTTACTAGCCAAAGCGGGCAACGGGGAGATGAAGAATAGATTATTATGGGATTCTCTATACAATCTTCTTAGCTCTTGATTCAAAATTCTTCTTAAAAGCTCTAAGAAAATATTATAAATGGATATTATTATACATTATGTATAGAATACTAAAAATGACAGATTTAAAGGAAATTTTTAGAAAAGCTCATCTTGTATAAATCGACATAAGAAAAAATAGGATGAATGCTGGGGGTAGTGGCACATGCCTTTAGGCAGGTAGGTCTGTGAGTTTGGGGCCAGCCTGGTCTACAGAGTGAGTTCCAGGACAGCCTGGGCTACACAAACAAACAAAACAAAATATTGAGCCCAAAGAACTTCAGTGGTGAATGGTATCAAATATTAAGGAATTAGTGCCATCTTCCACATGTACAGACCGTTCCAGAAGAAAGCAGAAAACAATTCTCACTTATTTCATTCTGAAAAACTTGAGAAGATCATTACAGGAAGCATAATTCTAAGTCCATCTTACTAATGACACAGTCACAGAAAGTCCTAAAATGTTAACATATGAACCCAGTGATTCATGAAAAGATTAGTATGACATGACTCAACTAAGCTGAGTATAAAAGTTGAATTAAAAACTGAAAACAAGCTGTCTAATTCATGACAGTAAAGGAATAAAGAGGGAGCCAGAGGTGATGGTGTATGCCTGTGATCCCAGAACCTGGAGACAGAGGCTAGTTAGAACCCAGACTGTCTCCTTAGTAAAGAAGACCCTGTTTCAGAAGAAACAAGCAATGAACATATTTATGGTACATAATATAATCAACATGTTATCTTCAGAAAACCCCTGTTTATGATCTGAAGAATATTTTTAAACCATAAATAGAAAGGGAAACCCCTAACATGACAGTATAATTGTATACATATAAAAAATAAAAACAGCTGGACATAATAGCACACACCTGTAACCACAACACCCAAAACGCTAAGGTGGGACCACAGGTTTAAGATCGGCCTGAGATCTCATTTTGTACAAGATGAGCTTTTTCAAAAAGTGTGATATTTCCTTTATTAAGATCCTGTCTCCAAAAACCCGAGGGGCTGAAATATAGCTCAACTATTCAGTGCTTGCTTGCACACAACTGTGAGTTCATGCTTCAGTATTGGAAATAAATAAATAAAACCCTGAAGATACAGTATTAAAATTAATAGGCAAGTTTCCAATGTGATTAGGCCAAAGATTGATACATAAGATGCAATTTTATGTCTATTGGGGCAACAATAAACAGTTAACAATTTTTTATTTAAAGATACTACACGTGATATCATTAAAATTCTTAGATATCTAGTTGTAAAAGCCTGAGAGAAGGTATAAAATCGTACTGAAAGAAGTAAGAGAAAAATTCTTGGAGCCATCTGAAATTGATTTTGGTATAGTATATGAAGTGAAGTTTGAATAATATTTTTCCAACTAGCAAAACAACTGTTTCAGCACAAATTGAATATTCTTTTGTTTATTTAAAATGTCATGTTTCATGAGCTAGGGAGGTGAGTGGCAGCTAAGGGAACCAGCTGCTCTTGCAGAGGACCCTAGGTCAATTCCCAGCATGCACAGGGCAGCACACGACAATCTGGGACTCCAGTTCCAGGGGTTCTGACACCCTCTTCTGGCCTTGATGAGCTCCAGGCACACACATGGTTCAAAGACCTACCATGTTATCTTCAGAAAGCCCCTGTTTATGAAGCATAAAATAAAAACAAATAAGTCTTAAAATCTCACATTTCTCATATAGTGGAATTCTATTTAGCTTAGTCTTATACAAAAAATGAACACCAAATAATTTTTAAATATAAGTTTTCAAAGTATTTAAAGAGCTGGAGACATTGCTTGTTGGTTAATAAGAGTGCTTATTGTTCTTGGAGAAGACTGGGATTTGGTTCCCAGCACCCACATGGTAGCTTCTAACCATCTAACTCCAGCTCCAGGAGATTCAGTGCCCTCTTCTGGCCTCCAAGGGCAGCAGTCGTATACATACTAAAAAATGCTCAAACTTATAAAGTAAAAATAAGTACATATTTATAAAATACATTTATTAACTAAGTAAGTTTATTAGCTATTTATTAACTCTGTCTTTAAAAGAATCCCACTGGGCATGGATGGTCTAAATGGGAACAAGACACATAATACAGAAAGAGAGATTGCTTTCTGCCATATTACCTCAAGTAACTTTCCTTGTAAGAGGGATTCCTGATTGGCCAGGCTTCCAAAGGTTCATTGAGCTCTTTCTGGTACTCACTGTGAATTTCCTGGGTTTAACTGCAACTTGACCTATTTGGGAATGTTTATGATTTTTAAAGTATCAGTTTGGGAACAGCACTTAGCATGAGGACTTGGATTTGGTTTGCTTTGTGGCTGTCTAAAGGAGAAGCTCATCCAGAAGGAATGGACTCCTATAAATTTTCTTTGACATAATTTTCATAATACATTTTATGTCTAATAAGACAACCTCACTGTCACTGCATTTTCCAACTTCTTGGCCATTACTGTGTGTTCTGTAATTCTACAGATACCGTTCCTTCAAACTAATAGAATTTTTACTGGGGTCAAAAATAGAAATCTGCTCATTAACTTGAAGAGAGGGGAAGTGTGGCTTGTTCATGCTGTATCTCCCATTCATTATTATGCATATCAGCATAATATCAGCAAATTATTCATATTAGCATAATAATCCCATGATTATTCCTGGTGGCCTTTAAAAGAGAATCTTGAATTTACTAAATCTGTCATTGAATGTAATTCATGTAGGTTTTGACTTAGAAAGTCCCCAATTAAAAGTCATATTCCCCTCCCTTGCTATGTGGCCATGGGATATATGCCACAGTTGCTCATAAAAATGGAAAAACAAAAATCTTTCTCCTTTATTTCTCCTTGTTTGTGTTTTGTTGATGATGGTGTGGTGGGTGTGGGGTGGTATGTGTGTGTGTGTGTGTTTTAATTTTATGTACACAAATAGTGGGGAGCATTTGATATCTTCTGTTACTATTCTTTCCCTGGAGCTTGCTTTGGCTTTTCTTTTGTGTTTGCTTGTTGGTTTGTTTGTTTGGTTGGTTAGTTTTTTCCAGCTAGTATGAAAGCCAGCAAAACCCAAGGATCCTCTTGTCGCCACACACACCCCCCCCCCACCTCCCCAGCTCATGGAGTTACAGCCACATGGGAGATCTCACCCAGTTTATTATCTAGATGCTGGAATCCAGACTTGGTCTTTGTGGTTGTACAGTAGTGAGGGGAGGTGGCATAACTATACAATGTCACTCTCAGCAGCACAAGGAGGTCCCTTAACATTTTAGGAACCTTGCCTTAAACCAAACTGAGATCTGCAGCATCAGTACAAGGGGGAACATATTCAAGCCTGCCCACTTTAAAGCACAATAGAATTTTTTCTTATTCCTGTTGTTTGTTTGATCTTGGCTTTTTTGAGACAGGGCCTCTCTATGTCACCCTGGCTGTCCTGGAACTCTCTATATAGATAAGACTCGAACTTACAGAAATCTAGCTGCTTCTGCCTCTGAAGTGCTGGCACTGAAGATCCACGGTCCCATGCTCAACCAGGCAATGAGACAGAAACATCATAAGGGACCCTGCCTGGAAAAGACAGAAGGAGAGAATCAACTGCTGTGAACTGTCCTCTGGTCCCTACGTGTGGGCCAGCACTCACACACACAGCATAAGTAAATAAATATTTTTTTTATTCTAAAGAAAGCAGGGTGTGTGGGGTAGCACATATCTACAACTCTATCACACAGGAGACGGAGGCAGGAGGGTCAGGGGTTCAAGAATAGTTTGGCTATACAAGAAACCCCTCTCCACCCCCAAAAAGAGCCATGTGAGATGCTGGCCCCTTACATTAGATTTCATCAACTCAAGATTTGTAGGAAATAAAGAATTTAAAAAAGAAAAAGAAGACATTTAATGACATTTAAGTGGAAAGCATTTCTGAGCGGGGCAGATTTATATTAAAACAATTCACTCATTCCTAAAGAAAAGACTCACTAATTTTTTGCCGTTGTTTTGGTTTGGTTTTTGCTTGCTTGCTTGCTTTTTCGAGACAGGGTTTCTCCGTGTAGCTCTGGCTGTCCTGAAACTTGCTTTGTAGACCAGGCTGGCCTCGAACTCAGAAAAGACCCACCTGCTTCGTTCGGCCTCTGGAGCTCTGGGATTAAAGGAATGGGCTTTACACCTGGCTAACTCTGATTTTTATCCGAGTGCAATTTCAGGAACTGAGGAATCCATGAAGCTCTGCAGAGGTCTGAAGAGCAGAGAGTACGGAGCCTGGCGGGCTGCCTCCTCTAACAGAGCCTGCTCTTAAGCAGCGAGCAAAGAACACAGAGTCTTCTGATTCGGTGTGATGCAGAAACACCACCACCAGGCAGGTTCATTCTGTATTCAAGGTGGGCTGCTATAGAACAATTTGTTTCACAACCAAAAGTTGACAGAACAAATCCAAAACATTTCCATGTACATGTTTACACGGGCAGCGATTGGCATCCGCGGTGGGTCTGAAGGTGTGCCTGAAGTCCCTTATGCTTTTTGTAACATTTTCAAATTCATTGCTGTCTTCCAGATGACAGGAAATTCAAGTCTACCTTCCTCCTGGGAGATCTTTATTCACAGATAAGTCAAAAACCCTTGACAAAAGGCAACCAAGGGAACTTGTTGACCTTTTAGCTGTCTGCCTAACATCAGGGCAAGTATTGTTGCCTGATAAAACAAGAAATTCAATTTAAGGGGAAATTTAGAAGGTATTTGAGGCATTCTCGTTTTATTTTACCTCTCGGGCTGTCTTTCAAACTGAGAACAAATGTAAATAAACAAGAGGATCCCTTCGGAGGATTCGATAACAAATATCTGGCCTCACAGCTTGATGTAAATGAGACATTGTCTCCTTATTTATCTCTCCCTCGCCCTCCCCCATCTACACACATACATGTTCACAGCCATGCACACAATTTACTGACATTGAAGCCTCATTTCTTTGCTATATCATTCACTTTACCCACATCATTTGTTACCCCTTGAAAAGCTATGTTCTTTTTTAATTAGGGGGAAAGGACATCCCAATAACACAGCATAAGACACACTCCTTATTAGTGTTATGTATCCAGAGTGAAAACAGTCAAGGTAAAAGCATGCTAATCTTTTAATTATACAGAGGCTTTCTCGGGTTACAATTTGATTTTAATACATATTGACTAATGAAAATATTTTTCTCTCTCTCTTGGAGCTGATGAAACATCCATTCAGCAACAATGATTTGGCCTCAAGAAGGGTTCTGGGACTCAGAGAAGGCCAGCAGTGCCTCCAAGAGGGAAGAGCTGGAGGGGGACAGACAGCGAGAGATCTAGTTCACCGAGGAGACTGAAATGCATCCACAGCTTTTAAGAGGAAACTCGCCTCCGTGAGGCACTCACATTTCTGCGTAATAGAATCTCATGTTCCCGTAATTTCTACAGAGACCTCATATTTGAATACCCTCCCGCTAAACTCAGCACTTCTGAGGAATATAATAATTCAATGCACTATTGAGGTGGTGCCCTGTGTGAGGCTAGAAGTGAGGAAAAGGACGTCTCTCTTAGATCTATGAAACCTTACTTTCTTAAAGCCGGTTGAAGTGGGTTACATGACATAGTACATGATGCCAATAACCATTTGTGTCTTTAGGATTATCAATCACTAAAAGGAATGCTCTGCAGCTGTCTGCACGGAAGGACTCCTGCCTTCTGGGGAGAAGGGTTAGCTTGTGTTTTTCACCTTTGTACTCTCCGTGCTGTAAATCTGCCAGGATAAAATCACTTTCAGTCTCCAAAAAAAAAATCTGAAGTTACACATGGTAAGCTCTAAGCTCGGAAACAAAGCTCTGTGGTTTGGTCATTGGCTTAAACCTGATTTCTTTGCACATAGGTGTCTGGATTTGAGCTGAGAATCTCTTTAAGGAGTTGGTATATCAAGGCCCTGTTTGTCCTCACTAATGCACACACTAAAAGCAGACTTCTGTTCCAATAGATTAACCTAAAGGCAAATACTCCTCACACAGAGAGATGGAGAGTTTGGGCCCCTCACTCCCAAAGCCCTTCTAGGCAGCTAGAGCCAACTGTCCCACTACAGCATGGCAAACAGACACTAGCAAAATGACCCACACATCACTGTATACACATCTAGTCCTTTATAAGAATATGATTCCCCAAACACCACACCCCTCGATGTTCCTGGGCTCATAGCATCAGTGTTAGAATGTTTGCATTGCACCCAATTGCATGACTTTCAATTTAGTTACCTCTCACATGGTGTTTGCTTTCCAGCATATAGTAGCAGTATGTCATACATTTAACATTACTTGCCATGAAGCCAGGCACCAGACTGAAGGAAGCACACACATGCTCTGGAGGCTTCACCATATCAACACTAAGTGCCTTTATCTTGACTTCATGACATTTCAAGGCATGCCTACACACTCAGATCTCCCTAAAACTGAAATGGATTTTGTCAACAAGTAAGGACTACCTAGAGTGTGCAATGTGCTCCAACTGTTCTCTGTTATTCTATTTGGTAAGTCAATTTCTTCTAGTTTGAATAAAGTTGATTTTACAACACAGAGATTTACCATTTGTAGTTTAAAAATCAACTCTGATGTATCCACTCATTCCTACCTTGTGTGTGTGTGCGCCCGTGCACATGCCCATGAGAGAGAGAAGGAGAAAGAGGGGGGGTTGATTGGTATTGGTTTGAGGCTGCTAACAGTATGGAACAGAATAAGATTTTGTAAAACAAATAATAAATGCATACTACATGAAAGACTTTTAAAAATTATGTGTATGGTTGGTTTTTGCCTGAATGTGTATATACCTGTGCACCATGTGCATGCCTAGTGCCTAGAAAGTTCAGAAGAAGGTGTTGGCTCCAGTAGAACTAGTGTTAAGGATGGTTATTAGGCACCATATGGGTACTGGAAACTAAACTTGAGTCCTCTGGGGGGAAGGGAAGCAAGTCCTCTCAACAACTGAGCTAACTCTCCAGCTCCCACATACAAAATTTTTATATGACCATTTGAAGGTAAACCAGCCTGTTCAACGAACATTAAAATCTTTTCCATGGTAGGACTGGCCCCAGCTAGGGGCCATCTCTGTGAGGGGCCATCTCTACAGACAGCCAGAGGCTACGGGCCTGGCCCACCACCACATGTATTTGTGAGGTGGTTTGTGCACTGTGGACAAAGGCCTTACAAAACAGCCTGATGTGAGGGCTCTGCTGCCACTGGAGGCCATGGTGATATCTGGGCCTGTGCTGCTCATGAGAGCCATGTCTTCTGGGTCTGTGGCCCTTCTGCGGCAAGAGTTTATGTTGAAGCATGTTACCACCAAAGACCATGCGAACCTCCTTTGTCTGGAGCCATGTCTGAGGCCATGTTGATGTTAGAGTACCAGCCTGAGCTGGTCTAATCTCTCATTACTTGGTAGCACTGGTGGTGATGTAGTAATAACAAACCTGTTGTGGTAGTAACCAATTGCTTCCTGAATGGCTTTGAGTCTGGTACTGTTAAGCTGGTAAAAAGCCCATGGCATTGACCCTAGGGGGAAACTGCTTCCGTTGTTTTGCTAATTGGACTGATGTCCCCATCAAGTTATTTTCTAGATAACTCTATGTATGCCTATAGGTTAGTGCTACTGTCAGCATTGGGCACAGCTTGCTTCAGTGGGGAGTGGTAATTGCAGAGACCCATAAGTTGTCAAAATACTGAGACAAGTCACTGTCGGTACTCCATCAGAAATGTGACATTACCTCACCTCTTCTGAGGCTCAGGAAACAGAAGTTTAAAAAAAAAATGTGAGGACCATATGGAGGGATGGGATGTTGTAGAATATTGTCTTCTGGGTATGATATGACCATTGCAATTTCAAGTTCACAGAAACTGTAATTATCTGTACAAGATCTGCTCGTAAACATTCCCATCAGCACCCTGTAATGGAATAAGGAATGGTTCAAGAGGCCCAATCCCCTCCTGAGGATTTATACATAATTACTTGAAGATGGGGGGAGTTCGAGACTTTTTCCTCTGGTGATATAGTCACTGGCAAAAAACAAACAAACAAACAAAAACCAACTCTTACCCTTACTTCTGTAACCCTAATGAAACTCACTGAGTTATAAGATAAATGATAAACACACACACAAAATTAAAATACATAAAAGTAGAAAAGGGAACTAGTTAGGAAGAGGAAGGAGATCATGGGGGGGGGGGGGGGAAGAAAGGGTAACACAAGGGAACACATCCGAGCTTACTTTTTATTGCTCTGATAAACACCATGACCTAGAAAGGGTTTATTTCTTCATATAGCTTACTGTCTTCTATGAAGGGAAGCCAACCAGGAACCTGGAGATGGGAACCCACCCTTAGCACATGAAGGAGCATTGCTTACTGGGTTATCTTCATGGCTTGTCAACTTATATTTTATACAGCCCAGGACCCATCTGCCAAAGAATGGTACCAACCGAGTGGGCTGGGCCTTCCCACATCAATTACTTACAAATCAAGAAAACTCCCTATAGACTTTCCTACAGGGAATCTGATAGGGGTATTTTCTCAATTGAGGGTCCCTCTTCCCAAACAACTCTAACTTCTGTAAAGATGACAAAAGTAACCAGCACATGTATTATTGTGTATAACTAATACAGGCTAATAAACATTTAAGATCACAAAAAATTTTAAAAAGAGGACAGGCAGAGATGTATGTGTGTGCGCGCACACACGCGCACACACACACATATGCACACACATTTATCTATTTGTTTGCTTGTTTACTAAATATAACTGTATCCATCCCAGTAATGTGCTCAGCCAAGTGCTAGGTAAACACCTACCTTGACCCTTACCATCTGCCTGACCATGACGTCTGTGTATAAAGTCCACACTGCAGCGCACAGTAGTGCTCACTTCTCAATTCATCCCACATCTGGTTCAACACCCACATCGACCACAGCTTATATGGTTCTGTCTGTGGACAAGTCTACCTTTCCTCAGAAAGTTCTTCCTTCCTTCTTCTCCTACAGCTCTTTAAACATGTTTCATCCTTGGGTAACTATAAAGTTTTAATTTTGGAGTATGGCAAGATGGCTCAGTGGGTAAAGACAGTTGACCTAAGCCTGATAACTTAAGACCAAGACCTAGAACCCACAAACAAAGAATAAACTTTTCCAAGTAGTCCTCTGATAATCACATGTACACACACACACGCACACACACACACACACACACGCACACGCACACGCACACGCACATGCACACGCACATGCACATGGGGAGGTGGTCAATGGATGGACAGACAGACAGACAGTCAGACAGGCAGAGACGGACAGACACACACACACATGGGGGGGAATGGATGGACAGACAGGCAGACAGGCAGACAGGCAGAGACAGAGATACACACATACACAGACACACACAGAGAATAAATCTTTAATGAGATTTACAGTTTGTATTATATAGTTACATGTACCACACTGATCCTCAAATTCTGTGAGGTGAGGAGATCCTACAGATTCAGATATAGAATCTTCTAATTTGTTTTTCTGGTCTTTAGTCCTAATCATAACAGCATTGTTCTCTAGCCTGTTCCAGGGTTGGGTGGTATCAGTAGATTGCTACCTACATATCATCAATAGTGCCCATACCCTGGCAAGAAGTTATGACTGCTAACTGAATTTCCCTCATTGTCCTTAAGTACGTGATGCCATTTTTAATTTTTGCTGACTGGAATTTTCCATCTCTAGATTAAAGAGCTAAATATGGTATTTAATGAAAGTGTTAGAGCAAAGCCACAACTCCTGTTAGGCTCTTGTTCTTCCAAAAGATATGTTTAAAGGAGAAATAAGAAATATATGAAGGAGGAGGAACACACATACACACATAAGCACATGCAATCAAATGCATATACATCATTGGATATTTATCTCATAAGAAATATTGAGAGATTCGTGCAAAGGAGCCCCGTAAAAAGAAACAAAAGAATCAAAAAGTGTGGATGAAATTATTGAAAACAAGCCTGTCACATTCTCCCAGCCAACAAAGGAAGGGATTAAATCGTGGTGACTAGAAGAACTCTTTCTTCCTTTACATGATACCTGCTGCAGACCTTGTCCTGAGTGAAGTTCAGTCTGCTCTGTATCTACCAATTCTGGAAAATACTTACATCACTTTTGAACTGCAGGTCAACTTTAGCTAAAACTTTATACATCCTAATTTTTAATTGAATATCCTAAAATCTGAGCACACTGTGTCCTGGGAAGTCTTATCACCACTCACTGGGAGAGGATACCCTTGCATGGGGCTCTGGTCCCATAGAATACACTCTCACAGTGGCCACCTGCGTAATTCAGAGGCATACTGTCAACCTGTCTACTTAACCATGTGCCTCAAATTCAGTTCACTGCTTTACAGATAAAGTTGGGATTATTCTTTCAGTTGGGGTAGTTGGTTCAACACCAGAGCAAAAGATAAAACGTAGTTTTATAGTTAATTTTTTTTAAGTCAAATGCCCTTTTGGAACTTCTTTCTTTGGCTTTGCACATGTATTGAACAGAAAGGGAGAGAGGGAGGGAGGATCACACAGAGAGAACATGCTTGGTGATCTTCTTTACACCTCCCAAGAAGTTGGCTTCATTGGCTTGAGACTCTGCTCCTGTCTCCTAGCAACCACAGAAATCCCATGTAGTAAATTTTCTTCACACTCCGCATAAAATTAAATGCTGCATGCTTATCAGTGAGGGTCTAGGTAGCTGCACCATAAAATTAATGAAGTGGAAACTTTAGTACCTGGAGTTCCCAAACTTCAATTATTTTTACTTGTAATTCTATAGTAGGTATTTTAGTCAGGGTTTCTGTTGCTCTGAAGAGATGCCATGGCCGCGACAACTCTTATAAAGAAAAACATTTAATTGAGGTGGCTCGTTTACAATTCAGATATTCCAACCATTATCTTCATGGTAGGACATGGCAGCATGACATGGTGTTGGAGAAGAAGCTGAGAATCCTACATCTTGCAGGCAACAGGAAGTGGTCTGTGTCACTAAGCATGGCTAGAGCATATATGAGACTTCAAAGCCCACCTTCACAGTGACACACTTCCTCCAACAAGACCACACCCATTCCAACAAGTCCTCAACCCCTAATAATGTCATTTTCTTTGGGGCCATTTTCTTTTAAACTACCACATTCCAATCACTGGCCTTCAAAAGCTTGTAGCCATGACATAATGCAAAAATGCATTCAGTTCAACTTCAAAAGTCTGCATAATCTATAACAGTCTCAAACTTACTTAAAAGTCTAAGTTTCAAAGTCTCTTATGAGATTTATGCAATCTCTTAACTATAATCTGCTGTAAAATCAAACTGTAGATCACATAGTTCCAACATATAATAATAGCACAGGATATACATTACCATTCCAAAACATAATAGGGAAGGGAGCATAGTAAGGAAATACTGAACCAAAACAAGACCAAGCCAACGGGGCAAACTTCAAACTGCATCTCATTGTCTGAGGTCAAAGCGCTCTTCAGATCTCCAACTCCATTCAGTTTGGAGAAGTGTGTTGCAGTCAACACACTTCTCTCTCTTGAGCTGTTTCCACTACCTGTTGTCAGCTCTCTGCAGCAAATATCTCACAACTCTGGCATCTCTAACATTTTGGGTTATCCAAGGCATTCCAGGCTTCAACTTCAGAGCTTGACACAATGGACTCTCTAGGTCTTCATTTAGGGACACCCCTGAAACATGCCTAGCTTCAGTGACTTTCCTTAGTCTCAGGGGCAAATTCTATAGCCCTTTTAGTTCTAACCTTAACTCCAGAATCACACGTCCAGGGTTCCAGGTTCTGCTGCTTGCTGGAGTTGGAACATGATTCCCTTGTTCACTTACATCTTCACCAACTTTCTGCTTTTCATGATTGGACCAGGTTGTCCTCAAATTCAGAGCTCTGCCAGCCTCTGCCTCCCCAGCGCTGGGTTTACCTGGCTCTAAACTTAATTCCTTTTCACAAGATGGAAATTTAGCAGGGTGGGACCTTGCCCGAGGTCACCACTCCTTTATTTCATTTCTCTGTTTATCCCCTTGAACAGGACTTGGTTCTATTCCACTTGTTTGCGCTCCTTTTCTCCTTACATTTTACATTTTGTAATTTACACTGCTCAGCTTCCTCCTTTTCATTATACGTCATGTTAGTCTCAGGCAAGTTTTTTTGAAAAAAAAAAAAACCAAAACACTTTCATCACCAAAATATCACTAGAATTGTCTCTAGGCAACATACTAAAATTCTTTTCCTCAGAAGCCTCTTGAGCCAGTCCCCCATAGTTCAAATAACTTAGCTCCTCTGTCTTCTGTGCTCCTACTAGCATGGCCCATTAAGCAGTACTTTCAGCATTTCACTGTTTTCTTAACTCAAAGTACCAAAATCCAAACTCCTCTAAACAAAAGCTGGTCAGGCTATTATAGCAATACCTCTGTCCCCGTTACCAACTTCTGTCCTACTTAGGGTTTCTATTGCCATGAAGAGACATCATGGCTACAGAAACTCTTATAGAAGAAAAACATTTAATTGGGATGGCTAACAGTTTCAGAGGTTCAGTCCGTTATTATCACGGTGGGACATGGCAACATGCAGGCAGACATGGTACTGGAGCAGTAGCTGAGTTCTACGTTTTGAAGGCAACAGGAAGTGGACTGTCTTACTAGACATGGCTTAAGCATGTATGAGACCTCAAAGCCCATCTCTACAGTGACATACTTTCTCCAATAAGACCACACCCATTCCAATAAAGCCACACCTCCTAAGAGTGCCACTCCCTTCAGGGGCCATTTTCTTTCAAACCAGCACAATATATTACTTAAAGAACCTTCGCATAGTGGCACTAACTTCTCATTCCACAAAATCTCAGTGTATTTGTGGAAGAAGAGAGTCAGTGGGGACAAGGTGAAAATATAACACCCCCGGACTCATAATCCATGACTGTCTTCCAGAGAGATTTATATGGAGACTAAAGAAAAAAGAACAGTTTCTCAAAATGTCTTCTCTATATGTGACTATACATTCAGGAGAAACATCTCCATGGAGTCTTCTTCTTTAAGACCACCCTGAATCCTATATTACTGGTACTTTTTATTTGGTGACAGCGTAGGTACCTGTTTGCTTAATCTTCTAAATCAGTGTTCTCAACCTTCCTAATGTTACCACCTTTTAATACAATTCCTCACATTGTGGCAACCCCCAACCATAAGTCTATTTTGTTGCTACTTAATAACTGTAATTTTGCTATTATGAATCACAGTAGAATAATATTGTATTTTTTCCAATGCTTTTGGGTGACCTCAAAAAAAAGAGCTGTTTGAACCCTCCTCAAAGGTGGAGAACCACTGTTCTAAACCATTAGCAGTTTAAAAAGATGTACTCTAGAGGAAATGTCTGTCAAGGAAGGATTATTTCACTTTTATTCTTTTACTGATGAGGCACTAACGTTCATTATTTTGCTTCATTTTGGTTTTTAGAGGAAGATAATTATTATTAACAACAGCTTATATTTGTAAATAGCATAACCAGTAGTAGGTAGTGTTAGAGTGCCTTTAAGGTCCTACCTACCTTGAATTAATAAAATATAAAAAAATACTGCTGTGGTTTTCTGAGGTGTCCTCAATGCAAAGGCTGTGAAAGCTAAGGAGATTTTCCACTTGTTTTAAAGACTCCTTGCATGAAATTTGCAGCATACTTCTGAAAAATGCTGCTGTCACAGCTGCCTCCTGATGAGACTTGAGTTCCAATCTGTGCCTCTGCTGCAGTCTGTATGATGACTGCTGCCAGGTGGCACTGGCTTCCTCACAGCATCCTCCTGGCTGCCATGAGGGAATAAGGCCGCATCTCTCCGGGAAGCTCCCACCTGTGACTCTGGAGAAATCTGTCTGCAGAAAAAAGATGGCAAGCATGCTCACAAGTTTGAATTATTGCTGTCATCAGCGCCCTGCTTTCTCCCTAGTGCCAAACCTTTGACATTGAGACAGTTACTTATTCACGGGTTGTTACAATGTTTGTAATTTGTTCGGGTTTATTTTACAGGATCGCTGTCAAATGCATTTATGCTAATTAGGCTGAGCCTCTTTTTTTTTTTTTTTTTTTTAGAATTATATATCAAACATCTTCACTGGTTTAAAGTAGTTGTCTGATTTAAGGCTGAGCTTGCTTCAATAGTGGGAACATAAAAAGGGACTGTGGAGACGGCTGAAGGGGTAAAGTGAGCAAGCATGGGGACCTGAGTTGAGCTCTCCAGCATTCATGTAAAAGATGAGAACAGCAGCTCATGTCTGTAACCCCAGCACTAGAAGGGGAAGGGTAGGGAAGGTAGATATAAGGAGATCCCAGTGGTTCGTAGCTAGTCATTATAACCGAAACAGTAAGCTCTGGGATCAATAAGAGACCCTGTCTCAAAAAATAAAGTGGGGAATGATAGAGAAAAAAATAATACCAAACCTTGACCTCTAACGTACATGTGTATGCTCTTACAAGTACTGTCATAACCATGCATAGTAATGCATTCACCACACACAAAGATGATGAGAAGGACAAGGAAGGGACAGAGGAAAGGGAAGCACAGTAGGAACAAAGAAAATGCTGACCATGTTGCATCTTTAAGCACGGTGTGCATCATTTGATCTATGGAAGCAGTTAAGGCAGCTGTGCCGATTGGAAAACTTTCTGGATGTAAGTCAATGCCAACACAGCTCAAACATGCACATAGGAGTGTAAATAGTGACCACAAAAATCAGCCATTTGCAAGAGGACTTCTTTTACCTTCAAAACTCCTAAAGGGTTTTCCATTAGTCTTTGGCTGTTAAATAGAGTGTAGCTCACTCTGTTTTGTTGCAGTACTAGAGACTAAATCCATGCTTCACACATGCTACACAAGCTGTGTCCTGAGATAAGCACTCAGCCCTACTTTTTCTTTTCAGATCATTGGAAAAACACTACTCATATCATTGAATATTCCAATGTGGTAGAATATTAAAAAAGAAATTTTATCACTTAAATTTTGATTTTGAAAGTTGTATTCTGCTTAAATTTTATGGCAAGAATGTATAATGAAAGTATTTCTTAAGTATTTTATTATTTAAATAAAGATCTTTGGCTGGTTGGCTGGTTGACTTGATGACTAGTTGTTTGGTTGGCTGAATAGTTGGTTGGTTGACTGTGTGACTGGCTGGATGGCTGGCTAGTTGGTCAGTTGATTGGTTGACTGACTGGCTGGCTGTCTACATAGCTAGTTAGTTGATTGGTTATTTAGTTATTTAGTTATTTAGTTATTTAGTTATTTAGTTAGCTAGTTAGCTAGTTAGCTAGTTAGCTAGTTAGTTAGTTAGCTAGTTAGTTAGTTAGTTAGTTAGTTAGTTAGTTAGTTAGTTAGTTAGTTAGATGGCTGGTTGATTAGTTGGTTGTCTGGATAGCTGGTTGCTTAGTTGGTTGTCTGGATGGCTAGCTGGCTGGCTGGCTGGCTGGCTGGTTAGTTGATTGGTTGGTTGGCTGGTTGGTTGGTTGGTTGCTTGGTTGCTTGGTTGCTTGGTTGGTTGGTTGGTTGATTTTGCACAGAGAAGAATAAATTTTTAACTTTAGGGCAGAATATTGTGTGTTAACTTCTTTATCTCTGACATGAAATCAAACTTCACTATGTATAGTACACTTAGCTCATATGACAGATCTTCATTACCTGGGTTGGAACTCAGTAGAGGCACTAGGACACAAGGCTGCAAAATCTCAGGAGACTTGCTCTCTTGCAGTCTTGGGAATGTCCTTGGGTTTATGAACAATAAGCATCTCTTGCCTCACCCTGTCTTTAGCCCTGTTGCTCTCTGTCCCACAGGAATAGCAGCCAAGTTTAATTCCAAATGGCCTCTATTTGCCCCAATTGCTAGTGTCTGTGCACCATTGTGTCCTAACCATTCAGATGGAGACAATGATAATTAATGACTCTTGTGTGTGTGTGTTTTAAATAGGGTCTTTCTATGTATCTCAGGTTGGCCTAGAACTTGCAGTGTAACCCAATCTGAACTCAAACCATGACCTTCCTGCACTAGCCTTTCAAGTTGGGGATTACACGAAACACTTTCTATTTTATATTAACATGACCTCTCACCATTTATACCTACCAACATGCTTTTGGAATTTCACATGGAAATTTGCTGAATACAAACATTATATTATCTTGTTTTCTGGATGGCGTGAAGAAATATATTATGGTAGCAATGTTAAGGCTTGGTCCACATAGTTAGTGAATGCTTTTCCCTCTATGGCTTGTACCATAAACAAATCACAACACTGTGGCTGTCAAGGGCTTCCAAATTTTATGACGGTTTCATTGATTCATTTCATGTTTCCTTGTAATGCAGAAATATTTAGTTAACTTTCTTTCCTAAGATAAAATCTCACTGTGTAGGCTCTGTTGAACTTCCTCTCCAATTTCCTGCCTTAGCCTCCCATGTTCTGAGGTTACAGGCATGCACTACTTACCATACCTACCCTTGAGGCATACATAGGTCTAAAGATTAATGGCTACCACAGAATTACCTCAGACATGTAGCAGTCCTGCCCTTTGTCATTCTGACCTGAAGAACCATGAGTCTCTACAAAAGAATGAAAAAGAGGCTGAAGAGATGACTCAGTTGGCAAAATGCTTGTCTTAAAAGTTCAAGGATCCGAGTTTGGTCCTGAAAACATATGTGAAAAGGCCAGGCATAGTGGATGAGCTTTTACTTGCAATTAGGAGGCAAAGACAGGCAGATCCCTGGTTCTCTTTGGCCAGTCTGCCTAGCCTACTTGGTGAGTTCCAGAGTGATACCCAAGGTAGTCTTCTGATCTCCATATGCACACACACACACACACACACACACACACACACACACACACACACACACACACACACACACATACACTATCCAAGAATAAAATATTTTGCTATAACCAGAGGTTAATAGGTATGAAGGGAATTTATAAAATGTAATGAAATCCTGAAATTTTAATAATGCACATTAAATTGTGGTTTTAAATGGATGGTTGTTATCCGTGTGAGGGTGAGGGCTCACCAGCAATGCTGGTGGAGGAAGCTGTCAGTACTCTGTCCTGTCAAGCTAGAGCATAGAAGTTACAGTTTCCAGTCTACTATCTCCTAATTAGCAAAAGAGTCTGGAAGGAGAACTCTTTGAAAGTTTGTCTTAAAGCATTCCAAAAATACTAAAGTGAGGAGTGGCAGGCTGTTTTCCAACAGGTAGAAATTTAGAATTGCTCATCAGAGGAGTGTGCCTGCCAGTGACAAGGGGCTTATCCACCTCCAGCTTCTGTGTACCTCTGGGTCTCCAAACACCCATTCTTATCTACAGGACCTACAGGCCCAGCTTTTTTCTCCTTTGTACTATATTCACTCCTGGTATTCAGCAGACACTGCTCAATTGACAGCACACAGCCTCAATTCTTCACTGACGCTGCTCTAGGATTACAGACTCAAGGAGTTTTTATAGTCAGGACTCTACCAGGGATGTGAGAAGAGGCTCTCGATTTCCCTGGTCCTGAGACCTCTTGGTCTTGAGGTGTCCAGATGAAGCATCACTTCTCCTGACTCCCCTCAGGAGAAGCTCCTGGAAGCTCCTATACAGCAGCATAGGCTCTCTGGGCATTATGAGGGAGCCCTAAACTAGAAAGAGAACTCTGGGTTAGAGAAATAAACCAACTCTGACAGAAAGCCCAGCAGAAACCTTGCCACTCTTTATTTTCCTAATCATCTTTTCAACCCTTTTCTATTCTGTGGGCCGGAAGCAGTAAATAGAGCAGTAACTTCAGAATTTGGAAGGCTCTGGCAGACAGGGCTAGGCTGAGTTATGGTTTTCTGTAGCCCTCTGGCTGCCCAGGAGTCATACATAATGGAAAAAGAGGTAAATAAGAATTAAAAGACTGAAGTCTCTTTTTTATTCTGTCCTTTGATTACACCACTGTCTTATTGATGGTTCTCCAAAGGCAAGGAAATTCCCTTTATGTGTCATTGCTTCTGTAAATTGTTGAAGAATCACAAAATGAAATACTTCACAGCAGATTTTTTTTTCTATTGCTTCTTTCCCAAGGTACTGGCCCTCTTAAAATGATGACTTGCTCATACATGCTCCTCTTCTGCAGCCCTACAGCCTCCTTGTCCCACCTCCCCAAACAGAACAGGCTTTAATTGTATTGTGCCTTAGGTGCCTGAGGAAACCTAACCCCTCTTAGTTCCATGGAGCCTGGTGTAGTGTTAACCAGGGTAGGACAAAACTAGCTTCATATGATAGTGTTGCTTCTAGGGGACATGCCCTCAGCAGAGAAGCCACATTCTCCCAGAAAGCCAAATCTCTCAGGACTTGGTCTGGCTTAAACACTCTCCTGAACACTCTGAGAAGAGGAATGTGGAGGAAGAACAGCTATCTGAATTCTCTACATAATCTCTCTAGGTTTCACTTTCCTTCACCAAAAGAAAACCCGATATGGAATTTGATCTCCAATTCTGAATCTATCTAGAAGGTTTTAGCACAGGTAAAATTTCCCTTTGTTGTTTTTGCAGTATATCACTTACCCTCCAGTCAACAAATTCTCAAGAATAGAGAGATTGGTTTCATTCTGGGTTCTCTTCCAGACGGAGGAAATTCCTTTAGACAGAAAGGGTTTGGCGCAGTAACAGGATAGGTGACATCAAGGCAGAATGTGACACCTGAGCCTCATGCAATTACTATAAGCAGATGTGCCCCACATGACAATAAGGATTCACTTGAGGTTTCCAAAGCTTCTGAACGTCTGCCTGGTGAGATTTATTGTGTGTGGTCCACCAGCCCAGAAGAACGCATGGTTGAGGAAGTCACAAAGCCCATGCATTGTTCTTTCATGAAGGGGCATCTTCATTTTTTAATTTCTCTATGCCCTAAAGCCAAAGTGTGTGGTGTCCTCAGCAATCTGGTCTTACAATCTTGTTCTGGTGGGCAACCAAGAACAATTTACTGTTTGGGGGAGCCTCTGGGAGCTCCCTGAACAACAGCGCAAAGGGAGGTCTCGAATGCCTAGCTCCTCAAGCAGAAAGAACAGGCCGTGACCTCGACAGGATGTCACCTAAGCAACCTGGAGTTAGTGAGTCCTGAGGTCATTTTTGAAAAAGATCTTTTTATCACTGTTTCTGACATGTACTGTTTCTTTTATGAAATACGGAAAATCTAAAGCAATGACCACAAAAAGAAACAATAGTTTCTATATCTGAGTAGCATGTAAACAGTAGTTTTGTTTGAAGTGTTTGAAAGAAGAGAGCAATATTTTAAAGCTCCTTTCCTGATGACCTGATCTCCTAAGACAGTGGTTCACAACCTGTTGGTTGTGACCCCTTTGGTGGTGGTCAAATGGTCCTTTCACAGAGATTGCTTATGACTAACAGAAAACACCGATATTTACATTACAATTCATAATAGTAGCAAAATTACCACTATGAAGTAGCAACAAAGATAATTTTATGGTTGGGGTGGGTCACCACAGTATAAGGAACTGTATTAAAGGCTTGGACACAGCATTAGGAAAGTTGAAAACTGCTCTTCTCAATTGTAATCACTGATAAAACTTTGTTGTACATCTTCTAAGATGTAATTTTGTGTAGAATAAAATATGTGTCCATATGAACACGGAGTCCATGTATGTGACTAAAGAGGGTCAGGCCACTGTCACACTGGAATATGGATGCTATCTCTTTTTTTTTTTAAATCCAGGTTTTGAGATTCTGGATTACTTTCTATTACTCTGCCTTCTGTTGTCTTCTGTAGGATGATAGAATGGGAATCAGTCCCTTATAAACAACAGCAGAATAAAAGCCAACGTGTACTTCACACGATTTATAAGATGGCTCAGAAAATTTTCCTTGGGCATCACTGTGGTCACCCCTTCACATCCTGTAATGCCTTAGATGTCACATACATGGTAAGATACTCAAAAGGCATTTTCTCTCTGTCTAGATTCTAGGGGACTTTTTTTTTTTTTTTTGCTAATGTTTTTATCTTTTGTATTTGTGTGTTCATGCATGTTTGTGTTCATGAATACAGACACATACCTGTCATAAAACACACAAGAAGGCTAGAGGACATCTTTGGGTATCTGTTCTTCCAACTTGGCTGAGATTTGGTCTCTTGTTTGCTGCTGTGTACCCCAGACTAACTGGTCTGCAAGCTTCGAGAGACTGTCCATCTCACCATGCCACCAACCCCAGGTTTCTGTGGCCTGTGGAGATCTAAACCTAGGCCCTCACATTTACAGGGCAAGCATCTGACTCATTGGGCCCACTCCTCAACCCTAGAACCTAGTTTTAATCACATGTAGAGAAGTAGGTCTTGGGTTCGATTTGCTTCAACCAACCTGACTTTTTCTTTAATCGTTACAAAATGAAGTGCGCATGCTCTGAGGGAGTCTTAATCCGGTCACCTCTCAGTTCTGGTGCTTTGGCTTCCTTCAACTTTGAGAAAAATAAACAAAACAAACCTTGTCCCTCCTTTGCTGAAACACCACTGTAGTACGAGGTTTCTAGCCTGGACTTTTGGGCCTAACCTCAAGGTTTAGGACCCACAGACCCGCTGTCCCGCAGTCCCACAGTGACACACAGATGCTTTCATTAATTTGAGGCTGATCAGCCTAAGGCTCAGGCATATCACTTGCTAGCTCTTTACCCTTAAACTAACCCATGTCTTTTAACCTTTTCAGCCATGGGGCTCAGTACCTTTTCTCACAGCAGCATAGCTGTCCTCTGCTTGGTTCCAGCTTCTCTCTGGCCTTCTGCTCTGTGCTTCCTGTTCTCAGAGTTTTTCTTAGTCTAGTAGCCCCACCCACACTTCCTGCCTGCCTTTGGCCAATCAGCACTTTTTATTAAACCAGTGGGTGGGACAATTATTTACAATGAAGCAACGCAATCCCCTACACACCACCATGGTGATTATCCCATAGTATGTGTCTCCATCTTTGCCCTCGATGAGGGACAAAATAAACCTCTCATACACAGTAAAGGTCACATTTGTTGAATGCTTGCATTATTTTCAATCAAATATTTTTTTCCAAGCCACCATTCCAGGATACGATTGCTTCAATTTCATCTTTATAGGAAGCAAAGTTGAGCAGCTCTGGGAGCTGATTTTAGCAAGAACCCAAACAGAATTGGTGGGAGCACTCAGCAGGCACCTAGACCTAAGGAGCAAGCCATTAGGGGATTCCTGCTGCCCGAGTGACGGTTTCATGGTCTAGTATAAGCAACTCTTTCTTCTTTGGTGCAAATGCCATTATGAAGGAGGAAAGGCTCCAGATCACCGCGGGGGAGACAAGTCTGTTCTCTAACGGACTTTTACAAACACATTTAATGTCAGCATCTAAATTACATGGGACAGACCTACACATGAGTGTTCTCTGTTCCGTTCATAGACTCTGTCCTGGAAGTGGAGGGGAAATAACTCCCTGCTTTTGTCTCTGGATCATCTTTGATGAGTCAGATATTAAATATAACTGGCCCAGAGGCCTCCTGTGAATGCAGGATGTGTCAGCATTTCGATGGGAATTACTGGATTCATATCTGTGTTATGATTTTAAACTACTGGGTCCTTTTTAGACCTCCTGCTATAAATTCTTCATTGCAGGTCTAAGTAAAAGGAATATGACTAGTTTAATACCTCAAGTAAATTATTAACTGGGAGAGTGGCATGGCTGGGAAAGGTCCAGCCCATCACTTGTAATTCTATAAAGAAGAATTAAAGTGGCTTTTAAGAAATTATTATTTCAATGAACTATTTTTCTTGGTTAATTCTCTTGCTTTACTCTGCTAAGTGTATTATGTTTTGTGTAATAGAAAACAATCACATCTATTTGGCCACTGCTGAGTGTCTGAGGCATCACACCCAAGGGGAGAGGAGGACTTTGCTTAGGAAAGGGTGTTAGTTATGCATAATCTTTCACTCACCAAAGGTCAAGAAGCTGTGGTTGTCTGAAACCATGACCTTCCTGAGAACAGTGTCAAGCTCAAAGCCCAATAGACAGACTCCAGGAAATAGGAAATTGCTTATTTTTTTCAAAGTGGTTGTGCCTTTTGGTCATGGTAAAAAGAAAGTTGATTGGAAGTCTAATCTCACTCATTAATTGTGTGTGTGTGTGTGTGTGTGTGTGTGTGTGTGTGTGTGTATGTGTGTATATGTGTGTATGAATATATGTGTATGTCTGTATGTGGCATATGTGTGTATGTTTGTATGTGTATGTGTGTATGTGGTATATGTATTTGTGTGTATGTGTGTGTGTGTGTTACAATAAGGTTTCTTGGCCCCAGGCACCTAGAGGTCCAGACCCACAGACCTGCAGTTCCAGACCGCTTAGTCGCCGGCCCACCCAAAACTGATTCAGACACTTATATTAAGTTCATGCTGTTTGGCCTACAGCTTAGGCACATTGCTAGCAGGCTTTTTCATCTCAACTCAACCCATTTCCATTAATCTGTCCTACCACAGGGCCCATGGCTCACCTGTGTTCCTTACATGTTTCTTCTTTGGGCATCTGGCTCGATCTGTGCCTGACTCCTCCCTCCTTTTCCTACCTATTTATCTTTGTAAACCTAAAAAATCTAACTAACATTGCTATAGGTTTGATTATCATAGGTGACTATTAGTCTGCATTTCTTAATTATACATTACAATTTTAAATCAGTTACATGAACATCATACCTTAAACAAGAGTAGAAAAATACATACAGCATAACAAAATTGACCTGAAATTTGCATCAATAAGCCAAAATCCATACCAATTTAAAATATTTTGAGATTAACAACTGATTTTCTGATCAAAGTATATTCAATAATCTCATTTTTTTAAATCACTCATATACCATGTGTGTGCACCCACACACAAGGAGGCATGGCTGAAACAGCATGTGTGTGGAGGTCAGAAGACACCTTTCAAGAACTCTCCAATGGGTCCTGAGGGTTGAACTCAGGTTGTTAGACTTCTTCTTATATGTCATGGCTGAAGTATGAGAAATAATTTCTACAAAACTTTCATGGTCCAGTTTCAACCTAAGAACCAGATATCAAGTTCTCCCTCAGCACAATTCCCTGGGCTCTGGTAGAAACCCAATATCGTCCACATTCACACCCACCAAAAGTGTTTGTTGGTGCAGAAATACCTCCTTCGGCAAACTTCTTCATTCAGGTTCTGCTGCCTGACAGACCATTCTGAATTCTCAGAGTCAAAAAACACCAGTTTATGGTAAAAATTTAAAATGAAAATGTGTCTCATTATTATATATCAAAGATTATATTCATTTGCATGCTACATGCTACAGTTTACCAGTTGCTTGGATCTTGTATAAGTTCTCAAAAAGAGAATGCTTTTTTCAGAATGCTGAAAGAATTTTCCCACAAATCTGTAAAATTTGCCAAAAAGAAGAGACTCATAAATGACTGAAACCATTACTCAACTCTTAATTGACATAAGTGTCTCCATGTAGCCTGTTGGTGTCTGAGAGACCACTCATGTACAGAAGCATTCATTAACTAAGAATGAATTTCCAGTGTGCAGATTCAGTGGCTATAATAATAAACAAATGCCAAATTACAAAAATGTATCCAGCAGCTGAAATGAGCCTAGAGTCTCTGAAAGTCCATGTGGGAATATAAAACATGGCCCCCCAGCTGGATCCAAAATGTAAACGCAAAACCACTTTTTCTTTTAAAGAGTCTATATAATGTGTCCTAAAGAAATCATCCAAGTATTAAACAGACTATTGCTCCCATCTCTTAGTCTTTTGTCTGATCGAATGTCAGGAAGCTCCCTTGCAGGGAGATTCTGTGTCAACCAGCCGACTCTGCAAAGCTACCCAGCTTACTCAAACAAGCTCACAAAAAGCTCATAAGTATCTCCGTGCATCTGAGTTAATCCCTAGTTCAGTTTTTCCCAAGGACTCTGAATCTGTTCTTAATTATGCCTACTTGACTCAACTTTGATACATCCAGAGCCAAGTAGAGGGAATTGGGCCCAGGGGTTTCACATTTTCATTAAAATCCAGGGGTAACGGTTAACCAACTTGAATTGTTCCTTCTGCACAGGAAATTTGACTGAACACATGGAGCTGGGCTGTGCAACAAGATCAGTGTTTGCTTTGCTAGTATGTGTGCACTAAATGGTACTTGGCAAGCCTTCACCTCACCCCTTACACTGGCCCACAGCTAAATCATTATCTTTCCTAATAGCTCTCAGTTACCTAAATAAAAGGATTAGTTTCATGACACACACGAAGTGCAAATACATGTTCTATTAGCACTAATGATAATAAGTTTGTAAATTCTATTAACTACTTTAAAACAGTGTTTTAAATCCTGTGGGCCCCATCAATGTCCTGTGACAATGCTGGATATCATATATTTGTGTATTTGCACATGAAAAAACTATACCTTAAGGGGATATACCTCAATAGTAGATTGCTTGCCTAGCATACATAGAGTCCTGTATTTGATCCCAGTGCCACAAATCAGAGGAAAGAAGAGAAATACAATAGGAAGAGAGACATATTAAATTATGTGCACAAAGCCCTGGGTCTACATAAATCTGGCACGGTGGATTACATACTTGTAATCCCATCATGTAAGATGTGAGGGCAGGAGTATCAGAAACTTAAGGTCATCTTCAACTCTAATTACAAATTTGACATCAACCTGACTTATATGAGAACCTATCTCAAAAACACAAAAAAGATGGAGAAAGATGAAATAGACTATAAACAAATTAGGAAAGTATAAAACTGTATCTTGAAGAGTATACATGAGGAAAATATCCTAGTTCCAATATTTTTATAGATAAAAATGTCTCTGCTTTAAGTTGCAAAATACTCAACCTATTTATTGTTATGGTTTAGATAGATGGCTCAGTCGGTAAAGTGCTTTTCACACAAGCACCCACATAACAAGGCGGGCACTGTAGTGTACACCTGTCACAGAACCCTGAAGCTTGCTGGCCAGCCAGCCAAACCAGTTGAACCAGCAATCTCCAGGATCAGAGAAAGACCTGTCTCAAAAAATAAGGTGAAGAGAAACTGAGAATACTCAATCTCAGATATTCACCTCTGAGCACCTATACACATGCGCATACATGAAGAGGTACATATACATATATTTCACTCTAGGTAAGTATTCTTAAGTTTGATTATCTTAGGTTGGTTTTATGGATTAAATCCACACCAAAAAAAAATCATAAATGGAAAAATTCTACTTTAGTCTCTTTTTTCCTACTTAGATTCTTTAAAAATTAAGGTTTCAGTTCAGACATTGATGTAGTACCTACGTCACTCTGCCCCACCCCCATCCAAGGAACGCTATGGAAGAGCGGGTGGAAAGAAGGTAAGAATGAGAAGACAGAAAGAGCTGCAATTGTTGATTTCTGGTCATATGGCTGATGCACACATCACCTCACAGTGGCTGTGAGTGTTTACACAATTGCACACATCACCTCACAGCGGCTGTGAGTGTTTACACAAGACCAAGCCAAAGGAAATTCAGAGTGAACGGGGAAGGGGATTGCAAGGTCCCGCCTCCAACTGAGTTTTTATAGTTGATGCCTGTTGAGAGAGGACAGTCACTTTTCTTTGAGGATGTGGCCACTGATAGGTTGTCTGTGTTCCAGTGGATGACCTCAGACCTGTGTGCACACGGCACTAAAGGGATTCAATTGTTATATTAATAATTGTTTAAAGAGGACACCAAGTCAGGTTTGATGTAACCTAGGGGTTGGAAAGAGGTAGAGAGGGGGAACAAGATTAAAATACATTGTATACGTGTATAAAACTTCAAAGAATAAATAAAAATATAGTTTAAAAATAAAATTTGGAGATTTAAAAGTCATAGACAGACAAGAAAAAAGAGAAATACATAAGTAACAATATCAAATAAACAGAAAATTTTGTGACTTTTGTAATAAACATATGAAGAATAAAATTTGTAAAAAAAATTAATGACACCATTGAAATGTATTCAAAGGTCATCAGCGAGTGGGAATGTCATTAAAAAAAAAGAACAAAAATGTTGATTAGACATGTAAAATATTCAGTCTTATAACCAACAGAAGTAAATTTTCAGTTATATTTGTGGATGTGTGAGGGAGGGGGTGGGAGAGATGGGGGTGGAGATAGACTATTCTGGAGCACATGTGCCACAGCATACTTGTGGAGCTCACAGAACAATTTACAGGAGTCAGTATCTCCTTCCACCATGTGGGTTCCAAGGATGGACCTCTGGTTGTAAGACTTGGCCCCAGTACACTTAGCTGCTGGCTCATATCACTGGCTCACAAGAAAGTTAATTTGAAAGAGTGAGTAATCTTAAGCATTAAAAACTGGGTGGTGGATGATATTAGGGATTTATCTCAATACCAGCACTATATGTTTGAAGGTTATCTGGTTATATACTATTCCAGGGTACAGATGAGCAATGGTGTGTAGGGTGTAAATAAGCTTAGCAGCTGAGCTAACTACAGGAATTAACCCATGGGAAATGACCAAATTAAAGAGCAAAACACCATCCATCTATGTGTTACATAAGTATAAGCACAAACATGTGTGTGTGTGTGTGTGTGTGTGTGTGTGTGTGTGTGTGTGTGTGTGTGTGTATGTATCTGTGTGGCATTCTATATACATACCAACTGATAAAAACATGAAATTATCTAAATCTTTGAAACCCTGGCATTATTCAAATAATGTGTCAGAACACTCCTACACAATAAAATGAGCAAATGTTTAGAGCTAGAGAGATGGCTCAGTGATTAAAAACCCTCACTGCTCTTGGGCTCCCTGCACACAAATCACAGTTTTATATAACTCCAGTTCTAGCTGATCTGATGCTCTCTTCTGGCCTCCATGAGGAACTAAATGCTTGTGGCACACATAAGCTTATGCAGACACATAAACATAAAAATTAAATCCTTTAAAAATGAGAATATGGAATGATATATTGTTAAGGATCTAGACCAACAATAGATTGGTTGCCCAAAACGTTCAAGCCCTTGGGCCTAATCCCCGCTAGGGTGAAAATTTACTTTTGTACTTTTTTTTTTCTTTTCACAGTAAATGTATATAATCATAGTGTAGTAGGATTGTGTTCTGTCCTATCGTAAATAATTGTCCCACCTACTGGTTTAATAAAAATGTTGACTGACTGAGGGTAGACAGAAAGTGTGGGTGGGGCTACCCGACTAAAAAAACTCTACAAACAGGAAGAGCAGAGCAGAGACTTCATAGAGATGCCAGAGAAGCCAGCAGATGCAGAGGACAACTATGCTGCTCTGAGAAAAGGTACTGAGCCGCATGGCTGAACAGCCTAAGAGTCATGGGTTTAATATCAAATACTTAACCTCAGAACTAGGAATTAAAGTATAAAATACAGAACATCAAAACAAGGAAGGATCACCCTAATGATTTCCTCTACCAGTTGTAAATACTTGGTTTCTAAATTGCATTTTTAATTTCTAAATTGCAACTTTCCTTTTGATCTATAGAACATAAGAAACCAATGTGAATTCTAGAATGCTGGTAGATATTTATATTCCTTTTCCTTCCCAGTACTTATAGCACAGTTCTACTAGAAATACAGGTATTAGTCAGTCAACTACTTTGACTGTCTTATTCAAAACCCCTTGGAAACTATCCAGTGCTAGTTATGCTAATCTGGTATTAGTTCAAAGGCTTAAACTGTTGGGTTCTCTAAAAAAAAAAAAAAAAAAGAAAGAAAGACAGAAAGAAAGAAAGAAAGAAGTTGTCCTTCACTGATACTTCCTCTAGATCTAATTGATTCACACTAAACAGAGTTACAGTATAAGATTCAGAAAAGAGGGACTCCGCCCCATTTGAAATGTTAATTTATGAAACAAGTCACTAAACTGGTAAGACTGTTTCCATTATTTAGCAAACAGATATGAGACACAGCAGTGTGAATTATGTGGACCACTTCTAAGACCCTCCTACTGAAGCTAGAACATGACCTCAGAGCTTGAGTATTAGACCTTCTTGTCCTCATCTCCTGAGAGGCATAGTGCAGACATCTGGGAGTCACCAACTGGCAGATGGAAGGCGGGGTTTTCAGCTGTCTATAGTCTCAATATGTACATCCATAATCTTATACCTATGCAACTTTCAACATAATAAATATAAAAGCTAAATTTTATCTACTTAATACTATCCAACTTTCAAAGTTAGTTATACTGAATGTGGTGGTTTGGAAGAAAATGGCCCATAAAAGGACTGGCACTATTAGGAGGTGTGGCCTTGTTGAAGTAGGTGTGGTCTTGTTGGAGTGTGTCACTGTAGGGTGGGCTTTGAGGTCTCTTTTGCTCAAGCTACACTCAGTGTGACACTTAGTCTACTTCCTATTGCCTGCCTATCAACATGTAGCAGCTCCTTCTCCAGCACCATGTCTGCCTGTACCCCACCATGCTTTCTGCCATGATGATAATGGACTAAACCTCTGAAACTGTAAGTCACCACCTCAGTTAAATGTTTTCCTTTATAAGAGTTGTCATGGTCATGGTATCTCTTCACAGCAATAGAAACCCTAACTAAGACACTTGACTATATTATTTCTGTGAATCACACTAGATTAAAGGGCCACAAAGCTCAAATATAATGGGTTATTGTCAATTCTTTGTATTGACTCATCTTTGCATAGAGAACTCACTGCATCAGTTTTTAAAATCTTCATCCTTAAAGAGTTAAGCTTAGTCTCATAGATTATTTCTAGGTAGTATAATGTCATCTGAGGCTCCACTATAATTAAATTGTGTGGACAAGGAGTTTTTCATTTTCATACAAATTTTTATTTATAACTTTCACATAATACAGATTTTCATCGCAGCCTTCAAATTTTAACCATTTTATAGTTTGGGATGTAAATGGCCAGTACTATCTAGGCAAGAATCTAAATGTTCAGGACCAAAAGACTGTGAAATTCAGGTGTAGTGGCATACACCTCTAATTCACATGAAAAGTGTGGGCAGGAAGAACATTCCAGACCAACCTGGGCTACATTTTAAAACTTTATGTTAAGCAAACAAATGAGAACTAAAACAAACAGAATCATCAAGAAATATTTCAGTTCTCTTTATCATGCACTTTTAATAAGCCTACCATCTAGTCACTCAGTTTTCCCCCAGTTCTGTCTATATTCTTTGGAATCATGGGTTTGGTGGCTGGTGGCTTGGCAGTTAAGAGGATCCAGGGTCAGTTCCCAGTATCCCTATGGCAGCTTGCAACCAGCTATAGCTCCAATTCCAGAGGGTCTGGCATCTTCTGGCCTCCATAGGCAAAACACTCAAACACATAAAATAAGCTAAAAATAAACGATTTTTTAAAAAAGTGAAAACGAACAGTGGCATTGGGATCTGAGTTTGCAATGATCCACAAGGAGATCCCGAAATCAGAAAGGAGACATCTGTCTATGAACTGAAACTTCAGGACCACTGTCTAACTTCCTGGGTCAGATAGTTTACTCATATAATTGAGCATGTCTGAAAACCTATCCTGAGAATTTCTCTGGATAAAACTAAATAAATAAAGTGTATAACTAGCTCTCAGAGCCTGCCTACTCCAAAAATATATCCCACAGGATATTTATAGGTTACATAAAAAAAGGGGGTGAACCATGGGGTATTTATAGGTTACATAAAAAGGGGGTGATGCTGTGGCAGGCTTGGGGTTAAACAAAAGAAGCACATTTTTTCACTCAGGAATTCCTCAGAGCCTTGAACAGAGCAGGGTCCCAAAGAGTACAGTTTTAGAAATGCTGAGCCAGGCAAACAATGACATATAGACATGATCTTGGTTTTCTACATTTCCATTCTCATAGTACCTAAAACCATACCGAGTAATATGTGTAAGGTTGACTCATCAACTGAATTCTCAGGTTCTGAGAGGTAGGAGTATCGTGTGAAGTGTGAAGGAAATAAAGGCTTTAAAACAATTCAAGGCAACAAGCAAATCTTTGCCGTTTACTCTTTCTTTGTCTGTATTTCATTTCTCCTCTGGACTGTTGGCATATATCAGAGTCACCACTAATTCAATGGCTCCCTTGTGAACGACTGATTAGCCTTTCACATTCTAAAATCAAATATAAGGCTTCATAGATCTACACTCACATGAAGAAGAAAGCTGTAGCTATGAAGAGATGTTGGAACCGTGACAGCAGAAACATCAGAGGAGCCGGGGTGTTTAACATGCCTCAGGAGGTGAGAACATCTTGCATGTGCCAATGCCTCTAATCAAAATGGATCAGCCCTTGGACAGGAACAGCAGAGGGATACCAAGAACGAGAATAGTCTGAGCCTAAGAGAATTAGCTTGCTAGTGTTGGGGCCACTCCAGCATGGGGGTCTCACAGAGCATCATTTGCCAGGCCACGCTGCAGGAAGCCAGCATGCGGTATGCAAAAATGAAATTGGCCAATGAAGGATAAGAGGAAAATGAGAAGAAGAGCTGCCATCAGCAGTTCTCCTGCTCAAGGACTGAGGCAAACTTGCTTGATATTTTTAGTTAGCTTGGGGCTCGAAGGCATGTTCCATTTCACTGGAGGAAGGCCAGCCAGGGTGGAAACTAAATGGCTGAAGTTAAAGGTTTATGGCTTATCTTTTCATATGGGGAGGAAAAGGGAAAAAAAGTTCATATCTCAGAGTGTTTGAAACCAAATTGTTTTTCACAGTGTGGAGCATGCTTTGATGGAATGGGGTGGCTTGCATGATGTCATCCACAGGGATTAAGAAAACAGTGTACTAAGGTTAACAAGCTGCAATTGGGGCAGAACCTGTGAAGGATTATAGCTGGACTAATTCATCAATTACTTTTAGTTGCAGACACCCCTACAGAGGCAGAAGCCAGTATACACATTTTGACAGATGACAGATCATGTTGGTCGACAAAGACCCTGACAGCAACGAACATTCCTTCTAACTTCATTTTTCATCCCTAAGAGAGGGAAATTCCACTAATGCCAGTCACTGCCACTCAAAAGCAGTCAAAAAGATAACTAAATGCTATAGGTGCAATAAACCAAGCCTAGTCTCTGGGTCCATTCATCCCATACATATTGTGTCTCATATGTTAGGTTTCACTCTTACTGGCTTGCTGTTCAAATTAACTTGGGTGAAACACTAACCAAAAATCAGAACTAGAATTCATGTGGGGAAAGTTAAAGTCTATCATCACACTAAGTCTAATTGGAAGGGTGAGGGAGCATGGGGTGGTAACAAAGGGAACAAGAGAAAATATTCAAGTAGAATCAAAAGAATTTGACCGCTGGTCATATGCCATGGCAGATTCTGAAGAAAAGAAAAGGCTGGCTGAGGATTTGGCTCAGTTGATGGAACATTTGAGTAGCATGCATCAAGTCCTGGGTTCAAATCCCAGAATCATATAAAACAGGAATGGTGGCACATGCCTGTCATCCTTGTATGCAGAAAGTGAAAACAGGTCTTTAGAAATTCAAGATCTTCCTTGGCTACATAGTGAATTCAAGGCCAAACTGGGCTAAATGGGACCATGAATCAAAAAGAAAAAAGAAAGAAAGAGGGAGAGAGGGAAATGATGTATAAATTACAGGAAAGTAAAATAGAGTATAGTAACTTTCATGACAGGAACACTAAAAAAGTGGGATTGTTTAGGTATCCTTAGTCAGGCCTCTTAGAGTTTTGACAGTCTCATCTATATCCAAATACTTATGGAACTTAGCAAGGTTCATTAAGAAGTTGAGGAGCTGAGAATTCTGTCATGCAGAATAAAGAGTGAATCCCCTCCAGAGAGAATTCCCAGTTCGCCAGCAAACATCTTACAAGCTCTCGTCATATACCAGGTGCTGTACTGGGCATGCAAATTGCAATTTAAATGTAAAACAGGCTTCCAGAGAAAGAGTTAAAAACTTAGCACCTTTTCATTCTGAATCTATCACCTGGAGCAAGCACTTTTTCCTCCAACTCATTTATATCCCAGAAATAGCACTGTATCTATAATCACTTGGAAGGCGGGTGTTAGGTTTGCCAGGTATAACATTTTTTGGAATCATAAGAGGGTTTGTGGGAAACATTATTAAGGGCAGGTTGGGGCAAGGAGTTAGTAAGAGCTAAACTCCTGGAGTGAGTGAAACAGAGGAGACCTTCAGAGAAATCTCTGTGGTTAGAGCCTGAACCCACACTCCTCACCAGTGTGCACTTTCCATGAGAGTGAGCTACAAAAATGCTACCATCAAGGCTCTGTAGCATAGACAGGCTGAGTTCAAGGGTTGAATCCAAAGACTAGAGCAGTAATATATACATTTCTAAAAGGAGTCTCTCCCCAGCACAGAACTGGAGCACTATGTAAAGATTTTAGGAAGCTTGCTGTCCCATTGGCTAATCATTTATTGATTCTTATTGACCTGCTGTGTGCACAGCACTGGTTACTGAGTATGCCATTGACAAAGCTGGCACAGTCTCTGGCATCATGAAATGTGTGGCATAGTAAGGAAAGTAGGTATTAATCAGATGGTCAGTGGGCAGCAATAAAGAAAGGACCCACCCCTCACTCCTGTTCCAGTTCCTGCTTACCAGAGCATGCAGTTACAAGACCCAAGACTTCAGTCATCATAAAGGAGGGTTTAGCTCAGAAATACAGTGCTCCCCCTGTGTGTGCAAGAGCCTGGGTAAAATCCTAGCACCATATACAGAAAGAAGTTGGGGAGGGGGGGCAGAAAGACAGCAAGACAGTCCAGTAAAATGTTACCAAGTGTGGTGGTGCACACCTATGATTTGGAAATCCAGCACTTGGAAAGCTAAGGCATGAGGGATACATGTTTGGTGCCATCCTGAACTATATAAAAAGGTCTGTCTCGGGGCTGGAGCAATGGTTCAGCAAAGGAGATCACTTGCTGCTCTTGCAGAGGACCTGGGTTCAGTTCCCAGAACCCACATGGGTATACACAAAACCTCTATATCCATTGCCACTACACAGTTCCAGAATGTTTCTATCACCTCAAAGGGAAAACTTGGGGTCCCTATTCATATCTCATCTGTGAGAGCCAAAGTTTATTTTAAGTTTTAATGACTGTGTCTAAGACATCCATAGAGTAAAAATGCCTCTAACCTGTAAGCTCCTTGCTCAAAGACAAATATTTCTTGAAATGCTCGAGGCTATTGTTTATGGGCAATAACAAGCCACATGTTTTCACTCCCTTAAACAAGTGTATTTGACCCACATACACCAGATGTGCTCAATCACATGTGGGAGGGAGGGTTATGGGTAGAAAATATGTCAGAATGAATGCTTGTCCCTGATTGGACCTGGTGGGAAATGCACTTAATTGTAAATTTTGCCCTTTTAATCCCCTGTAAACCATGACTGGGGGCCATCTTCTGGAAACCCAGAAATAGATGTGGCCAGAGAGTCCATCAAGCTGGCCAGTATTTAATTAAAGCTTGCTTCAAGTTTAGCTTTAACTTAGAGCAGTGTTCTTATTCGAAGAATTCTGGGATTGCTGCGTCTTCCTCAGCTTCTGGCAATCAGGAACCTACAATCCTTTCTGTGTTTGGAGATTTGTCTATTCTGAGCACTTCATATACATGGAATCATTATACACTTCTTTTGAACCGGATTTCCACATTGCATAATGTTTTCAAGATTTGTCTCTGTTGTACCATGCGTTAATCCTTCCCTTTTTATGCCACAACACTCCATTGCTTGAATATACCACATGATAGAGAGCCTTGCTTGTAAAACTGGATTCCTATGAGATTACAGATGACCGTGTTCAACCTTATTGGTCATCCCAGAAAGGGTAGTCTGTCTTGCTATGGGCAAACAATTTCAGGAAAGAGAGAGGCTGCACGAGAAACACAAACCCTATGGCTGCAATAATTTCCTCATTTCCAAGCCCCTGGCCCTACCCTAGAAATGGGCACAGCCATCATTGTCCCCTGGCAGACCCCTCCTCAATTTCACAAGAGAGAGGCTGCCCCTCACTGTGCGCGCTAATAAAAATAGTTCCTTCTGCTGAAGGTCAAACTCCTGTCTCCTTCTGCCTTTTGTGTCTTTATGCTGCCTTAGAAATCTAACACCACGAACATTTTGGTTTCGGGTTGTTTTTATTGTTTGTAACAGTGTCTCACTATAAAGCTCAAGCAGGTCTTGAACTCACCATGTAGCACAGACGAGCCTCTATTTCTTGATGGTCTTCCTTTCGCCTCTCTGGTGCTAATATTACAGACGAGGTCACCATGCTTGGTTTTACATCTTGCTTATATATTGTGGAGTGAATGTGAACTGCCCCTGTAGGCTCACCTGTTTGAAGACAGCTTCCGGTGGGTGGTGCTGTTTTGGAAAGTGTTGGAGCCTTCCTGGAAGAAGGAACCACTAGGAGCAGGATGTGGATTTCTCTAGCCCATTTTCACTTCTTATTGGTCCTTTATTTCTCAATGAAGCTGCTGCTTGACCATCTGCCTCACATTCTTGCAGCCCTACCCTCCCTATCATCATGGTCTACATCCCTTAAAACCAGAGGCCAAAATAAACCTGTTCTTCCTCAAGTTTATCATCTATCTACTGACAACCTATTTATCTATATACCAACTCTTATCTATCTATCATCTATCTATCTATCATCTCTCCTTGCCTCCCTCCACCCCCTTTCCTCACATTTTTCTATCCAGCTTCCTCTTTCTTACTTGTGTGCCCTCACTCTGCCTCTCAGTACCATCTCAAGACCTTTTGTGTGCGGTTTCTTTCCCAATTTGTATTCTGTGAGTCTTCTTTGTTTGCAAAGGCTTTGATGTCAATGAGATGTCAACAAATAAAAAACTTTCTTCATTCAAGTGAAGGCAGAGATGCAAAACGTTGGACAAAGTGGGGAAGAACTCAGAGCAGGTGCCTGGAACTGATGCTTTCCAAGCACAGGTCCTACAAATACACAAAAGCAAATACACTTTTCCTTCTCTGACCGCCTCCCTATATGTAACTTGGCACCTTATCCCTGCTTTGGCTAACCCAGGCAACAGGAGATGGAAATCCCAGAACCAGTGAGACAAAGTGAGTTCTACCTCCTTAAGCAAGCTCTATGCCTTTTTCAAATCTGCTTTTTCGCCTGCAAATCAAATGCTCTACTGTCTTGCAAGATTGTTGTGGAAGTAAAAGGTGCTAAGGTCAGAAGAGCCTTGTAAGATGCTGTCTTGGCTTTGTATTGCTATGAGGCGACATCATGACCATAGCAACTCTTTTAAAGAAAATGTTTAATTGGGGTGGCTCACTTACAACTTCAGAAGTTGCAGTCTGGTTCATTATCATCATGGCAGGAGCATGGTAGCATGCAGGCAGGCGTGGTGCTGGAGCTAAGAGTGCCACATCTTGACTCAGTGGCAACAGGATGTTGAGTGAGGGTCGCACTGAGTGAAGCTTGAGAAAAAAGACCCCAAAGCCTGCCCCTACAAGGCCACAATTTCTTATAGTGTCACTCCATGTGGAGGCCATTTTCTTTCAAAGAACCACAGACACCATGTAAATAAAAGTACAATTACCATCATCAAGAACACACCTATACAAAACAGCCTGCGAACCCACCTGTGCACTGCAGAGCTGGAGATGAATAAGTTGCCAAATATTAAGTTTCTAGATATGTTGTTTCTGAATAACTTCTATCATAGTTCATGTGTGTGGTTTTCATTTGGATATTTTTATCCTGTAAGCCTTACTTCTTTGTTTACAAAGACTTTGTTGTCAATGAGTTAACAAGCAAAAACCCTTCCCATCAACTCATTTGAACATAGGCCTATTCAACAATTATTTACTTTTCTTCTCTGATAATTTAGCACCAAACAAAAACAAATACTATGCTTAGTGTGATAACATACATCTTTAATCCCAGCTGAGAGGCAAGGGCATGTTTGAGGCCAGGCAGATCTACATAGGGAGTTTAGGGTGGGCAAGGCTAGAGAGTGAGATCTAGTTTCAAAAGATTAATTAATTTAACATTCAACATTGCATACTCTTACGTCTTTGGGGACCTGGAGTAGAATTGTTGCCTAGTCTGTCTTGAGCACCGAGGCAGTGCCAAATAGGCTGTTAGGCAGGAAACTACATAATCTTTAGCACATTCACAAGAGAGCAATAACCACTCCTGCCATTTTTCAGATGAGAAATCTGAGGCTGAAAACTAAAATTCCAGCCACTTGCCTGATAAAAGACTAAGCTGGGATTGAAATATGTATCCAAAGGTTCTGTCCTCCTAACCATGATTGAGATGCACCAAGGAGTACAGAGGAGGCAGTGAGGATCTGGAGGGCGACTCCTCGGCAAGCAATTGTGTTATATCTTTCCACGTTTAATTAAGGGGTTACCCTGAACAGAATCCACCACAGAAAATAAGAATTATAAGGGATAGTTGACTAATGGACATGGATAGCTTCCTGTTGAAGAGCTGGTTAAGAAATGAAGAAGAATTTACTGACAATACAAATTATTAAGCAAAGAAATGAATTGCTAAAAGGAATCAGGTGGTGTGAAGGGCTCTGAGCAAGCAAACCTTGTCTTTTATAGCCCCGGTAAATTCAGTTAGTAAACTAGACTCAAAAGAATAAATAACTAAATTATAGTGCGTGTAACAAGAGTGCAGCATATAAATGGTTATAAAGAGAAAATCCAAACACTAAGGAGAAAAAAAAAAGAAAAACTTAAAGCCTGGTAGAGGTCTGGGGATACAGTGACTTATAAAAGGCTCTTGCCTGCATGTCCAAGACCCTGTATTCTATCCCTCGCACTAGGGTGCGGGGACCCTCTCTGGAGCCAGGCACAGTGGTTCATCTCAGTCCACAGAAGCTGAGAAAGAAATGCCACAAGGTTGGCACTCAATCCGCTATAAGAAGATGAAGCAGAAGCATTTCAGGATGTGAGCAGAGGCGAGAAGCTCCCAGATAGAGCTGTAATAGTGCAGAACGAAATGAAAGTGACCGATCAATATCTTTAAGTGCTCAAAATTCTTAACCAAAAGGGAATTACAGGTTAAGACTACAATGGGCTTTGCATCTCACCCCAGTCAGTGTGATTGTGGGCAAAGAAGAACTCATAGTCACTCTCAGAGGGAGTGTGAACTGGAGCAGTGGAAATCAGTACAGAGGTTTCTCAAACTAAAACTATGAGTCCCATACTAGGCAGCCACATCATTTCTGAATATTTAGTCAAAGGATTATCACAGAAATATTTGTACATCCATTTATACTGAATTTCTTGGCTTCACAGCAGCCAAGATAGCAAAGCAGCCTAAATGTCCATCATCAAATGACTGAACAAAGAAAATGTGCTACATATATACAGTAGAGTTTAATCAGACATAAAGGGAAATTAATTCATGAAGTTTGCAGTATCATTAATGAAAATAAGCATTGTTATATAAATCAGAGTCAGAAAACCCACGTGTTTTCTCACTGTTGTGGATCATACATGGCAATTTTATGTATGGGTAAATATAGGAGATGAGAAGGGAATTGGTAGAAGGAGTAAAGAGGGGTAGAATGGAAAGAGTTTGTAGAACACTTGAAACCTCGAAGGAGAGAGGAGTCTGTGGGGATATTTTCAAATATACTAAAAAGTCAGGGATGTCAGAGGGATCTACCCACAGTCAGTCTAGGAGGATCAGAAAGTGGCGATTCACACCTTTAATCCCAGCACAGGGAATACCCTGGAGTGGTGACCTATGCCCTTAATCCAATCTGAGCTCAGGTCATTTTAGTTTACAGAAGGAGTTCCAGGCTCCCCGGCAGGCAGTGGTGGGGCCACTCCTTAACTGAGCAGAGAAAGTATTTAAGGCAGATACAGAAAATGACAGAACAGGCAGAAGAAGCCGTGGCACACATTGTTAGTCCCACCACTTGGGAAGTGGAGACAAGAGAATCTCTGTGAGTTCAAAGCCAGCCTGGTCTTCAAAGCAAGTTCTAGGACAGCCAGGACTGTTACACAGAAAATTCTGTCTGGGAAAAAAAAAAAAAAAACAAAACAAAACAAAGACTGGGAGAGGTGGATCTGTCCTCTGATAACTCAGGCTGTTTTTGTTATATTTGAAAATATCCCCCACAAGAGTCACCTAGGGAGAAAGCAGAGTGACAGAAATCCACAGGAGGGAATAAGAAGATAAGGGCGGGACAATAACAAAGCATGCATTAAAATGTTAGAATGAACCCATTGCTTGGTGTGCTGATTATAGAACTTAATTTAGGACAGAAGATCATGATGAGCTAGCCTGGGCCATATACCAAGGCCTTAACACACACACACACACACACACACACACACACACACACACACACACACACACACACACTCTTAAGGCTCAATAATAACACTAAAAAATCCAAACAACAAGATTTTAAAGTATTTTTTTATTCTTTAAATTATCTTTTTTGAGATTATACTATAATGACATCATTTCCTCTTTCCCTTTCCTCTCTCCAAAGCCCCCCATTTAACCCTCCCTCCTTGCTCTCTTCCAAATTCATGGCCTCTTTGTCATTAACTATTAATATAGACATATATGTCTGTACTTACACATTCCTAAGCATATAAAAATAACTGGCACAGCCTGTATAACATGACCTGCACACATGTTTTCAGGGATGACCATTTGGTATTTTGGCACACTTTTTCATGGAGAAGACTATTTCTTCCCCTCTCCACATCCCTTAGTTACCTGTATTCTTTGTGTGGGGCTCAGGTCTCCTGGGCCTTCCCCCACCTACTTGAGTATGCCCATTGCTGTTGAACTAGCTCAGCTCATGTGTTAACAGTCATGTTGGTGATGTTTTATGGGTGTGGCTTCTGATGTCACTAGGAGTCACAATGTCACTGCCAACTCCCTGATCCTCTGACTCTTTCTGCAATGATCCCTGAGCCTTAGATGCAGAAATGTTGTGTATATGTTTCTGTTGGGACTCAGCTCCACAACTATGCATTTTGGTTGGCTGTAGCTTGTTAATGTAAACCTTTCCATCTCTTGTAAAGGGAGCTTCCTTGATGAGGAGTGAAGACTATACTTGTCTGTGGGTATAAGGACAAATATTTATGATGGAGTCAGGGATTGTTGTCTGTGGGTATAAGGACAAATATTTATGATGGAGTCAGGGATTGTGCTAGTTTGGTAAAAAGGCAGCTGTAGGTTCTCCTTCAAGATCCATGACTTCACTAGGCCTGGGGAGATATAAAAAAAAAATCCCTATAATACGCGTAAGGCTGTGTATAAATACACATATATAGTTTAATAAAATTCTCTCACCTGAGCTGACAATGCTCCCTCCTAGAGCCAAAGACAATCTAACAAAACCCTCAACACCTGGAATGAGAAGCCTTCATTTCACTAATTGATCAGGGTTGGCCAAGAGACTTCTGTATTGTGGTACCATAATACTAACTTTGCAAATATGCCTCAGCATTATGTACAAGCACCACGTGTATGGTTGTCACCCACAAAGGCAAGAAGAGAAGTTACAGAGAGTTGTGATCTGTCCTGCCGGAACTGGTCCTTGAACCCAGGTCCTCTGTGAGAACTCCAAGTACACCTAACCTTCAAGCCATCTTTCTAGTCCAGCCTCCTTCAGCTCTAACAGTCTTAATTTTTCACTTTGTCCTTTCTCATATTACCAGTTATATCTTACTTTTCAAAAAGTATTGCTTTGGGTTAGGCTTTAACTCAGAAGAAATGAACTATACTTTACAAAATTTAAAGTCAAAATACGCACTGCTCCCCAATAACCCTTATCAAATAAAATTCAGCAGTGAAGATTTTTAATTAAAAGCTTTGTCCTATTGGTTTTATCTGTTACATGTAGAATGCAGGGTCCAACATGGGTGCTAATGCTCCAAGTTATGAGTTAACTGTGGTTATATAATGGAACCTCTAGTGAGCTACCTAATTCTTTTTCCAGAATGTTAGAATAGGTTGCCTGGCAAGCTATTAAAAAAAAAAAAAAAAAAAAAAAAAAAAAAAAAAAAAAAAAAAAAAAACTTTTCAAAAATCCTTACAACTCAATGCTTCCTTTGTATTAGATGTAGTGACTTATTTCCATTCCAGCTGGAGAATTAAGTTTGAAATACTGTCCAGAATATTCTGCCTCAAAGTGTGACTTGCTATGCTGCTTGATGGATATCAGGAGCCTGCTAAACATATTCACACAGTGATGCCTTCACTCTGCAAGCCTCGGACATTTTCAACAAGCCAAATGCTCCTGTGACCGGGACCTTAGTTCTAGGACCGCTTGAGGCAGACCTAGATGGATTTAGTATGCAAAAATGCAGATAACTCATGACTAATTATAACCCAAAGGAAACTGCCACAAATGGTTTGTGCTACACCAAAACATGCACACTGGGACATGTACATGCCTTGAGGACTCAAATCTGGAGTAGATCTAACCTCAAATTTTCCAATTAAATGATCCCTTCAGATAGTATGGAAAGAAAAACTTAGTGCCAAGTTTTACGTAGATGTAATATTCCATCTAAATACATCTTTGGAGAATAAAAGTCACTCAGTGGAAGTATAGATTTTATTAATCTAGCACTTGGAGATAGAAAAAACAAGCCGTAAATTATTTTAAGAAAATATTTAAGCTGCTTGTGTTTTCTCAACAATTTGTTTTACGAATTTGCATGGTGGGGGAAGAAAGTATGCGACATCCATAATGCTCATTAAGGGCCCGTGCCTGTGGACTCCTAGAACAAGGAAAATTTAAGAACCTTTCAAGGGGAAAATATGATCTTGTTTCTCTTTCCCTTCCCTCCCTGAGACATGCCTCCTATTAAAATTCTTGGTTTCCAATTTACTCTTTTAAGATAAATGATGCCAAAATTCTGAAAATCATTTAGGACCACTCAAAATATTTATAAGGGAGCTAGCTCAGTAGAGTGCTTGCCCAGCAGGCGCAAAGCTCTGGGCTCGATCCCCTGCACCTTATAAAACAGGCATAGTATCTTAAGCCCGTAATCCCAGGGCTCTGGAAATAGAAGCAGGAGGCTCAGGAACTCAAGGTCATCTTCTGCTACACAGAGTGAGTTTCAGGCCAGCCTGGGCTATGTGAACCCATGTCCAAATATATATATAATTTTAGAAAAATAGCTCTTGTTAACAGAAGAAACTTTGTCATCACATGCTTTAATCAGAATAAATGAAAGAGCAAACACTGTTAGACAAACTGAAAGAAACAGACTCAGAACCAGATAAGGTTTTTTAATACTTTCTGAGAGAGCAGAGAAAGTTATTCCCTTTTTCTAAGTTTCTATTTTCTCATTCCTTAATAAATAAAAAACAGACAGCTGTTTCCATTCTGGCTTCCTTTCTGTGAACCACACTCCAGAACCAGCAGATGCTCCCACACCCAGAAGCTCTTATGCCCACACCCCCTCCACCATGGGTCCTTCCGGCAACCCATATCTAGGATGAGACATCAGCATCCCTCCAGTCCCATGTGACAAAGAAAACTCCGAGGCTGGGAACTCTGGACATTTTCGCCTTCTGCTTCTGTCTTTGCCTTGGATCTAAGTCACCAGCATCCCAGTGGCAGCCGTTGACAGGAAGCTATTCTCAGTGCGATTTGACTTAGTAAAGCAAGAGAAACCAGAGAAAACAAGCAAGAAAAAGAAGTAAATGCCATTTGATGAGAAAATCCCCAGATACTCATGTAAAAAGCTGAATGTAACTACAAGTGTCTGCTACCCCAGCACTGGGGACAGAGACTACAGATCCTGAGAGCTTACTGGCCAGCCAGTCTAGGCAAAGTGGAAGACTGTGTCTTAAGACAATTGCGGATTGTAGAGGCAAAAACACATCCTCCTTCTCTATCCTCCGTGTGTGCCCACGTGGTCATACAACACTTACACACATATATGTGCCACACAGACATTCTACATACATTTTCTCTCTCCCTCTCCCTCTGTCTCTCTTTCACACACACACACACACACACACACACACACACACACACACACACACACACACACACGAAGTTGTAATATGAAGTTTCTGGCCCGATCTTTCTGGCCTAGTCCCAAGTTCAGACCCACTTGCAACCCTGCTTCAGCCTAGCCCCGAATAATCACACAAAGGCTTATATTAATTTCATGCTGATTCACCTATGGCTCAGACACTGCTAGCTAGCTCTTGCATCTTGACTCAACCTATTTCCATTAATCTGTTTGCCCATGTGGCTTGGTACCTTTTCTCAGAGCAGCATGGCTGTCTTCTTTCCTCTGTGTCTACTGCTGTCTCCACTGGTGTCTCTCCTGGTGTCATCTCTCTTTTCTGTTCTTCCTGTTCCCAGATTTTTCTTAGTCTGGTAGCCCCACCCACACTTCCTTTCTGCCTTCTGCCAATCAGCTTTGTATTAAATCAGTAGGCGGGACAACTATTTTTCAATATACCAGAAGATAGTCCCACTACACAAAGTCAACATATTTAAAAAATGACAGAGCCTGGCATTGGTGGCACACGTCTTTAATCCCAGCATTCAAGAGGCAGAGGCAGGCAGATCTCTAAATTCAAGGCCAGCCTGGTCTACAAAGAGAGTTCTGGGACAGCCAGGGCTACACAGAGAAACCCTGTTTTGAAAACAAGCCAGCAGCAACAACAGGAAAGACAGAACTAGTCTACAAATTCAGCAAAGTGGCAGAATGCAGCACTCACACACGAATGTCAGCAGCATTCCTGCTTAGCAATAACGAGGTCCTCCACTAAAGCAATCAAGAAAATAACCCCATTTACAATAGCATCAAAATTAAATAAAATGCCCAGGGAAAAATAATGATAGAATGAAAAAGACCACCACCATACTGAAAATTGAGTGGCATTAAATAAATTGCAGAATATATAAACAAGTGGGAAGAATAATCTGATTTCAAAATGGGTAAAGAAGCTCAAAAAATTCTTTTTTTTTTCAAGATTGGGTTTCTCTGTGTAGTCTTGGCTGTCCTAGAATTCAGTCTGAAGACCAGGCTGACCTGGAACTCACAGAGATCCACCTACCTCTGCCTCTGAGTGCTATGATTAAAGGCGTACACCATCACCACCCAGTTCAAAAGAATTCTTAAACGAATAAATGCAACATATAAATTCGGCAGGTATACGGTAATCACCAGGGACTGCACACTGAAGTAACTATGTCACTCCACACCCGTTATCAAAGACAAGTGACAGCAGGGGTGACTGAAGATATAAAGGGAGCCCTTGTTGTCTGCTGCTGGAAACCAAGTCAGCACACATTGTGAAAAAACCAGTACGGGAAGACCTCAAAACCCAAACACCAGGGCACCACAGAACCCAGAAATCCCATTTCCAGCCGCATAACGAATGGAAATGAAATAAACATGTTGAGTGATGTCTACATGTATTCATTGCACCACTACTCACCACAGCCAAGATATGAAACCAAAAACTGACAGTTAATAAAATAGTCCAGACATGGTGGCACATGTCTTTAGTCCCAGCTCTCAGGAGTCAGAGACAGGGATATCCCTGTGAGAGCCTGGCCAGCCAAGGCTACATAGTGAGACCTTGTCTCAAAAGACCGAGGTGGGGCAGGGGAGTAGGTGGGGAAGAAGTGTAAAGGCGAGAAAAGAAAAGAAAAAAAATGAAGAAAACTTGTTTTTAAAACCTGTGAGTGTGGAAAGGGGGGAACTGAAATATTATTTGGTCTTGAAAAAAGACAGAAATCTTAACTTCTGGCCTTTTCCAAGTTAGGCAACAGTGGGCTTCTCTGCATTTTCCTCCATATCTAGAGTGGGCTGCATTATCTACCATTGTAATAACCCACAAAGATCTTTGCCAAGGTGTAGTATGAGGTTTCCGGCCCGGACTTTCGGGCCTAACCTCAAGGTTTAGACCTGCAGACCCACAGACCTGCAGACCCACAGACATGCAGAGACACACAGATGCATACGATATTTTTAGGCTGATTGGCCTAAGGCCCAGGCATATAACTTGCTAATTCTTTACCCTTAATCTAACCCATGACTCTTATCCTGTTCAGCCATGTGACTTGGTACCTTTTCTCAGAGCAAAATAGTTGTCTTCTGTTTTGTTTTGGGTTATGTTTTTTTGTTTTTGTTGTTTTTTGTTTTGTTTTGTTTTTTGTTTTGTTTTGTTTTGGCTTCTTTCTGGCATTCTACTCTCTTCTTTTAGTTTTCAGAGTTCTCTTAGCCTGTTAGCCCCGCCCACACTTCCTGTCTGCTTTGGCCAATCAGTGCTTTTTATTAAACCAGTGGGTGGGACAATTATTTACAATGGAACAACACAATCCCCTACACCAAGAACTCTTTGAATCCCTCTATTTTTATTATACACATTTTGCAAAACAGCAACCTTGGGTGTGAACAGCAATGCCTACAGGCCCCATCGGAGTGGCCACATCATGCTGTAGAAATTATGAACAGTAATGGAAAGCATCAACCAGTGGATCACCAGTCTCAAAAAGATCTTGAGCTATGCACCTGTAATTCCACTATATTTCTCAGACCACCCATCTCACACTTGACCCTCCTGAAAGCACATTCAAATGTCTTTTCTTAGGCTGTCAACTTCTGAATTCTCCTTTACCCTATGCAAAGATCTATGACCCCCTTCCAAAATATTTTCATAATTTTGACCTTCCTTTAGCAAAATAGAAATAACTTCTTTCTATACTCAAACTGGACCTTCACTTACATGGGTCAAAAAGGTTATCTGAATCAACAACACAAGCATTATTCAAAAATTAGTTTTTTTATAAAGTCCAATTCCCTGGTTTCACTGGGCATAGTGGTTTGTATCTGTAACCTCAGCACTTGGGAGGCAAAGGTATGTTGCTCACAAGTTTGAAGCCAGCCTTGTCTACAAAATAAAAAGCAAGTTCTTATAAAGAAAAACAAAAACACAAACAAATACACGGGCCACATTCTTCACTCACTAAATCAGAAATTCTGGGAGTAAAGGCAGCAACCTATGTCTTAAAATGCCTACTAAGTGCTTCCAGACTAAAACTGAGAACTGACTATATAGCAGAACTGTTTGTTACCCTCTGTGAAGCTAAACCCCAATACAAGCTGTAGAGTCCCTCTCCCCCTGCCCTTCTCTGTCTTGTATGTCAAGCCTTTTACTCTCAGTTCTTCTAGGCGGCCACAAACAAGTCATGGACCACATCACATGATTAGCATCATCTCAAGTGCTTTGACCTTCAAGACATTATATTATTTTGATTTTTCTTCTACCACTTCTCTACTTATTAAATCGCCCTCTTCTTGCCCACTAAGTATTGACGATTTTCCCTTTGATTTTATACTAGCAATTTCTCTAAGTAAATTACATTATGTTTGAAGTTCATCTACAAATTAATTTATAATATAAATATAATAGTGCCGACTTCTGCCTAAGCCATATTATTTCTTCAAGATTCTCCAAGAATTCTAGATATGTAAAATGCATGCTCTCTAGCTAAGTTGTTAGAGCTTCAAGCCCCACATTGGGTGCTAGATGTAGCACTAATTTTAGTTGTTCTTAATAATAAAAGCCTGGAGCCAGATATTGGGGTAAATGCTGAAAGATCTGAGACAAAGGAGCCAGCCACAGTCCCCTCTCACCTCTAAGACACCTCAGCCTGAAGCAGGGTGAGCTCCTGTCTCTTCCTGCCTTGACACTTCCTGTTTTCTCCTCCCAAGTGCTGGAATTAAGGTGTGAGCCACCCCTGCCTGGCCTCTGTGGTTAACTAGTGCCTGTCTCTGCCCTCTAATCTTCAGGAAAACTTTATTTGTTAGATCACAAACAAAATATCACCACAATCCCACCCCACAAAAGTAAGAATTTCATATTTTCCTTTTTCAGCAAAAGATACCCTCATTATTTTCAGCCTGGATTAACTTTCTTTTCTCTTTATCTAATTATCACCTTCTTCTTCCATTTCTCCAGATCTCAGTTCCAACATCTCTCCCAAAAAAAATAAATAAATAAATAAAAATCTTCCTGCACCAGCTTAATACGCATCACACTGAAGATTTACTTCACTTGGATTATTTACTCTTCAATATGAGCTGTAGGCAAACAACACTGTAGTGATTTGCCAGACATGATATCTCCAGGCACAGTCCCTGGCACACAACAGCCAATTAAAAATCTCATTCATATAAGAGAGCTTAATGATCATGGTAGATTTGGGCTACTTTCTAGTGGAATTCATGTTTTACATAAACACAAAGGATGCTAACATTCATTCCTGAAAATAGAAAATGAGGAAACTGGAGAGATGGCCCAGTGGTTATGTACACATATTGCTCATACAAAGGACCCAAGTAGGGTTCCCAGGCCCCACATCAGTCATCTCATAACCACCTGTAAATCCCATCCAAGGGCTCCAATGTCCTCTTTGAGTCCCCATGGGCACTGTACTAGTGTGCATAGGCCCACACTTAAGCATATACACTATTTTTTTAAATATAGATAAATCTTTTTTTAAAAAAATGAAGCGAAAACTAGGGGCTGGGAATTGCTCAGTGGATAACAAATTTGACACACAAACATGAGAAAATGAGTTCAGATCTCCAGAACCCATTTAAAAGAGCTAAGTATGTTTGAGGTTCGTTGAGAGGCTCTACTTCAGTATATAAGGTGGAAAGTAATTAAGAAAGATACTCCAAACCAATGTTGGGCTTCCACATGCATGGGCACACACACATACAGACATAAGTACACACATGTATGCATACCACACACATATACACATAAAGAAAATGCTGGAAAGTAGACTGAGTTCTACATATGTCTTTAACAATAGGGCACAAAAGAAAATTGTTGGTCATCAGTCAACAGGAAAGAAGAGGCAGGAAATGAGGACAAAGCCACACAGTCACTCTTTGGTGTCACACAAACACTGTAAGAACCTCATCCGAAGGTGAAAGTTATGCTCATGTGAGGATTCAAAGCTCTGTTAACCACTGCTAGAAATGTCAATCAGGGATCTCAAACATGGAAATACCATATTCTCTCACCTTGCAAATGCTTCTGTATATTTTAGATGTCAAGGAAACCACGGGGCATATGAGAAAGCATGAAATGCACAGGAAGCAGAAGTGCATAGGCTTAGGAGGCCAGGTCACAGTTCCTCTACTAAACCGATTCAAAAGATGAGACATAAACTGGGAGTATGATGCACGCCTTTAATCCTGGCACTTAGGAGACAGAGACAGGCAGATCTCTTGAGTTTGAGGCCAGTCTAGTCTACAAAGTGAGTTCCAGGACAGTCAGAGCTACACAGAGAAACCATGTGTCAAAAAAAAAAAATTTAAAAATGACACTGCCACCATTAAGGTTGATGTTACCTGCTTGTCATTTTGTCATTATAAATGTATTTAGACTATGAGAATTTAGATAGAAACTAGTTATAGAACAACTCTACTAGCCTAAAGAAAGGTCTGTTTGGGCCCATGCAAATAGTAAGTCAGAAGTCTTTCTAACTCTATCAGATGATCAGTATGTCACAGCTTTCCCCCATGAGGGGAGACAAAACTTAATGATCATTGACTCTCTTTGAAAACAGCCAAAATCGCGTCAACAGATGGGTGACTGTTGATTAGCCATTTGTTAACCAGTATGGGTCTCTTGGCAGCTCTCAAAACCTCAACAAAATGAGAGGGGAAGCGTGCACCAGGATGGAAGGATGAGGCCTCCTGAATCGCATTTTTAATTTTTCATCATATTTTATATGCTTGGTAGGAAAATAATATGGTGGGAAATAATGACATGGGGACAAGGTGAATTTGCTGAACATCAACAGAAGCCCTTTCACCAAAACCTTTCTGGTCATCCACATTCCTCAGAAAAAGTGACTTTTCTCATGTAAAACCATCCGAGGCAGAGACCACAGTCCAAATTCTCTCCATCTAAAGGCACAACAGTTCCTGGTGTGCACAGGAACTCAGAGGCTATTGCAGTAGACAAAACAGACTGGCTCCCATCGCTGAGAGATGGGGAGTAGAGATCAGTTTTCTCCAAGGCAGCATCACTGTGTGTATCAACCACACTCCAGACAGGCCCCATGTGTTGGCCAGCACAAAACAAACCCCACGGATATTTTGTTTCTTTTGGTTTTCATTTATTGGTTTCTGTTTGGTTGGTTGGTTGGTTGATTTTTGGTTTTGTTTGTGAGAGAGTGAGAGCGAGAGAGAGAACACATGAAGTTTGGTGAGGAAGGAGGTGGGAGGATCTTGGAGGAGTTAAGAAAAGGTAAAACAAATCAAAATATAGTGTTTGAAAAGGTTAAATATAAATGGCAAACAATGAAAAATTGTCAGTGCTTTGTAAAAGGTATTCGGCGTTTTCTCCTAAAATGTTTATGTCAGTTTCTTCATTAGAGAATTAAATGTTAATGTTCAAGAGCAAATCTGAACATTTTAAGTGTAAAAAAAATTATGCCTAAGAAAAAGTTCTCCATCTCTATGGTGTTTAAGAATCAACCAGATAATTGTTAAATTTTATGTTAAGATTCATAAAACTTTTTTTTCAGATTCTACCAGGTGGTCAGCCCTGTAACCCCAGTTTGTAGGGGAGTAATACAGGAGGATCATAAATTCAAGGCCAGTCTTAGCTGCACAGTCTTAAAAAACTAAAGAGAAGAGAGTGGCAGGGCAGTAGTGGTGTACACCTTTAATTCTTGCACAGGTGGATCTCTGTGAGTTCAAAGCCAACCGGGTCGACAGAGTGAGTTCCATTATAGCCAGGAATATTACAGAGAAACCCTGTCTTAAAAACAAGCCAAAACCAAAAAAAAAAAAAAAAAATCCCCAACAGCTGGATCTTATGGAAGCACTTCCTTAACTGAAGTTCCCTCTTTTCAGAAGACTGTAGATTGTGTCAAGTCAAGACATAGCTAGCACATTTTTTTATACTAATACTCAAACATCAGAGGCCACCACCATCACCCTCAGAGATAGTCAAGACACAAACTGCTGATCCCACAATTTCTAATTCTTCTGATCTCAGAGGCCCAATCTGGACTGATATAGTAGCTAGCTCAGAACAGCACCAGTCACCAGAACCCTGAAGAAATAAAGCATATATTGTCCCACACTGTGTGTCTGGGTGGTGCCAGAGCACCCACATTTCCAGCAGGCTCTTAGCTGGCCCTACCTTGTATGCTGCAGTTATAGGCCACTCACTGGAGAGGTAGAATCTTGGAGATAGTATTTCAGAACTTGGATATTTTCCCTTTTGAAACTCATTGGAAAGTAGTTATAAACAACAAAGACTCAACACAAACTCTACAAAGGATTGAAAGCACCATAGTCTATGATTTCCGTTTTGGAAAACAAAAAGCATATGAAGCATAAAGGACACCAGGCTTCCATTTAAGAAAACAGCCGTGAGACTTGATAGCATAGCCCATCATGAAACCGTGGCTGAAGGTGCTTGGTGTTGGTTGAGATCATTTTTGGCAAACATCAGAAGAATTTGTGGACCTAGAATGCAGATTTCTCTTAACTACAGACTATACCCTGAAATGATGTGTGACTTTCCTCCAAGGTCTCACGGTTCAGTGACAGACAACCATGACAGAAGAGCGTCCCGAAGAAGCTCACAATGTATGGGGTTTACTGGAGGAATGCTTCTCACACCGTTTTTATATGACCTTCTGCCATTTTGGTCAGAAACTCATTTCCGAGATTGAACTTGCCAGAGACAACAACATTGCTACTTGTCACCTCCATGCCACCATAGTGCAGGGAATAGAATTGTATAAATGCCCTAGGGACCTTCATCAAAACAAGCAAACAAGCAAAAAACCTAAATTTTCTATTTCTACCAAAATGTATTGGAGGTCATGTTAAAATGATTTATACAATAAGACTAATACAAGATGTTTCCAGTGTTCAGAATGGTAGAAATGTGTGTATGCAGCCACAAATATCCCTAGAACCAGTCTCAGATCTCAGAGAGTGTGTGCTGATGGTGAGGTGGGAACTACACAATCAGTGAGTAAACAGGTGCACTTGATCAGGTCATTCATCTGAAAAGAACCACCAACCTCGGGTGATGCAGGAGAAGCTGTTCTCCCACACTGCAGAGTCCCAGGAGGTTTCTCTGCTAAGGTAACATGAGCCTTGAAAGATAAGAAGTCAACCACAGGATTTATAAAATTCCCTAGGCCAGCCTCAATGTGGTAGGGCACGCCTTTAATCCCAGCACTTGGGAGGCAGATGCAGATCTCTGAGTTCAAGGCCAGTGACTTCTAGGCCAGCAAGCACTAATCAGAGAAACTCTGTCTTGAAAAACAAAACAAAAGTTCTCTAGGCCAGAAAAGCTCCTGAGTCCTCAAGCCTACACAAAGAACTATAGTCAGCAGAGTACAGCTGGGAGCATGGGGGGGGGGGGGGAGCCAAGAACACACCAAGTGTTTTCTAGTGCCAAGTGGTCAGTCCTGTAAACATACATACAAGTATCATTGTATGGACTCAACGGGTTATATTTAGAAATACACACACACACACACACACACACACACACACACACACACACACACACACACACACACACACAAATACATACATTCATTAACAATTGATGAAAAAAGGAAGCCAGGAATTTGAAGAAAAATGGGAAGAGGTATATTTTAGGAGGGTTTGAAGGAAAGAAAGGGAATAGAGAAATATTGTAATTAAAATACAATCTCAAAAAAAAAAAAATCTCTAGGCCACACTCACTGTTAACGTATAGTTTAGGCCCAAGGAGGCTATTTTCAATGATGCAGAAGTGAGGAAAAATTAGAAGTCAGAAGAATTGGGTGTTTCACGAGAAATGGGATGAGGCTTCAGTTGCCACCAAATACATCTGGGCGTGTTTTCTGGGTAGGCAACATTCTATTTTCATACTGGTTTGTTGAGACAGTCAAGCCCCAGGGCTTGGAAGGCAGATCTAACCTGGAAGTTCTTCACTGAATTCAAAGAAACAGTATGCAGTACCTCAGAGACAGCCTAAACACCACAAATCTCCATTCCCCTCCTCCCTTTCAAGCCCACCCACCCAACTTCTTTGCATCATCCAATTGAACAGTATCAACTTCAAAAGGGTAATTATTAATTCTTTGAAAAGGCCATGCAACATACTTTGATCAAACTCACCCTCCATCCCTCCCTACCTCCTTCTATGAACATCCTCACTTTTCCTCTGACCCTCTACTTCATGCCCTTGCTTTTTATTTTTTTTAATAACTCACATAGTCCAATTTGTGCCCAGATACTGTATAGAACCATCTATGGAAGTGCAGCTGTACTACCAAGGGTCACCCTTTAAAAGAAAACTGACTCTTCCTCCCCAAGAAGCCATCAACTGTCCACAGCTCCTCAGCTAAGGTCAGGTGCTGGTAATGCCCTCCATCCTTCATGGAAGCATGTGGAGTGGCCTGATCTGGTACATACCTTGTATGGGCAGTGAAAGCTGCTGTGAGCTCAGGAAGGCAGTTGTGCCGTCATACCTAGAAAATACTGCTTCACTTCAGACTTCCTGTGACCTCTGGGTCTTACAGTCTTTCTACCCTTCTTTCTCAGTGGTCCCCGAGCCTTGATCGGGAGGTGATACAGTTATGCCATTTGTGGCTGAGCATTTCACTGGACACTGAGCCTCTGCGTTTTCCAATTGTGAGTTTCTACATTAACCATTATTCACTACACAAAGAAACATCCACATAGAATCAACTTTAAAGGCAAGTAGAGTTACCTAGATATTCTTAAAAAAATATCTTACGTAGTTTACATCTTGCCTATTGGTCTGCTACTCTTCGTGTACCTTGTATTGAAAGGGGGCAGCATTTAGTGTTCACAAAGGCTCTCAAAAGCGATGGATGAAAGGTGAATTGGAGACTTGGTCTGGTTAAACATGCGGAAAGTGAAGGCTATGGCTGTACTATTCCTCCGTGTTCTCTACTCTTCTTCTCCTTGGGCTTCCCAGAGCTTTTTTCAAGGGAAACTACACTGATATTTAGCCTCTGTATGTCGTTCCCAACTCTTAAATTTCTCTTATTGTTCTTATCCCCATTTTAATCTACACCCTGATGGAGGTTTCAACTGGTTCATTTGAAATTTTGATTCTAGTGCCATGCAGAGCCTTGACATGAGCGATTCCAGCTGCTAGCAGAATCCACATAACATGGAAAGTTATAAACATGTCTTTTTTCTGTTCATCCTCATGTGCTGTGGCTTTGCATGCTTTTCAGGTGATGGGTTCGTACACTAGAGAATGAAAATATTGTTGTGGAATATAAGTGAGGAGTGATGGGTACTTGTACTTCTAGCTGTCAAGCTGGTTTTAGAGAGTTTCAAGTTTTTTTTATATTAAAACAGTTATGAAAATTACAGGATCTGGAGTATAGAAAGTGTTCCACCCTATTTCACAAAACATGCCACTTGTAGCTACTGACTCTTGACACTCCCAAAGGGCTTCACTGATGACAAGGAAGCTAGTTTCTGAAAAGGACCACTGGATGTGTGTTCAGAAGCCACTGGGACACCTCACCAGAAGGTGCCGGGTAGATTCAAATGCTGCCGCACTCAGTACAGCCTGTGTTCCGCAGAGAGAGTAAGTGCTCTCTTAAAGCATTCTCCTTTGGGATATTAATGGTCAGCCTCTAATCACACATCATTTATTGAATGTGAAAGGAGGTCTGGTGTGGGCAAGGTGTGATGACCTGGCAATTTATTTTACTTCTTGGAGTCGCAGCCCAGTTTCTCTGGGTTCAGTGGGGTCAAAGAGCTTAAAATGTTATCTAGGATAAGACAAATGCGTAATTTTTTCTTGTTTTAGTCTTCAATTTTTTTCTTTAATGATTAATTAAGAGACATGCCTTAAGACACATGAGATGGGTGATTCATAACAGCTAATGTCTACAAGGTTAAGCTTGCTTAAGAACCCATGGTCCAGAATTTCCATATGGGGGAAAAATTTCTACTAAACCTTACCCATACTCCAATCTTCTCTGTACATAACATCCTCCAGGGCTTAAATTTTCCATCAAGACTTAGACTTCTTTGCAAAAGCCTTTTAGAGTGATGTGGCTGGCAGTGTTTGAGAGTCAAGAAAACAAGCCTGCCAGGGCTTACACGGAGCTAAGAAAACATTTTCTGCATGACATTTAGGGCCAAATGAGGGACCAAAGTCTTCATTCTTTTACTCAGGACTAGGTTTACGTCTCCACAGGCAATGTGAAATGGAGTGTGGAGAAATGATCTCATGAAATAAATTAGTTTAGACAGGATGCCAGGTTTGTTCCTACCCCCATGGGGGTGGGGGGAGAGAGGGAGAGAGAGAGAGGGAGAGAGAAGTAGCAGGCTTGAGAAACAATACTACTGCAGAGATGAACGACACCAACAAAGACTGTACACCAGCAGCAGATTGAGGCTTTTTGTCTGTATTTTGCCACCTATGGACCAGGTGAGCTTGACCTTGAGATGATCCCTAAGCACAACCTCCGTTCTCTACTATATGACCCAGGATGGAGAGGAACAGAAAGGCACAGGACAGAACTCTGTGGTAATATATCAAAACTCAGCGTCGCTGCCACTAAATGTCCCTTCAAATATTTGCATCCAGTTCTGTAAAGACACATGATACCTTTTGGGGGGAACATGCTGACACACCACAACTTTAACCATTCAGTGTCTCCCACCATACATTTTTCCAACAGTAGATCAAGCCACTATCTCTATAGTGAGCCTGGCCATAGCTGCCTCCAGAACAAGATATCAGAATTAGGAAATTAAATCTGAGGTTCTCACATAGAAGGCCAGGGCATTAATCAGGCTCAGCACGCTGGGGGATTTTCAGCTGAGTTGACTGGTTGGGTTCATAAAAATCTCTTTCATTTTTCATCAGGAGATTCCAAGTTTTATATATTTATTATCCCTCTCATTATGCCACAGCCAGCAGCATATTTTGCTTGTAGCAGCGCCTAACTGGGAATAATTTTGGAAACCGCAAAGCTTATGAGGCTCAGATTGCTGGGGTACCAGCAAGCCACCCTTGCTCTTCATTAACAGACTGAATTAAATATTGCTTACATCCACACCCTGGTGTGCCCTGCCATTGCAATGGTTTTTGTTGGGATTTTTCCCCCTACCAACAACTACAGACTACGAAGATTAATTCAGCCTGGACTTCTCCACTCCCCACCTCCACCTTGTAGCAGTTTTAAGGAATCTATTGGCAACATAATTTATGTAAGTCATTGAGTCCATACTGAAAGGCATTGACCATTGAGTGGCAAGGACAATAACAGTTATTTTCATGGCCAATGTGCCTCAGTGAAATATAGTACACCATCACCTCTGCCGCCTTCAAGCCACAGTCTACCCTTAAGAAACTGGTATCCATGGGTGGTTGTCAGAATAGATCAGCCTAAGAGGAAAAATATGTTCACTGAGGAGTTCTCTGGCCTGTAGTATAATATACAAGAAGCATGGTGATTACAGATGAATTTCTGCCTCTTTAAATGTTTCCATTCTTTTCCTACATTGCCTCCTCTGTGAGTTCATCTGGCTCATATTTGGCCATAAAAGAATGAGTTTAGGTCACTCACTTTCCATAAAACACAATTTGAGTCTCTCTGTCTTCAGAAGTAAAACATTTATATACTTCACTTCGCACTGGTTTTTATAAACCTAATGAGATTATTAACACAGTTGTCTCTGGTGGGAACGATTTTGCGTTCCCAGTGCAGACAAGATAAAAACATAAGGGCAGATAGAGAGGGGAGAAGAGAGAGGTGTGCCAACAGAAGAAAAGCAGAAAGAAAGGACAGGAAGGCAAGATTTACACCCTCACACTTCGGAATCCAGAGGAGTAATGGCCTTGGTACAAGGAGTCTTTAAAGTTCCATGAATCACTTCCCAGCAGGGTTCCTGTGCCTCAGGAGGATACCAACCAGTCAGCCAGCCCGGCTCCTGTCTTCAAGTCACTCCACAAATTTATGACCACACACCTTAAAGAAAAAGAATCTTGGGGCTTGAGAGACTGCTCAGCACTTATGAACACATGTTTCTCTTGAAGAGAACCCTAGTTCGATTCCCCAGTACCCACGTAATAAGTAGCTCAAAACTGTAACTCTAGTTCTAAGGGATCTGACACCCTCTTCCAAAAGTCAGCTGACCAGTGGTGTCACATGCCAGTAATCCCAGTACTGGGGAGGCAGAGGAATGCATATCTCTGTGAGTTCAAGGCCAGCCTGGTCTACAGAGTGAGTACCAAGATAGCCAGAGCTATTATACAGAAAAATGTCATCTCAGAAAATAAAATAAAACTTAAATTTTTTTTAATATCAAGTTGGGGCTGGAGAGATGACTCAGTTTTTAAGAGCATATCACTCTTGCAGAGGACCCAAGTTCAGCACCCATATCAGAGATTTATAACTGCCAGCAATTGTGGTTAACACCCTGTTCTGGTCTCTAGGGTTCATTTCACTCATAGACAAAAGTACATACACACACACCACCTACACACACACATACACACACACACCACAAACACACACCACACACACACCAAATACACACACACATACATACCATATACACGCACATACACACACAAACATACACACACAGCACACACATACACACACATGTGCACACATACATACACACACCACATACACACACATGTGTACACATACACACACACATATACCACATACACACACATACACACACACACACAAACATATACACATACACACACACTCACATTCACATATACATATTTTTGTTGTTATTATTTTTAGGTGTAGCACAGGCTGTCCTGGCACTCACTATGTAGACCAAGCTGGCCTCGAACTCATTGACCTGCTTGTCTCTGCCTCTGAATGCTGGGATTAAACGCATGTACCACTACTGCCTGGCATAATTTTAAGATTTAAATAAATAAATGTGAGAGAAAGGGCCAATAGACTGGCTCAGTGGGTGAGAGTGCCTAACAACTGACCCTAGCAGAAGGAAACGAATAAATCCTGAAAGTTATCCTCTGACCTCCACAGCCATGTCATGACAATCACTTGTTTGCACACATAACATCAAATACGCACATATACGCTGATAATGATGAAGACTTTATTTTTTTAATCTCAGGAAACGACAACATTACAATTCTTAGTTTAAAACTGAACTCTAAAAACCTGGGTCATTGAACAACTTCTCTCTAGAACTTAATACCATGCCCAGAACATTCCAAATATTATTTTGGAGTAATGAATGAACACATGTGGTGTTCTTGGGTCTGATCTAAGTAGTTCAGGGCAATGTGGCATGGTGTGGTGATCACACACCCCAGTTCTGAAGCCAGACTCAGCAGGACATCACTCGGGCCATGTCTCTGACCTTGAAACTTTCTGCTCCCAGTTTCTATAACTGGAAAATGATGATGCTGGGATCTACTTCATAGATGGTAAAGATACCTGAGAACAGCATTCTCGGGATCATAAGTGATGCATACTAAACACTACCAAAGGATGGGTATGTCAACCATTGGGCAAACTTCTAAGAAATCCCAGTCACATCCAAAGCTACCCAGTGATATGCAGCAGAACTGGCCAGGATACAACTTAAAATGTCATATAACATCCTTGTTGTTTGAGATTTTCACTATTACATTTTACTTGGGCCCATTTTTTTTTTTCTTATTTCTTTTTGTTCAATATCCAGAAGTTAAGCAGAGACCCACGGGTATGTGTTATATGAAGACCAAAATAAGAGCATTTTATTTTTGCATGTATAAGAAACCAAAGTATATTGCTTACCTAAGACACACACACACACACACACACACACACACACACACACACATACACATACCCACAAGATCCATCTTCACTAAGAGAAGGGAAGTGTTTTCACTCACCACACCTTTGGCCCAAGACCAGGCTAATGCCTAGAGCTCAGAACTTATACACCCACCAGCCAGAAAAGTATTCTGTTATGAAATTATTCTATGTAAGAAAATGAACCATTTGTGCTATGAAATCCTTCATAAAGGCTGCTCAGGATTCTGTCTCCAGAAGGTTTGCCTCCATCACTAAAAAGAAGCTCTAATCTAATCACGTGATGGACCAAAGCAGCAACACCATCCATGCAGTTGCCTTCCAACAAAGCTAGACCACTCCTTGTCAGAAACACAAGAGGACAGAGGCCCTGAGAGCACAGAAGAGCCAAATCCCACCCCTTTGGGTTCTCTGGACTTTCCTGCCCTCCCCTCAGTGTTTTCCGTGCTTTATGCAGATTTACATATGCATTTACATTTACAAACCAAATGATCCTTTTCTATTGGAGAAATCCATTTTTCCAAGAAACCTGAGATCTTTATAAATTCATTTAGCAGAAATTCTTTTAGAAGTTGAGTTTGTTTTCTCATTTTTACCACAAATCAAACAGCCACTCACAAATTCCAGCCAGGAAAGGAAGCAGAGTTACCTGCCAGACTTTGTATACTAATTCTTAGAATCTAAAAACAAACAAACAAAACCCATGTCTCTCTCTCCCTACCATTATTACACAAAGATGGCTACATAGATACATGTGGGAGATTATGTTGTTCCATTGAAAATAATTGTCCCACCCACTGGTTTAATAAAAAGCGTTGATTGGCCAAAGGCAGACAGGAAGTGTAGGCGGGGCTAACAGACTAGGAAAACTCTAGGAACAGGCAGAACAGAACAGAATGCCAGAGAGAAGCCAGAAGAAGCAGAGGACAACTATGTTGCTCTGAGAAAAGGTATCGAGCCCCATGGCTGAACAGGATAAGAGTCATGAGTTAGATTAAGGGTAAAGAGTTAGCAAGTTATATGCCTGGGCCTTAGGCTGATCAGCCTAAAACTATCATATGCACCTGTGTGTCTCTGCGGGTCTATGGGTTTGCTTACCTAAACCTTGAGGCTAGGCCTGAATGTCCAGGCCAGAAACCTCCTACTACAGATACACTCTAGAATTCTCTAGGAATGGCAAGACAAAAAGAATTATGGATATGGAAAAGAAAGGTAAGTTATTGAATATGGGTCTGGGAGTTCAGTGTAGAGAGCTTGCTAGCATGTACAAGATCCTTGGTCCTTCAAAATATCAAAAATATCAAAAAGAGAAAGGAAAATACATTGACTGTGTCCGGATTGTTATGCACAGTGAATGATGAAAAGTGTAGTATGAGTGTGTGTGGAGGGAAAGGGATGTTACTCGGTTGGGTGCTTGTCTACTGTACACAAAATTCTGGGGTCAAATTTCTAGCACCAAATAAAACCTTACACGTTTGCACATGTCTGGAATGCCAGAACTGGGAAGGCATGCAGAAAGATTAAACATTCAAGGTTTTCATTAGCATATGGAGTTCAAGGCCAGCCTGCCCTACATGAGACCTGTCTTAAAACTTCAGCCACAGGGTCCTGGCCAGTGTGTGTCCAAAGAGAATCATATTCCCAGAAGAAAAGGAATGTAAAGCCAAAACCCTTTTGCATTGAGCTCAAACATTATAGCCTATTAAATTAATTTTAGATTTTGAAAGTGTTAAAGTCTAATAGTTTGGGGGAAAGTAATAACATTATAATGAATATTTACATAACTATGGTATCACTCTTATAAAAGAATGTTTAAGCAAAGACTGCTATTATTAAGGAAATAATTGGAATACACCAGTGTAAAAAAACAAAACAAAAAACAAAAAACTTGAGTAAAGCCTTTAGGGAAGCTCCAAACAGATGGTTTAAGTAAAAACTACAGCAATTTGATAAGAACAATACACACTTTATAAAAATAGTTCCTTAATCATGTTCTACATTTAAAAATTAACATATTCTTGATTCAGGTGTTTTAAAGCCTAAAAGTAAATCATACCACTGATAGGAGAATTGGGCAGTTCATGACTGTCACTGCTTTTTTTAATTTTCTAAAGTGGTAGAATTTATGCAAAGCTTGACTTCTGATTTTCTCTGTTTTGACCTATAGTCTCAAAAAAAAAAAAAAAAGAAAGAAAACTTCAGAAAAAAAAGAGTCATATGCACATATACATTCCTTTTGTCTGTCACAATTTATAAGCATAAATTTATCATTTGGCAGGAACCCTGAAAGAACGGTATTTACTTGGAAGAATATCATCTTTTCTCTCACATTACAGCAACTAGGAGCACTTGATTAAAATATAGTATGGCCTTCCTCCCTCCCTTCCCTTCCTTCTTCCCTCCCTTCCCTTCCTCCCTCCCTTCCCTCCCTCCCTTCCTCCCTTCCCTCCCTTCCTCCCTCCCTCCCTTCCTCTCTCCCTTCCCTCCTCCTTCCTTTTTCCCCTTCTCTCCGTTTCTTTCTCCTTCCTTTTCTTCATTTTGCTTCTACTAAACAAGAGTCTAATAGAATAAAAGGAACTCCTAAGAAATATTATACTGTCTTAAGTCCTATGTCTTATGTTTTCATCTAATGAACAAAAGAGTTTGCCAGGCATGGTGGTGCATACATTTAATTCAGAAGGCAGAGGCAGGTAGAAACTCTGTGAGTTCTAAGCCAGCATGGTCTACAAAGTGAATTCTAGGACACTTGGATAGACCCTGTCTTTAAATAAGTCAATGAAATGAATGAATGAATGAATGAATTCAGCCACAGACTGCTTATTATAAAATGTAATAATTCCATAAAAAACAATGACTGAAATGTTTTATCCACTTAAGTCCTCAGCTCTTTCTTGCTTGCCTTTAATATTAATACTTAAGATTAGTACTTAGACTCCCAATTTTTTAATATGAGAAATTGCTTCGACCTCTGACTTGTTCATCTTTACCTACAACACCAATATGAATTTATAAATATACTGAAATTTTTTTGCTACATTTTGTTACAATAAAATTAAGTAAAATTGTGGTCCAATATAATGTCTCCTCAGCATCTCTTAGTTACACAGGTCTGTGAGAACTTCCTGCCCATGCACCCCAGACAGCAGCAGCAAGGCCAGAGCTGCAGCAAGGCCTTGGGAATCTCTCCTGGTACATCTCCAGTTTTACTTTTTTGTCTGTTTGTTTAGTTTGATTTGGGATTTTGTTGTTGTTGTTTTGAGACAGGCTCTCACCATGTAGCCTTAGCTAACCTGGAACTCACTGTTTAGACCAGGATAGCCTCAAACTCACATATACTCCATGACCTACCACACTGGCATCATCTATTTTTTTAACTTAATAATAATGTTTCTTGCTTCTATTTTCTCCTCTGTACTCCCCTCCCCCCATATACCTCATCCTGTTCTTCAAATTCATGGCCTCTCGCTGATTGTTACTGCATGCATATATGTATATACATATGTATTCCTAAACATAATATGTTTATATAATGACTTGTATGTGTGTTTAGGGATTATTGCATTACCCTTTTTTTTTTCAATAGGGTTTCTCTGTGTAACAATCATGGTTGTTGTAGAACTTATTTTGTAGACTAGGTTGGTCTCAAACTCACAGAGATCCACATACCTCTGCTCCTGAATGCTAGGATTAAAGGCTTGAACCACCATCACCCAGATAGATCACCTATTTTTAAGGAAAACAAAAACTGTAGTTTCCCCTTATGTGATATTATAAAAAGTGAGTCCACAGGAGGAGAACCTGTCCCATTCCCAATATTCTCCCCCATCAAAAATTAAATTATTTATTCACTCAACAATCTTATTCACTTATTATTATATATATAAAGCACTGGAAAAAACAAAGACCACAAGAATTTAATTATTTTAAGAACTGTCTTTCAAATGTGTCTTGGAGAAAGCAGAAAGAATCGCTTTGAACGTCATTCAGACTTAGCAATCAGTAAGATGTGTAATTGTAACATGAGGTATCTGGCCTGTCCAGTGGGGTCCAGACCCACAGACCTGCAGTCCCAGACTGCCTAGCCCCATGGTCTGGACCTGCCTGCTCTGCTTAGGCCCCCAAAATGACTCAGACGCTTATATTAATTTCATGCTGTTTGGCCTAAGGCTTAGACATATTGCTAGCTAGCTCTTTCATCTTAATTCAACCCGTTTTCATTATTCTGTCTTGCCACATGGCCCATGGCTTACCTATTTCATTACATCTTACTTCTTGGGCAGCTGGATAGCAACTCCCTTGACTCTGCCCACCTTCTCCTACCTATGCTCCGATTTCCCGCCTACTGCTACGATGTCCAATATAGGCCAAAACAGTCCTTTATTTAGAGCATATAGAAAGACATTCCCACAGCATGGTATAATGTTCTTTTACACTGTAAAAATTTTTCACTTGTACTGGTTTAATAAAATGCTGATCTCCCAATACGTTGACAGGAAGTAGAGTTGGGGCAACCAGACTAGGAGATTTCTGGGAAGAGGAAAGGCAGAGAGGAAATATCAGCCAAATGCAGAAGATGAGAAAGCTGCACTGAGCAAAGGTACCTCCAAGCCACGTGAATAAGCATAGATCAGAATTATGGGTTAATTAAGTGTAAGAACTAGTCAGTAATAAGCCTGAAGTACTGGTCCAGCAGTTACTATCATATTAAGCCTCTGAGTCAATTATTTGGGAAGCAGCTGCTGGATATTTGAGAGTTTCTGGCGGGACAGAAAAACCACCCACTATAGTAAGAGAAATGAAATGAAGAATTGTTTGTCATTGTACAAAATGTAAGCAATCTTAATATCTATAAAAATAAAGCAGGGAATAAATGTCATGATAGTGATTAAGTGTTAAATATAGATCAATTTCAAGTAATTAATTATATATACTATCGAGGATAATTCCTCCAGACATGTTATTAAATGAAACAAAAGCTATAGAACAATGGCTATTCATAAAAAACATATTAAGCATATTTCCATGGAGAGTTATGTGTTTATATGTAGTGGATATGGATGGATATATACTTAGCAGTGAGCAGGGATAATATTCAAGATAGAGATCTGGATTCTGGGAGCTAGTTGAAAAGAATGTTATCCATATTTTTAAAGTCTGAATTTACCTGAAGAATGTGCTAATTTATTTTTTATACAGTCAAAGCTTTTTAAGAATATTTTTATTAAGATGTGTTCATTGATTCTATGTATGTATCAGTAAGCTGCCAGACTTAGAACCAGAGCAGTCAAATCTCTTAGTCACTTTTGCCACCTCTACAGCTCCGGTTTTTGGGTTTTTGGGTTTTTTTTGTTTTGTTTTGTTTTGTTTTGTTTGTTTGTTTGTTTTGTTTTTTTTTATGTATACGAGTGTTTCATCAGGATGCATGCCTGTACAGCACTTGCATACCTGGTGCCCTTGGAGGCCAGAAGAAGGCATCAGATCCTCTGGAACTGGAGTAATAGATGGTTATGAGCAGCCATATGGGTGCTGGGACTTGAACCCAGCTCCTCTGCAAGAGCAGTCAGTACACTTAAACAATGAGCCATCTCTGCATCCCCCAGATCCTGCTTTAAATATTTTAACTCTTTAGCCAGATGTGCTAAAGAGTTAAGAGTTTCCCAGTACTGTAGTCTCGGTACTAGGAAAGAAAATCAAAGCTTGAGGTCAGCCAGTAGACAAAATTTTCCTGTCCCAACCGTCTCCTCCGATATAAACAGAGGCTTATACTAATTACAAATGCTGGGCTGATAGCTGAAGATTGTTACTAACTCTTATATTTAAATTAACCCATTTCTATTAATCTATGTAATGTTGGATGGTGTCTCCCAAGTCCCCCCACCCCTTTTCACATCATTCTTAGTTTGGCTTTCCTGCCTAACTTCCTGCTCAGCTACCAGCCTATCAGCTTTTTATTAACCAACAGAAATAACACATATTCACAATGCACAGAAGGATTATTCCACAGAACCAGCCTGGACTACATAGTACTTTAATGTCAGCCGAGATCATCTAGCAAGCTTGAGGCCAGCCTGGACTGTATAACAGCGCAGCCTAAGCTTATATTAAGACTCTGTACCATGAAGAAAATTTTAATGCCTTTATAGCAAGATTTTGACATACTAGTAGAATTTTTATATCTATAACTGAATAAGCAAAGGTGGCTGATAGGAATGACTATCAGAATGTAAACATTTTATATTTTAGATCACATTAGTTTATTTATATTTTCTAAAAGAACACTTACAAGCTACAGTGCCTTTGGCCACAGAAACGCAAAGGGACTGTGGAACACATGTGGAATTATGTGAACCAAGTACAGGCTTGGCCCATTTTCAGTGTTTCTGAAGTAATCACAAGACAACCAATACATTGCTCTGGGAGAAGCAAGAAGTTTTACTTGATTAGTTATGTCTCGGCGAGACTATATTAAAATAAGTCTTTAATGGAGATTTTCAGAGATAATTGGTTTCCTTCCTAAGACAATTAAGAACTACAAGGTCTCATTTTCCTGGGCTCTTTAACAAAAGTAATCCTAGAGTTTGGGCTAACTTCTAAGTGAAGTCTTCTTCTAACTGCTGGTTTTAGAAACTTAACTGTCTGAGATTATTTTGACTCTGGTCCGAAGAATCTCGTACTTAAAAATCATCTCCACAAATGGCCTGTCCCAGTGGAGAACATGGAATCAAGGCAGGCCAAGCCCGCTGTGTCTCAAGCATGCTTTTCCAGGGATAACCACATGGAATCTAGGAATTACACGTGTGAGCAGATGGGGGCAGCCAAAAGTCATTTGTCTTCTAAGGTGGAGGGCATTAGATAATTTATGAAGTAAGCTCTACCTTCTCAGTTGTGTTTGTTTGAACTCCCTCTAAAATAAGCCTGCTTTGCATTCTCAAGCATGGGAGGATTGCTTCTCTGAAGTGCTCAAAAGAGAGACAGAATACACATGGTTTTAATAATGACCTACAATGTACCTAATCCACATAAGAATAATAAAAGACCTTTTAGCCTGCTCAATTATCTGTTAGATAAATATAAGCTCCAGCCCAGTTTCCCTGGCCACTTAGTACACTTCTGGGGGGCTCGTTCCAGGTCAGTGGGTTGAGGCCCCAGAAATACATGCTCATTGTTAGCTCAGGTAAAACATTTTTTACAATCAATGAATCGTTAAGCTCAGTGAAGGTCACTCACACTGTTAACATTTTTCTTCAGGATGTTCTTACACAGCCTTAGATAGACAGGCAGGCAAGAATTCCATCTCTGCGTGTCAAGGGAAATTACGAGCCCTCGGTATCAAAGCTTTTAGCCATCTCTGCCTGCCTCCCTCTGGGTCCTCTCTCCCTGATGCTTCTGCACTGAAATATTTTCCATGAGAAACTGGTCAGATTCCTGCTCTCCTAGAAAATGATGTGGAGATAATCATTTCTTCAGAGGATGGTCTTTTCCGCTTTAAACCTGTTGTATTATATTTCTGAGACGGGGTAAAATATAACACAAGCAAATCTCAAGTTCACTAATTAACCAGGCCTGTCTTATCCTCCAGCCGCATCTTCTAAGTATGGACCATGATCTGAGAGTGACATTTTGAACAAAGAGGGTATTATTTACCAGCCATGAGCCACTGGGCCCAGCTCCATACTCTATTTTAAAGGTAAAACCACAGTAAAACTAAAGAGTGGGAAATCACTGTTTGCTTCTGACTTTAACTTCCAATAAATGGCAAAGGCTCAGAGTCAAACAGAGTTATCTACATAATTGCTGGGTGAGAATCTAGCAGCCACCTAATTCCAAACATTCAGTTCTACATGGGAAGCAGAGTGCTGAGTGAACTAATGATCTGCCTGACTGTTCTCCTATCCTGTTATCACCGAGGTTGAGCTAGAATGCTACTCCCAAACCAATCAGCAAGAGATGAACATTCATAGTTTAGAACCACCTGGAAGTCTTTATTCCAGCAGGCCAGTGCTGGGGTGGGGTGTGTGTGTGTGTGTGTGTGTGTGTGTGTGTGTGTGTGTGTGTGCCCTAAGTGTGGTCCCTAGTGTCCATAACATATGGTGTTTAAGGGCAGAGATATCATTGAGGCATCTCAGTCAGCAGCTTGGGGTCAGGGGTGGGGTTGTGCTTCGCAGAGTAAGCAGTTTAAAGCAAGTGGTTTTAACAGAAGTTAAGATACACAGAGGGGATTGCTTCCGCACAAACAGGCAGCTAAGATGAACAGTTCACTGGAGGAGGTTCTGCACAAACAGGCAGTTTTAACAAGCTAGGCCATTCTGACCTTTGGTTCCTAAGAAGAGTTGGGTAGTTTTCCATGGGGTTCCCCATCAAGGAGATAAGATTCTAGTTAAACCTGGAACAGAAGAAGAAATCTCTTGCCCTCTTGCCCCCTTCACACCATTGATTTTAAGAGCAAATAGATAAACAGGATTAGGATATCTGGACACTACATCTGAAAGAAAATTAAGTAAATAAGTAATATAATAAAATCAGGAAGTAGGATGTCCTTTGGAGAACAGCACAAATGTCAATAAAAACCTGAAACACTGTAAGGACTATGCATTTGGGATTTTTATTTAATCCAACTCTTGGTTCAACCTTTCATACCTTTAATAAAGGCAATGTCAGGTGGACAGTATTTCAAACTCTCTTCCCTAACTACGGGAGTTTCTATTTATTTGGATAACCTCCTCTCTTATTTTTACCATATACTTGAAGTACATGTGTGAAACTGCAGAAGAATCATTTCTTGGACTGTTTTTCTGGGCCCCTGAAGAGATCCCGCTGTGTGAAATACTTGAGCTAGAATATGATAATAAGGCAGGGGGATTGCTGCCAGCAGTAACATGGTTTCCATTAGCACATGGTCCACATTTATAGTTGAAAACTTTATTAGTTGAGTTACCATTGGATGCTCAGAAATACTTTCTGTTTGCAAGAAGAAAAACATTCAAGCGAGGTCAGTTCGACAAACGTGTGATATTTGCAGGAAATGCCAAGGATTGGCGGTTTTGAAAGCCAAGTCAAATAAGGCACAATTAGATCTCTTTTGGCTTCCAACCTCTAAGGATTCATAAATTCACATCCTAGCAGACTTGGGGAGCAAGCTTTGTCTTCATCACATCTTGTTCCCATTGAATCATCTACACAACTCAGCCTCTCTCTTGACAGGTACTTTCAGCAAGTATCATACGTCCCGGATCTTGATAACCTTTTTCCAAGTTCGTTTTTCCTTCCCTTGGTCAATGTTTTTGAAGAGATCTCATATTTTATTTTATTTGCAAAAGTAAAGGGTAAGAATGTATCTATCTACATGGCCATGTGAAGGAAACAGATGTCAAAAGCAGTAACTTTAGAAAAACATAGTTTCAAGCATCTCTAAAGCTGCAGGCTCATTTATGAAAATATGCATTGGCTACTAAGCCTCTGACATTCCTATATATGGTGTGAACTCAAACATAGATGAAAACTTTAAGAGAGAGGAATCTGATGTACCAAAATTTAACTTTACACATATAAATTTTAGGCCAAAAGTTTACATTTCATCATTGCTGGATGCTAATTCCAAGAAGATGTAGCTCATTCCCACATTTCAGAGGACCTGGAGTTGCCTGGAATTCCCTTCTTATGGATTCATGCCCCGCTTACCTCAGCCACCATCTTCTCATCAGTTCCCAAGTCTGGTATCTCATGGTACTGAGTTTTCTGGTTCTCGAATTGTGACCAATTTCATGAGAATGGCACAGTCTTCAGATGACTACAGACTCATTCTACTTCCTAAGTGATAGACAGATCTGAGCTTTGGTGGCAGACCATCTGTCTACTGATTATCTCATCAAATCTTATGTCACAGCAAGTCCAGCTGGTCTAGGAAAGTCTCCTAAGCTCTGTAACTGAGCTATCAGAATTGACTTAGTGGAATTCTCTGTATTTGGTATATTGCAAGTGAGATTTACTGCATTATTTTTCTCTTCTTTCCATGTGACTTCTGGCTGCCATCTGCAAAGACACTACTCTAAAAAGCTCTATGGCCCTGGGCTTCCCAGATTTGTCATTCTTAGGCAATGTAGTCTCTATCTGCCAAGATTATTCACCCTCTTTATGGATCCCAAGCCCCTCCTCCAGCTGCCATGACTGTCTACCCTAAGTTTAGCACAGCAGAATACTGTTAGATGCACCTGACCTTTCAGCTCTCTTACAGAAAAGGTACTTTACCCAGGCTGCTGAGCATGCTGCTCAGTTGTGGTTTGAATGGAAATGGCCCTAGAGGTCCATAGCGAGTGGCAGTATTAGGAGATATGGCCTTGTTGGAGGTAGTACATCACTAGAGCGTGGGCTTTGAGGCCTCAGAAGCTCAAGCCACATCGAGTGTGTCACTGTCACTTCCTGCTACCTGTGGATCCAGATGCAGAAATTGCGGATACATTTCCAGCACCAGGTCTGCCATCTATAACACTGAGGTTTCTGGCCCAGACTAGCCCCACAGTTTGGACCTGCCTGCCACCCCTTATCAGGCCCACCAATCCCAAAGTCCCAAAACACACAGACGCTTATATTAACCTCATGCTGTTCAGCCTATGGCTCAGGCACATTGCTAGCTTGCTCTTACATCTTAACTCAGCCCATTCTCATTAATCTGTCTGCCACATGGCCTGGGGCTCACCTGTGTTCCTCACTTGTTGCTTCTTTGGGTGTCTGGCTCATTCTGTGTCTGACCCTGCCTTCCTCCTACCTATGTTCCTGCCTATGACTACAGTGTTCGCCAAGGGTCAAAATGGCTCCTTTGTTTAAAGATTGATATTCACAGCGTACAGAAAGAAATTCTCATATTACCTCCCCATTTCTGCCTAATCAAGAAAAAAGGTTTCAATTTTAACATAGCAAAATTATATATAACAAAATAGCTCTCAAGCAATAATTACAGTTATAATATCTAGTTTATTTGTATTTAACAAAATTAAAGAAAATACTCTATCATCTACCTTATCCTTGTGAATCTAAAGTTCATATCCAATATACCTTTTAAAATAACTGAGAAAAACTATACCTATAACTATCTAATGTTCAACTACATCAAAGGCCACAGAAGGATATAATATTTACCCAACTAAATAGGAAATGCAAACAACTTCTAAAATATAGATATAATAGAGATGACCCTGATCTGCCTGGACAGTTCCTTTGTAAAGTCAGGGCATTCATCTTCAGCCTAGAGGCCCAGAGTCTCTGGCATACCTTTCAGTAAAGCAGGAAATCTGAAAGAATGATCTGTTCATTCTGGCATAGTTCATCAGTTGCCTCTTCTTGTGTCCTAAAGAATGTCTGGCAGTTTTCTCTGAAAAGCAGAAAACTTAAGGATATTCTCAGCTTGTTCTGCCAAAGTTCAAAGGTCACTTTCCTATGGAACCTGCATGTCCAGTTTAAACAGCATATGGTCAAACAGTCAATACAAGAACAGGTTCTTGTCCAATGGATAACCATTGCCACAAAGAAAGTAAAGTCCATATGGAGTTTCTTCGATGCCCATTTTTCTCTTGAAGTAGATTAGTGCTGCCAGGAGCAGACCTGTCTCACTGTCCAGAAAAGTCTAAGTTCTAAAAATATTTTAAATGCCATATTCTGTAGGTCTTAGAAGTGTTTGAAGATTACCTAACTGAAATATATCTTTGTGTACCTAAAAGTCTAACTAACATGACTATAAGTTTGGTTATCATAGGTAACTATTCATCTGCATTTCTTAGTTATACATTACAATTTTAAATGAGTTAAATAAACATCATACCTTAAACAATAGTAGAAAGATACATACAGCATAATGAAATTGATACAGCATAATGAAATTGACCTTAAATTTGTATCAATAAACCTAAGTCCTTACCAATGTAAAATATTTTGAGATTCACAGCTGATTTTTGGATTAAAGTAAATTCAATAATCTAATTTTTTAAAATAATTCATATACCCATATCTCCTTTTCTTCTTAGAAGGAGATTAACTATGACCAGTAACCATTCATAATGAAAACAAACAATTATGCACAATATTTTGGGAATATGGGCATAGCTTTCCATTACTGCTTCCTGTTGATTGAGGGACATTGGCAATCTCATGCTTCTCCACCATAACAATAATAGACTAAACCTCTGAATTATAGGCCATCCCCAATTAAATATTTTTCTTTATAAGAATTGTTATATTCATGGTGTCTCTTCACAGCAATAAAACCCTATCTAACACAGTAGCCAAGGAAAACTCTGAAACTCCTGATCCTCTTGCCTCTAACTTCCCAGGTGTTGAGATTACAGTATGTGCCTCTATGCCCAGTTTATGTGGTGCTGCGGATTGAACCTAGAGCCTCAAATCTGCCAGGTGAACACTGTACAGCTGAGCTGTATCCCCAACCCCATATCTGAATTTTCTATCTCCTCTTCGTTTTGCTTTTATGTATCATTGGTAGGCTTTCCTCTCTCTCTGTCTCTCTCTCTCTGTCTCTCCTCCCCCCACCTTGGCTATAATAAAGAACTAGTTTTGCTCTCTATGTTAGCTAGTGCCTTCCAGTCTTTCACATGCAGCAGCATGGGGGCTTGTCAATTAGGCTGCCCTTCTACTCACTGACTGTGTGTCCTTGGATAAATAACTTAAGCCCAGCTGTACCAAATTTATTTTATCCTTTACCATTAAAAAATAGGGAATCAGATATCTGGGTAAGAACCTGAATGATCAGAGAAGCCATCAGTGACCTCCTGTCTCCAAAAGGGCAGAGATTCTCTCTCAGCCCCGCCTTACTGCTTCCTGTCTCCTATCTGTTCTCAGCACTCAGAAACCTCTATGGCTACTTTTGGTCAGCTAGTAGCTAGCTCTGCCCTCTGACTCCAAGTAAGCTTAACTTCAGAATATGATCAAAATATCACAACACAGACACACAACACACACACACACACACACACACACACACACAGAGAGAGAGAGAGAGAGAGAGAGAGAGAGAGAGAGAGAGAGAGAGAGAGAGAGAGAGAATTTTTTAAAAATAACTTTTGCCTGATTACAGTTTTCAGAGATACAGAAGAGAGTAAATATAGAAAAAAAGAGAAGCAATATGGTGTAGGAGCTCTTTGGAGAAATAGGAAGCAGATCCACACCCATTTAGACCATCAAACCTGGCTCCCAACAAAGTTCCACTGGGGTCCTGGAACAACTTTGGAAAGTGGTGGTTAGTGCCTGCAATTACCTAGAGAAGTCTCAAGATGGTTATGAGGGATTGTTTACATTAGGCTTACCTCTGGGCACACCTCTAAAAGATCAGCTTGATTAAGTTAATTGTGGTGAGGAGACCCACCATTAAGAAGGGTGGTACCATTTCCTGGGTTTCAATAATGGACTGCATCAAAAGGAAATAGCTAACTAAACATGACCATTCATCACTCTCTGTCTCATGATTATAGATATAATGCGACCAGCTACCTCGAGTGCTTGGCCATGATGGGCTATACCCTGAACAGCATACCAAATGGTCAGCCCTGTAAACATTTACATACAAGTAACACTGTGTTGATCAGTTTTATGTCAGCTTGACATAAACTGGAGTCATTTGGGAAAAGGGAACCTCAACTGAGAAAATACCTTCGTCAGATTGGCCTGTGATGGAGCATTTTCTTAATTGCTGATTGATGTAGACAAACCTGACAAACTGTGAGTGGATCCATCCCTGGGCTGGTGGTCCTGGGTGCCACAAGAAAACAGGCAGAGAAAGCCATGAGGAGTAAGCCAGTAAGCACTGCTAGCTCATGATCTCTGCGTCAGATCCTGAGTCGAGGGTCCTGCCTTCAGTTTCTGCCCTGACTTCCCTGGATGACGGACTGCAAATTGAAAGCTGAAATAAAAACTTTCTTCCCTACATTGTTTACGGTGGGTGTTTTATCACAGCACTAAAAACCACAGCTCAGACAAACATTAAAGGATTGAACAGGTTGGACTTATATATGTAGGAAAATATATGTATAGATAAGCACGTATTTGTATAAGTATTGTTAAACTCCTGGTCAAGAATAAGACCAATACCATAATTTTGAACCAAATTTGAAATAAGCTTTAATTAAATACTGACCAAGGTGATGGACTCTGGCCAGATTCATTCCTAGGCTTCCACAAAATTGCCATGAGTCATGTTTTTGCAGAGGCTTAAAAAGACAAAACCATAAGGCTATCGACCAGGTTCAATCAGGGGCAACCATATATCCTGATGTATTTTCTGACTCTGTACCTCCCACTTACATCCAATCAGGAGCTAGCACACATCCTGACACATTTCCTGCCTGTGTACCTCCCACTTACATCCAATCAGAGGCAATCATACATCCTGACATAATTCCTGTCTGTGAACCTCCTGCCCTCTAGCCATCAAGCTCATCCAGTGTAATTCATCAAACAAATTTGTTTAGGGAACAAACAAGCAACTTGTTATCTCCCATAAACAATAGCCTCCAGCATTTCAGGAAGTATCTGTCCTTGGGCAAGGGGCTAACAGGCATTATTATTTCATGGCTCTTTTAGGCACTATAATTTAAACTTAAAACATGTTTGGCTCTCACAATATACACATAGTAATAGCAATTACAGAAGGAAACAGGCCATACATTTGAACGGGAGCAAGATGGGCACCTGGGAGGATTTGGAGGTGGGGATGTGGTGTAATTATGTTGCAATTCTGAAAAAAAAAATTAAAACTAAATTTTTAAAAAATCTTAAGTTACTATTTTTCTTTAGTTTATTTACTGTCTGTGTGCATGATATTGGGGCATAATCAAGAGTGCCATGGTGTCTGTGTAAAGGTCTGAGGACAATGTTCACGAGTTAGCTCTTTACTTTCAGCGTGTGGGTCTGGGGATCAAACTTTGACCTACAGGGTTGACAGCAAACTACATTTACCACCTTTGCCATCTTTACCACCATCCACCCCCCTCTGTTGTATTTGGGGTATTTTGTCTCAGCTACAGGAAGTTAACAAAGACAAGATAAAAATCAAGAGAATACCTTTGAAATTTCAAGAAGAGGGATTGTGTGTCAGAAGGACTAAGCTGAGCATGGACTTTAGGACTAGAAATCCAGAGTGTTACAAATGTCACAGTATTTGCTACAGAGGAGGGAATCTGGCATCTGAAAGTTGCTACATTACCAGTAGGAAGTCATACATGTAGTGGGATTATGTTGTTACATTGTAAATAATTGTCCCGCCTACTAGTTTAATAAAAAGGCTGATTGACAGAATACAGAAAGGAAGTGTGGGTGGGACTACCAGTCTAAGAAAACTCTGGGAACAGGAAGAGCAGAGCAGAGACACCAGCAGGAGAGACACGAGGGGAGACACCAGCAGACACAGAGGAAAGGAGACAGCCATGCTGCTCTGAGAAACGGTACCAAGCCACATGACTAAACAGATTAATGAAAATAGATTGAGTTAAGAGCTAGCTGGCAATATGTCTGAGCCATAGATCAATCAACATAAAATTAATGCAAGTTCTGTGTGTTACGTTGGGACTGCTGGTCCAGATCTTGGGGCTAGTCCAGACCAAAAACTTCTTATTACACATACCAGACAGCAGACACTTTAAAACCCTAAATGCACAGAGAGTAAAGGAAGATGAGCCACAGCAGCGCCCATCCAGACTTGGGCTCCCTTGGGGCAGACACCAGCTCTTCCTCCAATCTGGACAAGTATGCTCAGGAAATCTCTGTTGAATCAAGAGCTTGATTACATTTACTTGGATGTCAAATTGAAATGGCACAAAAACCATCCCAACACCACCCCACACACACCTTAAATAATTTAAACAGACAATAGCAGCTGTGCATAGGAGCAAATGTGACCACCAACCCGCAACAGCTTAAGTTGGCCAGCAAAATTCAGCAAATATTTTAAGTAGTGTGAGCCACTAGAGGGAGTATGTCCAGGTTCAAATGAAATGGGATAAAAATTACATTCTAATGTTTAATTAACACCCATAAAGCTTATGCCCAGGCAAAATTCTTTTTCTTTTCTAAATACAAATAATTTAGAAAGAAAGTCTGTGAAAACTATGGAACACAAAGTTATCACTCATGACACAAAGCCAAAATCAAGTACTGATTTATAAAGGCGCTATAAACTTTATTTTTAAAATATCTGTTAGCATTGGATGTATATGTATTTTGTGTGTGTGTGTGTGTGTGTGTGTGTGTGTGTGTGTGTGTGTGTGTGTGTGTGTGTGTGTGTGTGATGTGTGGATGAGAGCAGGCAATACAGTGTTCGTGTGACGTCAGAGTACAGCTTTCGGGGTCAGTTGGTTCTTTCCACTGTGGGTTTCAGAAAACTTAGACCACGAGAAAGATGTCTTACACACTGAGACATCTCGCCAGTCCCTAAGAACCTTTTTGTCCTTAAATCTATTTATTCATTCGCCTACTTATCTGGTGGCTGTGTATGTGTGTGTATTTGCATACACGAATGTGTTTGAAGATTCAAAGACAACTTTGGGTAGTCAGTACTCACCACATGGGTCCTAGAAATCAAATTCAGACCACCAGGCTTGGCAGTGTTACCTTTATCTCCTGTGCCATCATCCCCCTCACCGCACCCCCCCCCTTGAGTTCTTTTGAAAACTAAGGTGGGGCCTAGAGAGATGGCTCAGTGGTCTAGAGCACTGGCTGCTCTTCCAGAGGACCCAGTTTGATTCCCAGCAACCACATAACAGTTTACAATTGCCTATAACTCTCTGTCACTCTCTTTCATATTCCAAGGGCATCAGGCATGCAAATGAAGTACAGGCATGCAAGCAACAAAACACCTATACGCATAAAATTTTCAAATAAATAAATAAGGTACATGAGAAAAACTAAAGTGTTAAGAATTGGCAGCCTTGGGAGCCCGGTGGTGGTAGCACATGCTGCCTTTAAGCCCAGCATTCTAGAAGCAGAGGCAGATGAATCTCTGTGAGTTCAGGACCAGCCTGGTCTACATAGTGACTTCAGGACTGCCAAGGCTACACAGAGAAACCCTTCCTCAAAAATAAAAATCAAAATAAAAAACAGCAACAAAATATTTGGCTGTCTTGGGGCTGGAGAGATGGCTCAGCAGTTTGCTGCCCTTTCAGAGGATCCAGACTCAGTCCTCAGTTCCCATCCGGTAGCCCCCAACCATCTGTGATACCATACCTTCTTCTGACTTTCTCAGTCATCAGGCACACAAGTGGGGCATGCATACAAAGATACGTACACACACAAACACGCAGAAAAAGCACTCATACACATAAAATAAGTAGTTAAACAGAATTTGCAGGCATTCTGTGCTATTTAGCCTTAAATAGCAACTTAAAGTGGACTGTCAACCTGATGCCATATTTTAAAAACTTGCGATCAAGAAGTGATTAGAGAGCAATGCCTACCTAGCAAATAGCAGCTTCCTCAGTTTATCAGCGATGATACTGCCTCTCCCTCACAGACAACAGATATCTTCTCCATGAGGGAATTTCTCTTGGTAGAGAAACACTCTTTTAGACACTGCCCAGCTGGGTGTGGTGGCACATGCCTGTAATCTCACAACTAGGGAAGTGAGGGTGTCCTTTTTTTTTTTAAGTCTTGCTTATAGACATCTAATTATTATATTAGCATTAGTTGAAAAATGTATTTATACTCTAGTTAAAAAATAAATGAACTGTGTATCATAGATATGTTTCTGGGTTTTATTATATTTTATTAATGTATGTTCTTAGTTTTCTTTCTTTGTATAGTAGTATCAAAATATTAAGCTTTAGAAACATTTTAAGTAGCATGTATTAACTATATATAACAATAGATTTCATCATGACATTTTCATATATGTATGTGATACACTTTTTAATACTTTTTTGAGACGTGGTCTCAATATGTAGCCTCAGTTGTTCTAGAACTTTCTATGTAAATCAGACTGGCTTTAAATTCATAGAGATCCTCCTGCATCTTTCTCTAGAGTTCTGGGCTTAAAGACCTGCCCCACCACACCCGGCTGTGTGTTAATCGGCAGTGAGTCGGATTCACCACCATCACCTTCTCTGTCCATTTCCTACTGGTGTTGAGCCCCTTCTCTCCACAACTAACTAACCCATCTTCTATTTTTCCCTCATCTTCCCCCTCCTCCTTTTCTTCTTTCTCCTTCTCTTTCTTTTAAGAACATTTTTTAAACTTATTTATTTTATGTGCACTGGTATGAAGGTGTCATATCTCCTGGAACTGAAAGTACAGACAGTTATGAGTTGCCATGTGGGTGCTGGAAATTGAACCCGGGTCCTCTGGAAGAGCAGGCAATGCTCTTAACCACTGAACCATCTCTCCAGCCCCCCCTCCTCCACCTTCTTCTTTTTGGAAGACCAGCTGAATATAATATAGATGCATGCATGAGGAATTATTACAGACACATGGACATCTTTCCAGTGGCCATACCAATGAAGATAATATCTCCCTCTTACAGCAACCACTATAAATAGATCCGCAAAGAATGAAGTCTCTTGAACCTTTCTCCTGTCTATAATTTAATGATGGCGGGTCCAGTCTTGTGAAGGTGATCAGTGATGCTGCTGTTGTGGGTTATTACCAGAGAAGACTGCTTGGACATGGATTTAAGTCAATACAAAGTCTTTATTAGCTATCTGTAGTTCTGTGCTACACTGGATGTTTTGGGATCCCGGTATAGCATAGAGCCTTTTGGGGGGTGAGCCTTTAAGCATAAAAACCATGTTCTTGGTTGGCATACTTTAGTTAACAAGTACAGTTACCCAGCAGTGGAACTACAGAAGCCAAAACTCAAGGTTAGTACATTTAGAGACTTTCCCAGAACCATGGATTGTGATGGATGTGGTCTTCGTTTTCATTTTGGCAAGTGGTGCTTTCTATGTGCTGAGTTTTATGGCCTGAGCAGTACTTCCATCATGGAGTGAGTTGTGCTAAGGTGGCGGGGGTGGCTACTAATGTCTGGGGCCCTTTGGCTGTGAGTTGAAGAGTGTCACAGCCAAGCCACGCCCAGAAGACAATCCTCATCTCTCTTTTCCTCTGCCTCATACATTTTTCTCCACCCTTTCCTCCATAGAGGAAAGTCTCAAGAGAGACTGCTTTAGATGTCCCATCTAGGGCAGAACACCCAAAAGTCACTTACTCTCACAATTTTGACCAATTATGAGTTTCTTTTGTTACTGTTTCTATGACCATAGATGACATCAGAACCAATATATGGCCATAAACATTTATTTAGGAATTGATGGGCATACCATTTCCATATAAACAATAGCAATAGCTTCTCCATTAGAGCATATGACTTTCTTAGCCACAGGTTTTGCCTAGGTTTATAGTACCAAATAATGTCATTTGGCCACCTCTATTTTCAAACAAGCATAAGACATTCTGCATATTAATCTAATTGCAGACTCAGTACAAGTGGAAATGACCACAATTATGTCAGGCAACTGCATAAGTGATGTTCTACTTACAGAAGTTGACCATTCGCTGGGCTAGCCTAAACAAAACAGTAGTTCCACAAGTGAGGGGAAAGGAAAGGTGTGACCTGATGGGTAAGCAATGAACAGCATCTAGCAAAGCTAATTTCAGTTAATGCATTCAGTCTATCTTCTCTTGAAGTTGCCAAATAGGTTTATAAATCGCCAAATGACTCATCACTGATTTTTGCCTCTAATGGGTAAAGAAGGAGTCAAATTCTTAGCAGCCAAGCCCTTCACTGATTAGTTTGGCCTCAGGAAAGCTTGATGCTATCTTCAACTTTAATCTTAAAATGAACGACTTGGCCTAATAACAACACTACAATGTTGCTGACTTCCTTAAAAAGGAATTTGAAATCATCAGATTTACTTCACTCACTTAAAACAATATGTAACTCATATAGCAGAGTTCTTGCCTAGGGTTGATCCCCAGGACTAGCCCCCAACCCCTTCACCCTAGTGCAGAGAAACAGCACTAGGGAAATTTAAAGAACAATTTTGTTCTTCCAGAAAACCCTAATTGGTAAATCACAATCCTCCTGCCTCAGCTTGCCAAATCTTGAGATTACAGGTCTGTATCACTATACACAGGATGAATGTCTAAATTTTGATATCTCTTCATGGTTAAATTTAGATTATGTATTGTTAGGTAAAGATACTATGGAAGGTTATACTGTGCCTCTCCAGTGCAACTTATCTGAAGAAACATGGTGTCAACATCCTCAGGTCTGATGATATCTTTGTTTTCTTGGTTAAGGTCAGGTCTATGAAGTCTCTCCATTATGGTAATTCTTCACTGTAACTCATGGGTGCTTCATAGAAGAGATATTGAATCTCAGCAAATATTCTCTGTCTCATCAAACTCTTATCCATAAACTTTAAACATCCATTAATGATTCTTATGATGGCTACTGGTGAGGTGTTTATCAAATGATCTTATATTCCCATCATTGCTTTAATATTTATTATAAATATATATAAATCATTTTATATGTATTTTTATTACTTATTTTTATCAAAATGAATGAAAGACTTTTTTTTGTAAACAAGATCTCTATGTAGTCCAGGCTGACCTTGAACTTTCCTTGTAGCCAAGGATGGCCTTGAACATATGATCCTCCAGCCTCTTCCTCCCAAGTACTATAATGACAAGTATATGCTACTGTAGCTGGTTTCTGCAGAGGTGGGGTTGGACTGAAAGGCTTTCTGCATGCTAGACACTCTACTAAACTGAGCCACATTTCCAACTTATGACTATTCACTTTATCCCATAGGTTAAAATTAATTACGTACTTTTTTTTCTATTTTCTATTGTGTAAACACTGCTTACAGTTAGCTCTCTCCCACTCCTACTTTTTGAGACAAGGTCTCACTATGCAATGTACCCCAGGCTGGCCTTGAACTTCTCAACCTCTCTTCTGCCAAGATTTCAGTTATGCATCTTTAAACCAGATTCCTATATCCCTTCGACATGACTTCAGATCCTTCTGCAGTCTTCCTTACTTCCTAGAACTGCAAGACAGTTCAACTCATCCAGTACTTTTCTTGCCTGTGCCAGTGTCAGGGTAATAAGGATTCTCTGATCATTCACATTGAGAAAGAGTTAAGTAAAGCACATCTAAATTCTACAGTCAGGAGGGGGGTCCTTATATTTTAAGCCCTTCTCTGATACTAACATGTAGAGAGAGTTGCCAGAAAGTTACTTAGAAAACAAGTTAAGTTGTAAGGGAACATTTTCAAATGTTGGTTGAATCAAACTTAATTGTAATCTCTCCAGCTAACCTTTGAGATCCTTATAATTACAACCCTATATACATCAAGAAATACAGTTCCCTTGAAGACCAAATGACTTCATCTCCTGTTTCAGAAAAATAACAAGTCATGTGATGTTTGGTAAAGAGTGACAAAAGCCCTTTGTTCCCTTTCCTTGTCTTTTTTCTAAGCTACTCTTTTAAAAAAAATTAGATTTATTCCCTTTATTTTATGAGTGTTTTGCCTACATGTATGTATGTATGTGCTCCATGTGTGTGTGTGTTTGGTGCCCACAAAGGTCGGAAGAGGGCATGGGATCCCCTGGAACTCAAGTTACAGATGGTTGTGAATTAACCTGTGGAGGCTGAGAATTAAACCCAGGTCCTTTGCAAGAGCAAGAAGGGCTATTAACCCCCGAATCATCTCACCAGCCTCCAGAAGTTCTTTCTTTATGCGATTTTCAACATCAGGGAAGTTCCAAAGGGCTAGCTCAATCTCTGGTCTGACTACAGGAGAAATAAAATATTTCAGACTCATTAAGGAAAATGAGAAGCCAACATAACATTTTGGTATAGGGTTATAGACATCACACTCCATAAAGAATTGTTCCTCAGCAAAGACTGATAGCTTTTTCCAATATCCATTCTCTTCATTCTGAATTAGCAAAGCCCTCACATTTCAGATGGGCATAGAGCCACCAGAGTAAAGATATGCTTTTCAAGTTCCACTAAACATAGATGTGACAGTGGGGTTAAGTTTTGGTCAATGGTTAGGAATAAAAATGATAAAATTCTCCAGTTATTTTCTTAAAGTAAGGGATCCGTTCTAACACTTTCTTTTTCTCTGCACCCTAATGCCGAAGCCATGGACACCCTTACAAGAGACAGAGAGGCCGTCTTAGAAACTGAGCAGTAAGACAGAAGAGACCTGACCCTTGCCACTACGGAGCTGCCTCAAAACCTAAGAACTCTGTTTGTTTTCCCTAAGCCATTGTTATTGGGGATGTTTGTTAAATGGAAAACCAGTAGCTCTTATTTTTCCCTTAAGAAAACTTAGTTAAACTGTGAGCTGCTGTAGTTGGAAGGCAAGCCATAAACTGTCCAAGCCTGCAACCAAGAAACAAGTTGGAAAAACTCGTTCTGTAGGATGTTTCTTGACATCTGATGCAAAGCCCCACAGAAGAGATGAAATCAGAGATAATTTCCATAAGAGAGAAAGCTCAGCACTTTTAAAAGACACTCTGTGTTATTTGAAAGTATAGGGATCTGAATACTCAAAGGGTTGGGGGAAAAAACTCAACAGTTCTACAGCAAACACAAAAACAAGTGGTAGTTCACACGCTGTAGCTCTCAGCAACTGTGTGTGATAAGGGAAAACGAGGATTTAGCTCCATGCCTTTCTTAAGCACTTCTTTTGAAGAAGCTCCTGAGAGACAATGAGAACCAATATAATCCCATTATCAGACAATAACTATGGTCTGCCCTCTCAACCTATTATTTCTATTTTTAAGATTAATTTTATTACTTGTGTATATGGAGAGTGCTTGTGGGGGTCAGAAGAGGAATCAGATCCTCTGAAGCTGGAGTCACAGTAGCTGTGAGCTGCAGGATGTGGGTGTTGAAATATCTGAACTCTTAATGGGTAAGCCATCTCTCCAGCTCCACCCATTATTCCTGAGTGGTCAAGCCTGAGAAGCATATGATGGTCTGAATGTGACAAGGTCCCAGCATGCTTTTGCATTTGTACCTTTGGTCCCCAACTGACTATTCTGTTTTGGGAGAGAACCTTCAGAAACAGTGACATAGTTCTGCAAAAGGCTTAGAGATTATAGCCCGGTCCTAGTTCCAATGTGAGCTCTCTGCTTCCCGGTTGGCTGCCAAGATGTAAGCAAGCCTCAGTCACACACCTGCCAGTACAGTCATAAACCCCCCCCCCCAAGCCTTCAAGTCATAGAACTGTGAACTGAAACAAGCCTCTCCTCTTTCAGAGTGCCAATTCAAGTGTCTGTCCCAGCCAGTAAACAACACAAGACAAATGGCCAGATCATAGTGGTAGTAGGCAGAAGATCTGATATTTCCATTACAAATCCTGCAACTGAGTGAGTTCTATGTATACAGCTATCTACATGAAACTGATTTGAAGTAGGTAAAGCAAAGAACTAACTTGGGAGAGTACTGTAGAGATAGGTTACTTCCAAGGAATTCAGTCTTTTTCTTCCTTCTTCCAGAAAATACTCAATAAAACATATAATGTGAGAGTTGTTTAATAAAGGAATTATTTTGTAAATTATAGAAAGAAATAGACTGTAATACAACCTTTCAGTCAGAAATAGTGGAGTGCCTTTGTTCCCCTTCAGGTTCCTGGAGGAAGGAGAGACACTCCTGAAATAAAAGGCAAAAGCTGTTTAGGGGAAATGGCACCACCATCCTAGGATGTCCCTGCCAGGGCAAGCCAGGCAAGGCTTACCCCAGCACCCTATATTTCCCTTCCTCTGAGTTTTATTGTTGGTTGGACCCAGCTGAAAAGCAGAGGACAAAGGATCACTTATAAACCAAGACAGGTCCATGTCCCAGAAAAGGAAAGAGGATATAAAAGGAAGCGTAATATTCTAAACATCTCCACACCTGTCCAGCAGGAGAATGGGCTGCAAAGCTAGAAAACCTCCAAGAACAGACTATTCCCCAATATATTCTCCAGGCAAGGTCACTAAAGACAACAGGCAAGCATTCCTCTAAAAAGCAGTGCCAGATGCTGCCCAGTAAAAGCCAGGAAAGAATGTAATGCACTCCTAGGGAAGGAGGTCTGGCAATCTCTGCTCATCTGGACCAAGGAATGCCTCTCTGTTCTTTCAAATGGGAGTCTGAACTGTGCTTATTACATCATGGGAGAGAGATAAGTTGCCTTTCAGGTCATAGGTTGCTGGGCCACCAGGAGCCATATCCAGACATGAGAGGATTACACAGCAGCAGGGGATCCAGGACTCAGTTCAGAGATGCCATGATTAGATAAGGCAAGTTATCTGCTTTTGGATAGTAAGGGAAATAAATATGCTTTGTTTGTGAGATAAAGCCTGTGCACAGATATTTAGGTGTTCAAAAGACTGTGGCAGAGGTAGTTAATTGTCCTCTGATATCTGATCCCCCATCTTCCTTCAGAGATAGAGTCCCCAAATTATAACTGAGCACATGGCCATGGCCTGCAAGCAGTTATGGCTATTTAACTAAAATCTGTCAAGCATATATGAGCAAAAGCAATATTGAAATTCATTCCTATGTTCTTAAAGAAACAAAACTGCTCTCCGCTTTTTTTTTTTTTTTTTCTTCCCTACGATATTCTTGCTGCTGGTTAAGATAAAATGTTATGCAGTAGTGAGAGCAGCCATCTTGGACTGTAAATTAAAGGCACATGTATAAACAGTGTAGCAATGAAGCAGATTAAACATTAGTCCCAGCATTGTGAAAGCACCCTGGCTTCTCTGAACTGCTTCTTAGATGATGAATTAGTCATGCTTCTTGTTGGGAGAAAACAGCCAAAGGCTGGAAGGATTAATATTAGTTCCCAGTGCCAGAGGTCCCAGTCCGTAGAGTTTGACTCTAGATTCTAGGCCCACAGTGCGGGGAGTGTGGGGCACAGGTGAGTCTTTGGGGAGCATTTCATATTCAGACCTTCACAAGTGGTATTTGAGAGTAATCAACGGCCTCGTGTTAAGTATGTTACAGAAGCCATCGCTCTCGCCCAACTAATATTTAAACAAAAGTATAAACAGAGCAGCAGTGCAGTTGGCTGGAGGAGACCCTAAATACAGCAGCCTGGGCTCCCCACTTACAGCCCGGGCCCTACTCTCAAGACATGCACAGAACAACCTCTGCATTCAAAACTCTTCCGAAGAACGCTGCACATATACATCAACAAGAGTAACCCGTTCGTTCTCCCCAAGTGTGGATGAAAACTGCCTGATTTCCCTCCAGGCACCAGCCTCTCCCAACCCAAAGCTGAGGCAGTCCATGTACAAATTAGCAACAGACACACTAGGAAATATCCAGGCCTGAAATCAAGAATTACTTAGGCAAAAACCCTAACCTTTAATCCCAGCACCCAGAAGGCAGAGACAGGCAGATTTCTGTGAATTCAAGGCCAGCCTGAGTTCCAGAGCTACAGAGAGGTCCTTTCTCAAGAAACAAACAATTGAGGAGGAATGATTACTTAAATAAACCAGACACAGTGGTGAACGCCAGTAATCCCAGCTACAGAGCATAAAATACCCCAGCCTATAAATTTGAGGCCAGCCCAAGCAATATGTCAAGAAAAAAAAAATTACTTTAACAAACTTCAAGTTCCTCCTTTGTTTAAGGCAGAAAAGAACGATTGTTTTTTAAGAAAAAAAAATAAAAATAAATGGCTTCAGAATAAATTAAAGGTACAGTGGTAGAGGCAAGTGGATCTCTGAGTTCCGGGCCAGCCAAGTCTACAGAGTGAATTCCAGAACACACAGGTTACACAGAGGAACCCTGTATTAAGAAAGAAAGAAAGAGAAAGAAAGAAAGAAAGAAAGAAAGAAAGAAAGAAAGAAAGGAAGGAAGGAAGGAAGGAAGGAAGGAAGGAAGGAAGGAAGGAAGGAAGGAAGGAAGGAAGAAAGAAAGAAAGAAAGAAAGAAAGAAAGAAAGAAAGAAAGAAAGAAAGAAAGAAGGAAAGAAAAGAGGCAGGTAAAAAATATATATTTAGAAATAAACACTTCCTGAGCCTAGAGATTGTGATGTGAGGCCTAAAGTAAGTGAAGGGGTGAAAGGTCTCTGGAATGACTAAACCAGAGCTAGAAGGAAAGCAAGAGGAACTGGGAACAAGAGTTGGTGGCAGCTAATTCAGAGTTGAGTCACAGTATGTGATTTGTGGTTGAGTGAGGGAGAAAGTTAAGCTTTAAACAGTGACATCTTTTCAATGTGTACAAGGCACAAGTTGCTCATTAAACTCTCCATTCTTGCTGGGGACATAGTTCAGTGGTAGAGTGATTTCCTAAATTCTCTATTGTAGTCCCTTAGATAAGAGTAAAACTGTTTTGTTTGGGCTTTTTCTTTCTAGGTGGGAGATGCATGTCAAAGGACACATGCAGGACTGTAGCATAAACTCCCAGGAGAATTCTGGGCTTTGGTCTACACAAACCTGCTTCCAGAGTTCTACAGCTTGGTTTTTTACCTTGTTCTTCCTGAGGCAGCTGACACAAGGGGCCAGACAGCAGTCCTCACCTCAATAAGGCCAAGTACTGAGAGGCAAAACCAAAGACCATCAAATCTACCCTGTTCTTAGCTGATGAGGAACCTGGAATCCAAGACAGAGGAGTAGCAATGTTCACTTGATTCTAGGTTTCTGGCTCTTGAATCTCTTTCCTCTGCCATGCTAAACAATGATCAAGATGTAAATGGACATTTTCTGTCCAGACCACCCAGTATCAAATAACCAATTCAGAGGCTTAATATTACTTATAAATGCTTGACCAATAGCTCAGGCTTGTTATTACCAAATCTTATACTTAAATTAACCCATTATCTCTATTTATGCTTTGCCACGTGGCTCATGGTTTGTTACTTCATTTTTTACACATCGTGCTTACTCGGCAGCTGGCAGGCATCTCTCCTGACTCTGCCCTTTCTCCTCCCAGACGAGGAGGAGGCTTCATTAAGGTGTTTCTGGATGGTGATTCCCAGTGAGGATGAACTGAAGAGAAGGAAGAAAGCCAAAATCAATTCCTTCCTCGTGTACTCAATGTTAATAGTGCCTGTCTCTCTTGAAAAACTTCTCACTAAGTTTTTGTTCGCTTGTTTGCTTGGTCCTAATAACTGATACATGGTATGTTTGGAAAAGTATTCAGCCTTCAAAATGAGTGAAGTGCACAAAAAGGCACAGCATAGCAAGAAGGCCAGACATACCTAAACATAAAAGAAAATTGCTGCATTGTATTGTACTATGGTCCCAATTTTTAGTTTAATTTTAGTTATCAATGCTGTTGCTGGGACTTGTATGTTCAGTATGTGTGTGTGTGTGTGTGTGTGTGTGTGTATGTGTGTGTGTGTGTGTGTGTGTGTGTGTGTGTGTGTGTGTGTGTGTGTGTGTGTGTGTGATATGTGTAGTTACACTTGCGGAGGATAAATTTCAGGAATCGGTTCCCTGATTTCATCTTGAGTTTGGAGATTGAAATCCAGTCACAGACTCACTAGAAAAGCACTTTCATCCGCTGAACCATCTTACTAGTTTCCTGTGTCTACAGACGTGATAAACCTGGAAGACCATGCTCTCCATCGTTCATGGTAGCTATCCTTTCCTGTTCTAAAAAATGCTTCCTCCTTTATTTTATTCCCCCATTGTTCAAATTCTTAGACTTTGATCATTGGGTGTAGGGGAACAAGTTTGAGTTTTAAAAATGCTACTGAGCTGGGCATTGTGACATTGTGAGCTGTAACCACAGCACTTAGGTAGTGGGGGGGTAGCATAATTCAGAGTTCAAGTTGAGTCTGAGCTATGTGAAGTTCTTTCTCAACCAACAAGCAAGCAGGTTTCTGAAATAACTAGAGATTAATTTCAAGCATATATCCACATTCAGATACAGGGATCCAGAAAGGAAATAGGGTGGGGGCAGGGGGGGATAAATAGGCAAGAATTTAGACAATGATGGAAGTAGTAAGAAGTGGTGAAACACACCTTTAATCCCAACACTTGGGTGGCAGAGGCAAGAGGATCTCTGTGAGTTCAAGGCCATCCTGGTCTACACTGAGGGTTCCAAGACAGCCAGAGCAACATAATAGAAAGACCCTGTTTCAAAATGAAGAGAAAGAGAAGAAAAAAAAAAGAGGAGGAGGAGGAGGGATATTCTGTTCCTTTCTTAAAAACGACTGCTAAGCTTGCTTCAGTGGTGTAGTCCTGTAATCGCCAGCATAGGTAAGGCACAGGCTCAATGACATAAACCATATAAAGCGACCCTGTGATTACAACTAAAAGAATTTTTTTAAATGATTGATGTTAGTATTTTCTTTCTGCCACAATTAAAAGTAACAAAGGAGAAGAAAATAAGATGACAGTTTTCAAAGGAACATCTTTGCCTGGCATCTCTGTCGACAGAAAAAGTAAAGCAGACTTTTTTAGCAATTGTTTTGAAAAGTCTCCTGGCCCCAGATCTAAAAAGGAGTGAATTCAAATTATGTCTGACGGTACAAGCAGAGAGCTCCGTGTTTTCACAGGGTGACCCTCAGCATCTTATCATTGTGAGTCTTAACCCAGCTTGGGGATCCCCAGCATGTGATGAGGATGTGTGTAAGTGCAGAGTCCAGTTGTTCTTGACAGAGAAACCCTGACCTTTATCATACAGACCCATATCCAAAGTATTAAGAACAGAGCACTGGCATACACACAGACATGAGGAGAGCTTTATGTACTTTATGTGCTTTATTTATTTTGACAGAGAGAAGTTTATCCCTAATTCTGAAGAATGAAGAATATGGAGATTTAATAATAGCCCTGAATTCTTTGGCACTTGTAGAGGTTTGAATGAGAAATGTCCCTCCATAGACTCTGGTATTTGAAAACGTGGTCTCTAGTTGCTGCAGCTGTCTGGGAAGGCTTAGGAGGTGGGACCTTACTAGAGGGTGTGTGGGATGGGCAGGATTTGACAACTTAAATCCTTGCTCTCTTTCCATTTTGTTTTTCTGCTTCAAGCTTTTAGTAAAGATTGTGAACTCTGAGCTTCTTACCCCTGACTCTGTTTCAGCTGCTTGCTGCCATGCTACCCAACCACAAGAGACCCCAAACCAGCAGAAATTTAAACCCCCCAAAAAATAAATTCTAAAGCTAATGCAACAGTTTTCCCACTGAGGGTTAGGGCTCTGTGGCCCTTCCCTTTGATCTAGATGAGCTGTGTGACAGCTTTGATCCCTTGACTATAGTAGAAGTAACACTTGTCCTGGTCCAAGCCTAGCTTCTGGGGATGGGATTCCTTTCCTTTGAAATAGCAGCTCCTAGCCTTGACGCTGTGAGGAAACCCTTGCAGCCCCATTGACCCACTGACTCAGTCACACATGGAGAATGTGAGGTGCCAATGGACAGGTGGAGCCAGGAGCCAGCTGCATGAGTGAGCTGTCATCAGATGGATGTTCCATACTGTCCTGCTGTCCCAGCACACACTATATACATGTCAGGTAGAGATGGCCTCTTACATATTGTGGCAAAGAGAAATGAAAGTTAAGGTTATTGGTCAGCTAACAAAATAGGAAGTGTATCAGAAGTTTTTCAGGTAGGCTCTAGCCAAAGTCCTTAAAATTGGGAAAAATAGACACTACACAAGGCTTTAAATGGTGGGTGACTTGAGTCCTGAGTCACAGAATGTATGGTAGCCTCGTAAAGCTAGCTAAAAAAGAAAGAGAATTGCTTTTCCTCTCGAATCTCAGAAATACTCAGCTCTGTTCACACCTTGATTTTCACCCAGAACTGTGTTGGAATTTTAACCTACAGAACTCCAGGGTAATAAGTGTGTATTGTTTTAAACCACAACAGAAAACTAATGCAGAACCCTTCCCAAATTGCAGATTTATATGCAATATAAATCAATATTTAAAAATAATATAAAGCTGAACTTGGTGGCACTTGGCTTTAATCTCAGCAGTTGAAAGGCAGGCAGATTTCTTTGAGTTCAAGGACAACCTGGTATACATAGCAAGCTCCAGGCCAATGAGGGGTACAAAGAGAAGTCCTGCCCCCCCCCCAAAAAAAAACCAGAAAACTAAAAATGATGTGAATAAATCTCACAGGAATTCCATAATCTTTCCACATGAGCCAAAATGTTCAATTATCCAGCTCTGGTAAGACAGTTCAGTGTATTAATTCTGGTGCCTCTGTTCTTAAGGTTGGGTCAAATATTTCCTTCTCAGAACTCACAGCTTGTGACCTCTCTCACTGCCACACTAAATCTTCCCTCTCTTGAGATCCAAGGGTCTCCTTTTTCCAACCAAGTGTGGCCTGTCCTCATGATGTAACCTCTACTTATTTCTCTTAGAAGTTTGTACACACACTTTACAAGAGGGTCAACACATAACATCCAAACATAGTACTCTCCAGAGTGATGACTGCTTAAAACGTTAACAGTACGAGGTGCTGGAAGGATGGCTCAGTGGTTAAGAGCACCTGTTGCTCTTTCAGAGGACCAGGCTTCAGTCCCCAGTACCCTCAAGGTGGCTCACAACCACCTGTAGCTCCAGTTGACCTCTGAAGGCACTAAGCACATGTGTAGCGCACAGACACACAAGTGAACAAAACACTCATATGTATGAAAATAAAACAATAATAAAATAAAGAGTACAGAAGAGATGCAAACAACAGCCCAGGTTAGCTCCTGGGTTTTTAAGGATTTCTAAGCCTCTTGTTTTAACCTGCTTGAAGATGCACTGTGGATTTAATTTTCTGTTTAAGAGCATTTTTTTCACTAGAACTATAAATGCCCTTTTAAATCCATGGTAGTGAAAACAGTTATCCTGGAGATAATTATATTTTGCAATTACGTTTTACAACATAGCTGTTTCAATCAACTGGAATAATGCTCTCCACTTCCCCTTGATCACTGTTCATCTATACAAGTGTTTGCTTTTTGAAAGAGGGTGAGACCCAAGGGACTTTCAAGGCAAATCTTCATTGAAATATCCCATGTAAAGTGACAATTGTAAAATAAAATACATTTCCTCATTCTTCATCACCTGATGTTTTAAAAACTGAATGATGCAGACTCAAAGACAATCAGTTTCTAACCCTTCGGAGCCCTTTAGCTAAAAATCAAGTGAAGTCAGTTCCTTCTGAATAGTTTCAGATCCTGGAGCAACTGGCTCTAGCCTAGTAATTCAAACGAAATGGCACAGAGCCATGGTAGATCTTAGGATGCCTTAGACCAGCAGCTTTTTATTTAGGTCTTTGTGGTACTCCCAAATGATGCTGAGCCAGGAGAGACAGAACATGAAATACAATACAACCGAGAAGGCTGCTAGAGGGGTAATCATAGCTCCTGGGTGTTTATAAAGACAGTGTTGTTCAAATATGGAGCAATTATGAACATTTCCTACTGTAAACTAAAACTGCTCACAGATTGTAATTTTAGTAAATAAAAAACAATTTTATTTTACTTTTGTAAACAAGGAGAACTGATAATGCCAACCTAGAATCAGACAGTAATCTGAGCATGGTGGTTCACACCTTTAATAACAGCTTTCTGGAGGCAGAGGCAAACAAATCTCTGTGAGTTCGAGGTCAGCCCAGTCTATATAGAGTTCCTGGAGAGCTGGAGCTACAGAGAGGCCCTGTATCAAGAAGAAAGAAAAGGGAAAGAGGGAGGGAGGGAGGGAGGGAGGGAGGGAGGAAGGGAGGTAGGGAGGGAGGGAGGGAGGGATGCACACTGCTTTTGCAAAGGGTTCCGATGACTCTAGCCTGCACTTACATGTGTGCCTGCACACGCACGCGCGCGCACACACACACACACACACACACACACACACACACACACACACACTTTAAAATAATAACAATAGGCTTCCTCTTTCTAGTCCTGGGATTAAAGGCGTGTGTTTACCATGCCCAGAACTCTTCTGTATTTCAGCCTAAGTAGATTATATCTTCTAAGAATAAAGCTTTGCTTAGGAAACATTTAAGGGAACCAGTGTGTATGAGAGTCCTAATTGATCTTAATAAAAACCAGGAGCCAGATATTGACATAAATGCTGAAAGATCAGAGAGACAAAGGAGCAAGCCATAGCCCCTTACTTGGACAACTCCTCAGCCAAAAAAGGCTGAGCTTCTGCCTCCACCCCACCTTACCACTTCCTGTTTCCTCCTCCGAAGTGCTGGGATTAAAAGTGCTTACCACCACTGCCTGGCCTCTGTGGTTAACTAATGGATAGTTAGTCCTCTGATCATCAGGCAAGCTTTACTTATTAGAGCACAAACAAAATATCACCACACCAGTGAGATGGCTCAGCAGATAAAGGTGTTTCCTGCCAAGTCATGACCTGAGCCCCATCTCAATCCCACACTGTGGAAGTAGAAAACCTATGCCTACAAGCTATCCTCTGACGTCCACATTCGTGCCCTGGTTAACCATACACTTATACACATACACACAAACACAGAATAAACAAGTAAATGAATAAGTTAAAAAGTAATGGAGACTAGAGCTTAGTTGAATAGAGGACAAAATTAAAGTCAGGTAACGACAGTGACAGCTGGCACACAGTGAAATACAAGGTAAAGATACACACTTCCAATAATGAGTATTTAGAATGTGTGTTTTCATAAAACATGAGATAAAATTGTAATGCGCATAAAAGCTTTCCCTCAGGAAATCACTGGAAACCATTTAAAACAGATTTCTAGTATTAACTATTTCTGATCCTAAGAAATAAAATATTCTCACAGGCTCTGTGGTAGCTGATGTATTTGCAGAGAGAGAAAATCCATCTTCATAACCAGATCTAGTTGGGGGAATAATTTCTAGAATTACAGACAATTGTCTGGCATATTTTAACTATGCTTTTACATGACCATACAGTACTGGGAATTGCACTGTTTTATGGCCCAGAAGGGATCACATACAATTTGTATTAAAGTAATTATTGAAGAACTACCTTGGCAGTAATGTTTTTGGTTCTGCAAAGCACTTAGCTCAAGAGACTCTTTAAAGCTGAATGGGAAAGTGCTGTGGTTCTGTCAGACCTGTTCATCTAGTAGACAACAGCAGCCACTGGCCACTGTACCCTAGCTGAATGCCATTCCTCATTCACCATTGGACACTAAAGCAAGAATGGGAAAACATCACAGACTGGGTGTTTAATGTTGTGTCTTAAGGACCCTTTCACTCCACCTCCATAGCATTTTAACCAAACATTTTCTTAATTGAAGACAGTGACTTTGAAATTCAATTGGTCAGGTCAATGAAGAGGTTGTATAAACAATATAAAAATGAAATTTTTAGCTTACTTCCAAGCTTTTAAGCTCTTTTCAATACCAAATCATTAGTTGTTTGTATTTTTCCCTACATTTGTCAGTAAGAAACTTAGAAATAGGTCATTTATTATGTGATTTCTGTACAAATCATATCCATGTAGGCAATGAGAGAATCATTCTCTATAGAGCAATATTAAATTAACAAATGCAGAAGAAATGAGTTTAACTCCCAATAAAATGTCTGCCAGTGAAAATTAATGACTGTTAGTATTTCATTGGATGAAGTGAGAGGCTGGAGAGATGGCTCATTGGTTAAGAGCACTGGCTGCTCTTCCACTGGACTCAGGTTTGATTCCCAGCAACCCACATGGTGGGTAACAGCCATCCATAACTCCAGTTCCAGAGGGTCCAATGCCATTTTCTGACTTCTGTAGGCAACATGTGGTACAAAAACATACATGCAGGCCTCATATCCATATACATAAAAATAAAATTTTAAAAGAAAATAATTGGGTAAAATGCTTGTGGGACCCTTATAATGAGTGGGCCAAGATGCTGACTGAAAGCTGGACATGCTGATCCATCTCAGATTTTTAAAAGATTTCCAAATGAAATATATTTGATACCCTGGTGTGGGAGATTATGTTGTTCCATTGTAAATAATTGTCTCACCCACTGGTTTAATAAAAAGCACTGATTGGCCAAAGACAGACAGGAAGTGTGGGTGAGGCTAACAGACTAGAGAACTCTGGGAACTGGATGAACAGAGCAGAATGCCAGAGAGAAGCCAGAGGAAGCAGAGGACAACTATGCTGCTGTGAGAAAAGGTACCAAGCCCCATGGCTGAACAGGATAAGAGTCATGGGTTAGATGAAGGGTAAAGAGTTAGCAAGTTATGCCTGAGCCTATCCCTCACCTTTTGGATATTCTTTCACCCCAAACTTTTTTCAACTGAACGGCTTGACAACACTTAGGAGTGGTTACCAGTGTATCAGACAATAGCAACTCAAGCTGCTTTGCTGTTGCTGCTAGGCAGTAAAACAAAGTTGGAGCCCAGAAGCCAACACCTAAGTCTACTGCCAAGCCTCTAAATTTGTTCAAGAAATCCACAACATACTGCCAGTTATACTCCTGTACCCTGGTAAATTCTTTCACCTTTTGCTGTGTAACAAATTTCTCATGAACAGAAAGACTTTAAGCAACATTAACATTTATTCTCCTGAAAGTTTTTCTAGCTTGAGGATTAAAGAGTGGCTTAACTAGTTACAGTGTTCATCCCACCAGGCCGGAAAAAGACCACTACTACAAGTTTTGAGTCAAATTTGAGGTAAGCTTTGTTAAATATGGGCCAGCTCCATGGACACTGGCCAGGTCCATCCCTGGGACCTCCAGAGAATGTAAATCATGTTAATCAGGTGCTTATAAAGGCAAACTCCACAAGGTTACATATTTCGATGGCATCTTCAAGGCACCCTGAAAAGAAAAATGTTTCTTAATTGTCAAGTCCCAAGATAGGTAACTGTATTATTTGTTGTTCAACCTCTGCATAAGAGGAAAGTACAAGGCTTAACTCGTGTCCTGGCTGTAGGAGTCTGTGAGGCTGGTTCATCTCAGCAAGCCACTTCTTAATTGTCCTGAGCGGTTTGTAGTCCAAAGCTGATCTCTGATTGGTGTTTTTCAGCCTAGTGATGTTCTCATAGTTCATATGAGATCGTTTTGGGGCCCTATTTTCTTTTTGGAGACTTCAAAAGTTACAACTAGGCATTGTTATGGATCACTGCAAAAAAACTGTTAAGAGACTCAAACCCAAAACAACATACAGGCAGCTAGATAAAGTCCTTTTCCCCCTACAATTAGTACTTTATATGAACATTAATATCATGACAAAAAGTTAAATATATGTTATTCTTATAAACTGAGATAATATTTATACTAAAAAACCATAAAGTTAATAGCAATAGAATAGTCCCTTAATTTTGGTTTTTCTTCTGTCCCATATAAGGTGGCTCTTCTGATGTGATACAGAGATTTTGCATTTTCCTTTAACAAACATCCTTGGGTTTAGAGAAGGAAAGAGCCACACTTCAACTCCAAAGCCAGCTTTAAATTATAATTGAACTGCGACTTCAACTTTTATTAAAAATAAAGAGATATAGATGTAAGGCAGTGAGATTTTACCCTGTAGAGTATATTGGTACCAATAGGTCTGATATTCCTTTGTTCATAAATGTTTGTAAATTGTTTTTCTGGATAGCCTTCCCTTCTGCTTTAGGGCCTACATGTCCAAGGTCTTTTGACTTCTTTTAGATGGGTATTTCTAATTTTCTGTAAAGACAAAAACAAAACCCTGCCCTGACCCTTGTTTGGTGAATTTTTCTTACATCTTATAGAATTGTTACATTTTTGAATGAGCCATCATTTCTCCTTATCAAGAAGTTTATCCTGTTTGAATTGAATCTTTATTAATTTTGATGGTATTCATACTTTTTCTTCACTTATGAAAACAAAAGCAAAACTCCTTCCCAACATAAACACATATCCTGGTTTCCATTCTGTGGTCAACACATCTTTAAAATAGACAGGCTGATTTAGCTCAGTCATTTTTTTCTATAGTCCAATGTCTTTCAGCAGCTGTTGTTCCTTTCTCATTAACATTGAAAAAATTCAAAGTTAATAAAGCACTATGTAGTCTGTTTCTTGGGGTCTTTGTTACCCCTTTCTGTTTATTTAGCATATCCTACAGAGCCTGATTTGTTCTCTCTATGACTGCTTGCCCTGTAGGATTATGTGGTATACCTGTAATATGCTTTATATTATAATTTATATTATAATAAGCAAAAATTTGTTTCATCTTACTAGAAATATATGCCGGAACATTGTGAGCTTTAATTTGTACAGGTATTCCCATAATGGCCATAACTTCTAGCAAATGTATGATTACAGAATCGGCCTTTTCAGAACTCAAAGCAGTTGCCCATTGAAATACATCTAGGCTATCCAATGAGGGGCAAGCACACATCCCAATATACTTCTGTCTACATGTGATCAAGCACATAAGGCAACCAGCCTTGTTTAATAGAAGTGAAAATACTTGGCTTGTTATTTTACATGACCAACAGCCCCCAGCATTTCAGGAAGTTACCTGTCCTTGGGCAAGAGGGGCTTACAGGTTAGAGGTATTTTTGTTTCATAGCTCTCTAAAACACAGTAATTAAAACTTAAAAACATAGCTTTAGCCCTCATACTAGTTCAAGGAATCTCTGAGGTCCCAGTTGAAGAAAAGATATGCCTAGCCATCTAAGGACTTGACTGGAGCTTGAGAATGTGCTTCCAAGGTGACTCACTTCATACCAATTAGCAAGGTGCCTTGGTACCTCACCATACAACTTTGTTCATCCAGCTGCTTGTCTTTGCAGAGAAGAAGCCACATTGTACTACAACCTTCTTACTCCTGCATTGCTCCTGTTATTCGGTTCATTTGGGGTGAGGACTGTACAGGAAATTAATGCAAAAAAATTGATATCATTGAGATATTTTAGAACTTGCTTGTCATAAATAGAAAGAATTCCTAGGAAGGATTTTATAAAGAAAGCACTTATTTAGTTATGTGCGTGCACACACACCATAGCATTCAAGCATTTATGTGGAGGTCAGAAAACAGCCTGTAGGGGGTTGTTCCGTTAGAACCTCCAGCTCATTCCTACATGACCCAGAAAGCCTCATTCCTGTATCTCTGAACCCCACACACTCAGAGAATCTTTCTACAAAGGGAAGGTTCCAAAAAGTCCCAGTTCCACATTCCTGGTGGCTACTGCAGTTTCTTCCCCTGAAGTCGCCAGCAGCCCAAGTCCCCTCTAAACCCAGCTTGTGACACATCATCATCCCTCACCTACAGCTAATATAATCTCCTTGCTTTAGTTCCGAGTACTGCTTCTCTGTCCCTGGAGAACCTACCCAGGAGCTGCTTTGCTCAAATAAACCTATTCTTATACTTTTTCAGTTTGGCTTGATCTGGCTTTCTTCAGAGGCAGAGAAACCTACTTTTAGGAGACAGAAAACCTATTAGAGGTCAATTCTCTCTGTCCCTATTTATAGGTCCCTGGATTGTCAGGCATGACAGGAAAGGCTTCATACCAGCCCTAGAAAGACTTGCTGTGGTTGGTTGGTTGGTTTTGGTTTTTAGTTTCATTAGTTTGGTTTTTATACTGGTTTTGTTTGTTTGTTTGCTTGCTTGTTTGTTTTTGGTCTTGTTTGTTTATTGGTTAACTAATCTCACTCTGTAGCTCAGGCTGGCTCTAAACTCACAATATTCTTTCTTGGTCTCTAGGATGCTGGAGCTGCAGGAGTGAGCCACCATACATACCCTGCTTGTATGGAGTGTGCTTCTTCCCTCTTCACTGGGGGTTACACTTTAATCCCAGCCCTCTCCAGAGGCAAAGCTTTCTGAGTTCAAGGCCTGCCTGGTCTGCAAATTGAGTTGTAGAAGAGCCAGTACTACATACAGAGTAAAAAACAAAACAAAACAAAACAAAAAAAAACCCAATCAAACCAACAAATAAAACCCCCTAAATTAGGGCCTTATCAGACCTTTAGGTCCCCATTTTCCATTTGTAAGAGATAGGAAGGAATGAAGGTTGGAATGTAGGGACAATTCACCACCAGCATGGGCAAACAGTCATTTCCGGAATGGGACAATCTGATGAGCAAGGTCAAATTTCCTGCACCAGTAAACAGTCTGGGTTGGGGATACAGATTTTAAAAGATTTGACAGATGGCACACACTAAATGATTGAAACAAATTCCTCTTTTCCTAGAAATGTTTCTTTTGTGCAATTGTGAAAATTTCAAGGAATTGTCAGCCTTGTTCAGTCAGGCATTGTGGGAAGGTGTGTTTGCAAAATGCCTACATTTCTTACGGTTACACACTGAAGCCTTTGCAGCTGAAAAGCTGTGTGTAAAAATCATCCCGTGAAAATGACCAGTCACGGATGACACAAGACTGGCAAGAAGTTGAGGGTGTCTGAAACCAGCTCAGAGATTGTAGGAGTGTTCATTTTGTTTCTCTTCCTAATCATGAAGGTTTGGGGATATCTCCAGTTTCAAGTTCCCAAGCATTTGGGGCATGTCATAGCAGCTAGTGTTTCATACCCAAGAGGTGCTACAAGATGCTTAGCTGAGGTGAGGCGCACATGGCATCTGAAGGTGTGGGGTTTTTTTTTCTTCCAGGAATGCTAGCTAACAAGTCTAGCTTACGGGAAGATGTGCTGAAATGCCACAGAAAGGTGGGGCAGCAGGGAAGTGGATTGAGAATTATTTGCAAGAGTCTGCATGCCAAGATCATGTCCTGTCTTCCAGGAAAGAGACATAGGAACTAGAAAAAGAAAGAGATACCCTGAATGGGTGGAAGGACACATCCTCTAATAATCTGCAGCTGCTTCCTGTCAAATTGGACCATACCCTGTGTAACTTCCTTGGCTGGGATGCACTTTATTTTCACTTGTGACTAAATATCCTTAAGTTTTTCTTTATAAGGCTTTTTTTTTGGTATGTTTGGAATTTGTTTTTAAGAATGTTGTGATGAGCTGGGCAGCTGCATATATGGGTTGACAGCAGTTGTGACAGTATGCACGAGAACTGAAAAGGTTCAGGCCAGACAACGTTCTAGCATGGAAAGGGAAGTGGACATGAAGTCCCACCCCTAATTAAAGAGCTGTTGACAGCTAATAGCAGCTGGAGAGGGAGAGTTAGTTTTCTTTAAGGGTGTGACCCTGAGTGGGTCGACCTCCCTTCATTGAAAGCCACACATGGAAAAATAAATGTCAAGAATAAAATGTACTTGATGATTTTAAAGTAAGGAAGGGAGTATGGATCTTGGAGGAACTGGGAGAAGGGAACATAAATATGATCAACATGCACTGTAACAGAATTCTCAAAGAGCTAGTTAAAAAATGATCATGTTTTAAAGGGTGTAGAACTTGGGAGAATTGCTGAGTAAATTCAAATGTTAACTTCCAAAGGACCCAGGTTCAATTCTCAGCACTAACACGGCAGCTTACAATTCTTTGTGACTCCAGCTCTAAAGAACCCAACATTCTCCCACAGGCACATGTGCAGGCAAAACACCAATGCAACAAAATAAATAGATATTTTTAAAAGATAAATCAGGGACCACAAAAGAAGATGAAAAATGTATTCAATTTCTGGTACCTATATTTCAGTCTTCACATATAAAAATTATTTCACGAAGACCAGACTGACGTCAAACTCAGAGATTTGACTGTATCTGTCTCTTGAGTGCTGGGATTAGAGATGTGAACCACCACTGCCCAGTACCATACCTATCTTTTAATTCCCACATATAAAAGTTATTTTGCAATGTAGACCAGGCTGGTCTCAAAATAAAATAAAATAAAATAAAGTCTTGGTATAACTAGCTAAGCAAGTGAAAGACCTATGTGGTAACAATTTTAAGACATTGAAAAAAGAAACTGTTGAGTCAGGCATGATGGTAAATGCCTTTAATCCCAGCTCATAGGATGGCAGACACAAGCAGATCTCTGGTTGATATAGCAAGTTCCAAGCACACACACACACACACACACACACACACACACACACATGAGAGAGACCTTGCCTGTTTCAAAACAAACAAAAATCTCATTTAATACAATCCCCATAAAAGTTCCAATACATTCTTTACAGAAATTGAAAAAAAATCTTCAAGTTCATATGGAAACACACACACACACACAGACACAAATTTATCTAAACCACCCTGAATAACAACAATAATAAAACTTCTGGAGGTATCACTATCCCAGATTTCAAATTGTATTACAGAGCTACAGTAATAAAAACAGCATTATATTGACACAAAAAATAGACATGCTAATTACTGGAACTGACGTCATTCCACACACCTACAGACACCCGTTTTTTGATAAAGAAGCCAAAATACACACTGGAGAAAATACACTGGCCTCTACAGATGGTGCTGCCAAACTATGACTGAATATAGATATGAATGAAGATAAAAGTATGCCTTTCACTTTGCAGGGCACTCAAATTCAAATAGATCAAGGACCTCATCACAAGACCAGAGATCCTGAATCTGATAGAAGAGGAAATGGGGGATAGGTTTGAACTGATTAACACAGGAAAAGCTTTCTGAACAGTAGCTTTCTGAACAATAGCACAAGCGCTGTTTATCATTAATAAACTGAACTTTGTGACGCCCAAAAGCTTCTGTACAGCAAAGCAGCAGCCTGTAATGCTTTGGAATAATCTTTTTGTACACTGTGAAGATGTGTCATTCTGATTGGTTTAATAACAAACTAATTGCCTGATAGTTAGGTAGAATTTCCAGGTAGAGAGGATGCTGAGAAGAAGGGCAAAGAATGCTGGGAGACAGAGAGCAAACAGGATGGGCACTACAAAGATGAGTAATAAAGTCATGAGCCAGAAAGTAAATTAATAGAAATAGATAAATTTAAGTTATAAGAGCTAGTTCAAAACAAGCCTAAGCTATGGACCAAGTTTTCAAGATAGTAAATCTCCCTATGGAGATTTAGGAGACAAAGAAAAACTCACTACACCACACAATGAAAAAGTATCTTTACAATCAATCATACATCTGTTAGAGGGTTAGTATCTAGAATATATTGAGAATGAAAACAAGCAGGGTGGTAGTAGTGTACACCTTTAATCCCAGCACTCAGGAGGCAGAGGTAAGCAGATCTCTGTGAATTTGAGGCCAGCCTGGTCTACAGAGTGAGTTCCAGGACAGGCTCCAAAGCTACAGAGAAATCTTATCTAGAACAAAATAAAAAAAGGCAGGCAGGAAGGAAGGAAGGAAGGGAGGGAGAGAGTGAGAGTGAGTGAGTGAGTGAGTGAGTGAGTGAGTGAGTGAGTGAGTGAGTGAGAGACAGAGGGGGGAGGGAGGAAGAAAAGGAAGAAAGAAAGACAAAGAAACGAGTAACTGATTTTTAAAAATAGGGCTCAGAACTAAGCAGGGAGTTCTCAAACAATAAAACAAATGGCTAAGAAACACTAAGAAATGCTCCTTACCCTTAGCCATCAGGGAGATGAGATTCCATCTTACTCCAGTTAGAATGATCAAGATTAATAAAACAAATGGCTGCACATGCTCATGAGGATGTAGGGAATAGAGAAACACTCATTGTTGGTGACACTGCAAACTTAGACAGACAGTATGGAAATCAATATGGTGGTTCCTCAGATAGCAAGGAATCAATTTATTTCAAGATTCACCTATACTGCTTTACCTCCTTGTAGTTGGTTGTTTTTATACTTTTTTTTTCTCTTTGCTCCTTGGGAACCCACCACCCAGCTCCCAAATAAATCACAAATGGAGACTTTTTCATATATATAAATGCCTGGCCTTAGCTTGGCTTACTTCTAGCCAGATTTCCTTAACTTAAATTATCCCTTACGTTTTGCCTCTGGGCTTTTACCTTTTCTATTTCTGTATATCTTTTCTTTCCTTCTTATTCTATGTCTGGCTGTGTGGCTGGCCCCTTCTTTTCTCGATCTTTCTCTTATTCCTTCTTTTCTTTCAGATTTCTCTTCCTATTTATTCTCTCTGCCTGACAGCCCTGCCTATCCTTTCTCCCACCTTGCTATAAGCTATTCAGCTCTTTTTTAGGCCAATCAAGCATTTCACACAGGCAAAGAAACACAGCTCCACAGAGTTAAATAAATGCAACATAAAAGAATGTAACACATGTTTGCATCATTCAACAAATGTTCCACAGCATAAACAAATGTGACACACCTTAAAATAATATTATACAATACCTAGTTGTATTTTTTGTTATGAAGAGATACCACAATCAAAGTAATTTATAAAAGAAAGCGCATAATAAGGGAAATTTCAGTTCCATAAGATTCAAGATCATGATCATCAGGATGAGAGTGGGGCAGCAGGAGGGTAGACAATGGCACTGGAACAGTACCTGAAAACTTATATCCCTTGTCCATAAACAGGAAGCAGAGAGAGAGATAACTGGACTAAGTGGGCTTTTCAAGCCTCAAGACCTATCCCTAGTTATACAGACCTCCAACAAGAACACACCTACTAATCCTTCCCAAACAGTTCCACCAACTGAGAACCAAGCTGAGAATCATTCAAACACATGAGCCTATAGGGGCCATTCTCAGTAAAACTACCACATCACTCTTGGGCATATATCCAAAAGACTGCATTTTACTGTGAAGCTACTTCTTCATCTGTGTTTATTGCTGCTCTATTCATAATAGCCAGAAGCTAGAAACAATCTAGATGTTCACTAGCTAGTGAATGAATAATATGGGCTTATCAGAAAAAAAAAACGAAATGCAAAAATGTACAGGTAAATAGGTGGAGCTAGAAAATATTATTCCGAGTGAGAAAACCAAGACCCCAAAAGACAAATGCTATAAATTTTCTCTTATAAGTGGGTGTTAGTTTTTAAACTTTCAAAAGCTTATCTCAAGTTTGAACAACCACAGAGGTTGGATGCCTAGCCAAAAGGTGGAGAGGTTCTCCCAAGGAAGAGGACATGGAATATAGTGTTACGTAGAGACAAAGAGGAAGGGTAGGATTAAGTAGAGAAGGGATGAGAGAGAAGGGTAAAAAGAGTGGCATGGGAAGGAACAACTAACACTAAAGGCCATTTTAAAAAACCTACTAGCGTAGAAGCTTCCTAAAATATACATACATATGAAAGGGAAGTAAAACCTCCAGTGCCAATAAAGGGTTATGACTCTTGTTGAATCTTTAGCCAAAGGAGTCCCATGGAACCCCCTAAACATCACAGGGTATTGCCAAGGCTGTGGGTTGAGGCCCTATGGCTGAGGGCACACCTTTGTTGTGAACATGGAAAAGCAGAGCAGGCACTGATCTAGACGTTTCACCCTTGACGACAGGAGTGTGTGATGTTGGAAGGTATTCTCTCAGCTGCAAACCTTTCCACCCGTAACAGCCTTACTTTCTGCTCAGTGCCTCCGTTTCTTAGCCTTTGGGATTAAGCTCATATTCAAATATCTTTACTAAATCCAACTTTGCTTCAATTTCTTTTTTTAAAGAAAGAGAATTCAAAGTCATCCTAGGCAGGCTACAGATCCAGTTCAACCCCGGACTCTGTCTCAAAATAAATAAATACAAAAATAAAAATAAAAATGCAAGAACTCTGAGAGCAACAAAACACCAGCTCCCTATAGCCACAGGTCTTCTAACAAAACATTGTGGGGGGGGGGGGGAAGGGGGGGGCTTGGGCAGGCCTGTGAATAGCCTTGGTCACTGACGAACAGCATCCTTAAGCAAAAAGGACTTTACCAGGGACTAATAGGCTTGCCTTATTAGTTGTGCTATACTTTCAGTCTTGTAACTACATGGATGATTTATGCACCCTTTGAATGTTGGTCAGTGGCAGATTTAAAGGAAGTTCAATAAAGGAAGGGAAAGGTGCCTGAGAACTTTGGAGCTTAATCTTTTTAATGTCAAGCTATGGAAATAAGACAGGGGGTCTAGGACCAGGACATATACCTTAAAGAGCAATTAGCATTCTACATGGCTTTTATGAAATGGCTACCTCCTTTAACTTGCTACATTGCTTCCACTCAACAGTGTAATAATCCAGAAAGTAGTAAAACTAAATGCCTACTTTATTGATTAGCTGTCAAAAATATTATCATATCTCACCTTTCTCATAAAATATGCTCTAAAAATTTATTAGGACATTAATGTATGAGTTTACCTCTCTGGTGGGATGAAGCAGTGAATATAAAACAATTGGCTCCTTTTGCTCTTTTCGAAGGT